>CANIUD010000138.1:812500-1196640 GCA_947470075.1 Closterium sp. Yama58-4
GCGTGGCCTGGCAGGGACGACGCCCCCCGCGACGACGTACGTGACGCAGGCGGGCGACTCGTGCTACGCCATCTACTCCATGTTCGGCCTCACGCACTCAGACTTCCTCGACCAGAATGAGGTGCGCTGCCAGGCAGGGAGGGAGGCAGGGAGGGCAGGGGAGGGGCGCGAGCGTGGGATGGGAGAGTGTGAGAGAGGAAGGGTGCGCGTGGGTGGATGGATGAGTAATTGGGGCGGGTGGAAGGATGGATGGATGGATGGACGGAAGGGTGGGTGGGTAGGGGACGTGTGGGTGATGATGAGAGGGCGGTGGGTGATGGGCAGTGATGGGTGGGGGTGGGGATGGGGATTGGGGGTGGGGATGGGGAAGGGGAGGGGAGGATTTCTTTGGTTGTGTGTCTTCTGCGCTTTGGTGCTTATGTGGCCTTTTCTCGTTGCTGCACCACATTCCTCACCTCCACCCTTCGTCTCTCCCTTCCCCTCTCTCCGCACTACCTTGTCCACATGTGATGCCCTCTCTGCCTCTTTCTGATGCGCTTGTCATGCCCGTCCACTCACCTCTCCCTTCTCTTCCACTTCTACCCGCCCGCCCCATCGCCCGTCTGCGCCCTCTCGTTCATGTACTGGTGACCCCCCACAGGGAGTGGATTGTACCAACCTGCAGCCAGGCATTCTTCTCAACGTCTCTGCTCCTAACCCCGCGCTCGTCTGCGTCACACATTACCCCATCTCCGCGGTACTTTCCTCGTCCTCCTCGTCGTCGTCGTCGTCGTCGTCCTCCTCCTCCTCCTCCTCCTCCTCCTCCTCCTCCTCCTCCTCCTCCTCCTCCTCCTCCTCACCTTGATTCTGTCAAGCTTCGTCCCTCCACCTCTTCCTTCTCTCTGTCCTGTCCCCCTTTCACATATACGCTGCACGTATGCCATCCCTTGTGTCTCTTCCGCCAATCCCTCACCGCTCCACTCTCTCCCCCCACTTTCCCTCTCCCCTCTTTCCCCCTCTTTTCCCGCCTCCACTCTTCTCTGTGCTCTTTCCTGCCCTCCCTCTCCTTTTCCCTTCACCCGCTTCCCGTTCCCCCCTTCCTCCCTGCTTTCCCACCCCGCCACCCCCCATGTGCACCACGGCAGGCGGACAGCCTAGCAACGGACTGCACGGCTCTGGAGGCCAAGTTCGGAGTGAACCTCACCGACCTCAACCCAGGCCTCAACTGCGCTCAACTCATTCCTGGACAGCAGGTGCGCCCGTGGCCCTGCGTGCCTTGTGCATGGTGTGCCTGTGTGTCAGTGTCCCTCTGCCAGTCTATGCACGTAAAGCCTCACTCCGCCTCCCCACGCCTTCCCCTCCTCACTCCTTCCTTGCCCGATGCATCCCTTCCCTCTCTCCCTCCCCTCTCTTCCCCCACTCTCTCCCCCCCCACTCTCCCCCCCACTCTCTCCCCCGCCCTTCTCCCCCGCACCACTTTCCTTTCAGGTGTGTCTGGAGCGAGCAATGAACGTGGATGGTGTGAGCAACTACCAGCTGTGCACAGAGTACCACGGCATTGCAGCGGGGGAAACGTGTGCCAGCATCATAGCCGCTGCCTCCATCTCCTGGCTCACGCTCTACCGCCTCAACCCCGGCCTGCTCTGTGACAACCTCAACCCGCTCATGCAGCAAGAGGTGTGTGTCGGGGTGTGTGTGTGTGGGGGGGAATGTGCTGGGTCGGGGTGTTGGTGTTGGGGGGAGAGGAGGGGTGGCGGTGGGGTGTTATTTGTGCTGGAAGGGAGGAATGAAGGGTGGTAGTTGTTGGGTGTGTGTTGTGCTTCCATGCGTACGATTTGGTGTCTCTTTTTTTCTTGTTGCAGCTTACCTACGCTTCCCCTCCGACCTGGCCCCTTCATTCACACAACATACACTTACTCTCGGTTCATCTTGCACTTGTCACACCATCGTACGCACTCCCCCCCGTCCCCCTTTGCCTTCTCCATTCCCCAACCCTTCCCCTCCGTATTACACCAAGCACTGCCCCCCGCACGCACCTCCTCCAGCAAGCCTTCCCCATCCCCACCCCTGCCCCTGCCCCTGTGCATCCTTTTTTCCAAGCTTCTCAACATCCCTGTATTGGCAATCCCTCTGGCGTTTTTCCAATGCCTTTGTGCCTGTGCCTGTAACACAAGTTGACTAGATCTCCCATTCTTTTTCTCATTCTCATTTTCTCTCTCCCCCTTCCCTACTCCTTCCCTGTTCCCTCCCCCTCCTTCCTCCCTCACTCCCTCCCTCTCCCCCGTCCCTGTTTTTCCTGCCTCCTCTCTTCACCGCCGCTCCCTTTTCGCAGATCTGTGTGGCGGGTGTGCCCCTGGGCGCGGTGGCATGCGGCTCAGTGCGGTCGCGCACGATCCGCAACACCAAGTACACGGTGCAGCTGGGTGACACGTGCGGGTCGCTCATCCTCAACAATTTCAAGCGCAACGCCACACTCGTACCCACGCTCAACCGCGGATGGATCTGCCGCCCCAACAACCTCTTCCGTGGCATGCCCCTCTGCGTTCCCATCTGAGAGCTCCCTCTTCCTCCCTCGCTCTTCTCTTCTCTCCTCTCATTCCAACGCACACCTCGCCACATTCCCAACTGCACCTGCTCTGCTCCTTCCTCCGCTTCAACCCTCCCCCGATTCCAGCCACCCCTTTCGTCCTTCCACCCTTACTTCTGCCGTCGCTATCTCAGTACTCTACCCCTCAACCTCAATCCCTCCCTGACTTGTGTCCCGTTCGCCCCACCCCGTCCCTTTGCCTTACCTCCTCCTGCCTACCCTTGCCACTCCCACGAACGGAATGCGCGAGCATGCATGCCCAGTGCAAAAGCTTCGACAGCAGCCCATTCCCTAGCTCGCCTGAACTTCTCCCAACCACCCCTCCCTTGGCTCTTCCTGCTGCTTAGCCATTGGCGTAGTTCTTACCCTCCTGCTTTCACAATAGAAACCTACCATACCGCTCCGTACTGCTCCACAATGGGGCGGCTATGTATGGACTGACACTCCCCCATCATACCTAGAGGCATACACTGCTCAGCTCACACGTTAAGTGTTGAGTTGTAAGCAACTGAAGATGTGTGAGGAGGGGGGGTGCGGTCATTTGACTGCAGTTGCGTTTGCTGTTGGAGCCATAGACATTCTGGTTTGTCTTTTTTTGCAGGGCTGTTTGCTAACAACTGCCTGTAATTATATGTGTGAAGCTAAGATGGCTAGATGCATGTGCACATAGTTGGAGGCAAAGTATTTGTAAGCATTACCTTTTGTATAGGGTGTTATTGAAGTCTAGGTCTGTACGAGCCAGTTTGATGAAGTATCGAAAACTACTTAGTTATGGCTGCCAGATATGTTGCCAGTTCGATGTTGCTTGCACGAACGGCGCTTTTGGGAACCGCACCACCTTTAGGCGAACGGTTACCAGCAGCACCTCGTGGCGCGTCGCGTCAAACGCCAGTCTTCAGCGGAAAAGATCAGTGCACGTGCTGGGCGAGCGAGCTTGATCAATTCAGTGCGCCCAGTCAATCCCTTCTGACTGTCCTCGCCTCGCCATCCATTGCCCCTTCATCCTGTTGCTTGTCAAACGAATCTCGTTCGCCTAGGAAATTTCTCCTCAGAGCTGGCTGAGAATTTCCTCTGGGCCTGCACGGTCGCGGTCAGTCCGCGTCTGTTCTGATTGAGACGCCTCAACTGGTACTCCCGTATCGCACGTGGATAATAGATTCGTAAGATTTTTCGTGACCCGTTATAAGCAGCGCCGTACGATCGGACCTGAAGCCATGGCGTCAAGTAGCTTTACCGTTGGCGCCGTGCGACACGACTCTAGTAGTGCCATCGCCACCCCTCGCCGTGATTCGCGGAGCGTTAAGGCTTTGTTCGTCTCTTGTCTCTCGAATAAGGCCGGATCCCCTCACCTCCTCTCCTCCCCGCGCTCGCCGCTCGTTACATGCGTCCGTCGATCGTCCCCACCCTTCGAATCTAAGCCCAGATCTGCGCACCCGAACCGCGTCTCCTGGCGGACTTTCGCCGGCTTGAAACCACGGGAGCGAGGGGAAGGGGAAGGGGGAGGGGGGAGGGGGATGGAGCTGGTAATTTCCGCCATAGAGAACCACCGCCGCAGGTTGGACAAGCGGGCGCGCGGAAGATTCCGCCAGCCGGGGGCAGGCGCAACCGGAGGCAGAGGGAGCTCACCTTCCCGGGTAAAATTCCGCGCAAGAGGGGGGATGCAAGACGATGCATGGCAAGCGGGGGGGTGGAGTGAAGAGAGCCGCGGCAGCGGAACCAGCGGAGGCGGGGCGTTTGGCGGTCTCCGCGACCCCCTGCAGTCGCTAAGCGGCGCGCGCCCATCGTCCGCGGAGTCGGACTCTCTCCCCGCGGACTTGCGCGACAGGGCGCTCTCCGCGGTAGAGGCGCTCGTGGCGGAACCTGGACGGGCGGCAGGGGGAAATCAAGGCGGCGGAAGCGGAAGGGATAGGTACGGGCGGGTGACTGTGGGTGACGTGGCGGCGCGCAGCGGATTGAAAGTAGGCGATGCGGAAAAGACGCTCAAGGCTTTTGCGGCGGATGGGGAAGGGTTTCTAGAGGTGAGTGAAGAAGGGGGTGGGGAGGATGGGTGGGCGCGGGCTTTAAGGGGTGGCGGGGCCTTTAAGGGCGGATTTAAGGGACGGAAACACGAGGCACATAAAGCTCGTAAGTCTTACCGACATTTGGTTTCTCCATTCCCCCTCTCTCTCACCGAAACGCTCCTTTCCTCCCTCTCCCCCACACCCCCGGCCCCGCCCCCACTTCTTCCGCCAATCCCTCCCACCCCCCCTTCCCCCCGCGCGCCTAGGTATCGGACGAGGGCGACGTGCTGTACGTGCTGCCGCGCAACCTGCGCGCGCTCATCGCACAGCGCTCCCTGCGCATGCGCCTCGCTCCCATGGCGGCGCAGGCCAAGGTGAGGCACGGGGTGGGTGATGCTTGGGGTGGGTGATGCTTGGGGTGGGTGATGCTTGGGGTGGGTGAGGCGTGGGGTGGGTGAGGCGGGGGGTGGGGGTGAATGTGTTGATGCTTGGTTGGGTCGGCGTGTGGATGCATAGCAGCGAGCAAACGGTCCAACCTTGCTTGGTATATAGCTGTGGTAACGGCGTGTGTCATGTTATGCTTGTATCGCTCTTGGGAACTCTCAAGAGTTCTGAAAAGCATCAGCGACTTGCACGGGTCGTCTGGAGTCCATGGGGAGAATGAGGGGAGGAGCGGGATGAGTGACAGCATGAACACTCTCGCATCGGCTGCGAGAATGATCGGATGCGACCGATGCGAGAGAGTGTTCAGCCATTTGAGAGCAGTTCTCGCGTCTCATCTATCCATCCATCCATCCATCCATCCATCCATCCATCCATCCATCCATCCATCCATCCATCCATCCATCCATCCATCCATCCATCCATCCATCCATCCATCCATCCATCCATCCATCCATCCATCCATCCATCCATCCATCCATCCATCCATCCATCCATCCATCCATCCATCCATCCATCCATCCATCCATCCATCCATCCATCCATCCATCCACCCACCCACCCACCCACCCACCCACCCACCCACCCATCCATCCATCCATCCATCCATCCATCCATCCATCCATCCATCCATCCATCCATCCATCCATCCATCCATCCATCCATCCATCCATCCATCCATCCATCCATCCATCCATCCATCCATCCATCCATCCATCCACCCATTTATCCATCCATCCATCCATCTGTCCGTCCGTCCGTCCGTCCATCCATCCATCCATCCATCTTTCCTTCCTTCTTTTGGCGACTTGTGTGTCCGCTCTTGCTCCCACCCATGCACCTCTGTCCATCACTGGTGTCCGTCCATCCTTCCAACCCATCTCTGCGTGGGCCCGTGCGTGCGTGTATGTGTGCATGAGTGCGTGCGTGCATGCGTGTGCGTGCGTGTGTGCGTGCGTGTGTGCATGTGTGTGTGCATGCGTATGTGCATGCGTATGTGCATGAGAGCAGGCGGCAGCAGGGTATGTGATGCGAGTGTCGTTCGGAACGGCCCTGGTGGCATCAGTGCTGGTTGTCTATACATCCATCTTTGTCCTCATGACCTCTGCACAGGGGTATGCCACATACCGCCTGCCACATGCCGCATGCCATATGCCACATGCCACATGCCACATGCCACGTGCCACATGCCACATGTCATATGCCACATGCCATATGCCACATGCCATATGCCACATGCCACATGCCACATGCCCAGTGCTTCGGGCCACAACGGTACATGTCACTTGCTGCATGTTTGTGCGTGCCCTGTTCTTATGGAGCTGTGCTGTGGCCTCTTTCTCCTCATCACCTCCCGTTCCTCCATTCCCTACTTGTGTCGCATGTTTTCCCCCTCATGCTTTTCTTTCTTCCCTATCTTTCTTCTTCTCTCTCCCCCCATCCCCGTCCTCTCCGCCCACCGTGATCACAGGGACAGCGAGGAGAGGAGGGGGAGGGGGAGAGGCCACTACCACCGTTACCGCGGCCCAACTTTCTTCTTCAACATTGCGGATCTGCTCTGGTGGGTCTCGTGTGTGCTGCTGACATGCGTGCATTTGTGTATGCGTGTGTTTGTGTATGCGTGTATGTGTGTGCCATCTACGCGTGCCATGCCGACATGGTGTCTATGTGTGTGTGCGGACATGCCATACGTGTGCCGTGCCACATAGACTGCTGCTGTGTGCTTGGTACTGCTTCAGATACGTGGGCCTGCATGCGTGTGTCACCAAGGTCGTTGGTGGGCAAGCCTGGCACAGTTGGCTGTTGAGAGTTCTCATGACTCGCGCAGCCGACACGGGAACGCGTTAGGGGCTGCTCATAAGGCATGCCATGGCATTGCAATGCAAGCTGCTGGGAGGCAGATCAGATCAGATCAGATCAGATCAGATCAGATCAGGTCAGATCAGATCAGATCAGATCAGATTAGATCAGATTAGATCAGATCAGATCAAATCGGATCTGTTCAGATCTGGCCATTTCAGTGCGTCGGCCCACCCAGCAAACCCTGTTTCCTCCCTGTCTACAGAGTTTGTTTTGCAGACCCATGGCGGCGTGTCACCCTCCATTCCACTCCACCGGACCTTTACTTATAAGCTGCACCCCGCTCCAGTCCTTGCTGCGTCCCCTTGACCTTTTTCCCCAATCTTTTCCTTTCCTCCCACGCTCCCCGCCCCCTTCCCCCTTCCCCCGTCCCCCGTCCCCTGTCCCCGTCCCCTTCTCTCCCCCCCCCCCGTTGCACCAGGTACTGGGACCCGGGGTACCACCGGCGCGTGCGCAGCGAGTTGCAGCAGCGGGAGATGAGCTTCCTTGAATCCGTGCGTGCCCTGGCCACCGTGGGGGGGATGGGGAAAAAAGGGGGGAAAATGGGGGAAGTTAGGGAAAAATAGGGGTAAAATGGGGGAAAATGGGGGTAAAATGGGGGAAAATGGGGGTAAAATGGGGGAAAATGGGGGGAAGGAGGAGAAGGGGGAGGAATGGGAGAGGTTAAGGGAGGAGGGTGGTTGGTGGGAGGGAGGGAAATGAGGGGCGTTGCATGGTAGTGGGACTAGAGGCTTTAGTGGTCATGCACTGCACGCACATACACTCTCTTTGTTGTTGCCGCTCAGATTCACTCACTCCCTCACTCATTCCCTCACTCTCACTCTCTCAATTACTGCCTTACTTCATCTTTCACACCTCCCATCGTAAAGTACGAATTCATGAAACCCCTCAATCTCTGATTTTCTCCCCTCTTCCCCCGCTTTCACCCCCCCAAACGCACTTGGCTGTTGCTCTGATTGACCCCCACCGTCTCACTGAACCCCATCATGCTCTGCATGTTCGCCTCTCTATTGCTCTCATCTCGCCTCTCTCTGCTGTGCGGGCAGGTGTTCTCCTTTGTGTTCGGTGATGGAGACCCCAATGATGGCCGGGAGCAGCACAGATGGAGACTGGTGCGTGCCTTGCTCTTCCACTTCCCCAATGCCCTTTCCAATTGCCCCATGTGCCATGCATGCTCCATGCGAAATTCCCCATGCCGCATGCGCAACGCTCCATGTCCCGTCCCCCATGCCTCGTTTTTTTTTTTTATTGCGAAGCAACCCTTTACGATCGATTTGGCCAGGTTTTTTTTTCCACATTTTATATTTATTTAAAATAAAAATGTGAAAAAAAAACTGAAAGCACTACCTGCTACCTATTTAATATAAGAAATCCCGACTAGTTCAATTATATTATAATGGTAGTTATTTTCTGTCAATAACTAGGTTGTTCTTGTGATAGTATGCTGTGATTTACCATCAGATAATATGCGCATATGGTGAAGAGATGAATATAATGATTGGTGAATGGAGATGAATATAATGATATTATATGAAATATAATGTATTATGTAAGATATGATAAATGTGAATTATATGCCTTGTGTTTGCAATAAATAATGATTAGTATAGACAATCCATGATGCATATTTATAATGATTTAAATGCGTGAAAGCTAATGACCCAAAAGCTATGCTACCGCATCCCCAGCCTAGCATGGGGGGGAGCTAATAGCATAATCTTTGAACAATCAGCAGTCACATGAAACAATACAATCTGTGAACTCTAAAAAGATGGTCAACTCTATCATCTCCAGTTCAAGTGGGCTCCCGACAGGCGCGCCAATGAACCTTCTAATGAAATGATAGACCTGATTCACCTTTTTAAAACCCACAGACATGCATTGATATTGCAATGATGATATGGATTAATGAAAATGAATAAATACACACATAACACATACACACACACACACACACACACAGACACATACACACATGTACGTACACACTCCAATAAACATACTCACATACTCAAAAGCTTGCATAACGACAAACATACCCGGGAAAACACACACGATAACTAATAAAAGCAGAAAAAATAAGTACCAAGACAAGTATAAAATCCTAAGCGTAATCGCTACAAATCTTCCAAATTGAAATCAACTTCCTGGAAGGAAGAGCAAGGGTTCTGCGGTAAAAAAAATAGTAGGGATCAAAAGCGAATTGACAGGAGAAGGAAGAACAGAGGGAAGACGGTAAATAAAGAAACAAAACTAACGATGTATGTATACAGACTCTGAAATCGGACGAACGTGGAATGACGAAAATTGAAATGGAATGAAATGGACCGACGGAACGGAAAGCAAAGGAACGACATGCATACAAAAGGATGTTTCGAAAGAACCTTTCATGACATAAAACGAGGAATTGGAAGGCACTAATGGAACGAAATGGATAAACACTGCACAGAAATTGGATAATTGAGAAAGTATGAGAACAATATTTGATGAGAATAAAACAGAAAACTAATAAACGAAAAAAGAACTAGGAAAAAGAAAAAACAAGAACGTTGTAATCTGATCCCACAACAAAGTGAAAATCGTATAGCTGATCAGATAGGAAGCAGAAGGAAGGAACGGAAGAGGAAACGGGGAAGAAAGAAAGACGGAATAATAAGAGAGAACCAAGAAACAAACGTAGTCAGAGGTACGAGGAAGTTAAGAAAAAAAAACTTACAAGCATAGAGTTTAGATGAATGGAAAACTGGACCTATAATTACCAAAAAAGAGATGACGGATTGAAACAAGCTAGGTCAAAATAACCCGCAGACCTTGATGGTTGACATGGCCTGCAGGCCTTACTTCAACCTAATTATCAAGGTCGAATTCGCATTGAATTTCTAATTCGGCCTACTAAGCTTGGTCGAAAATGGCGTGCACAAGATAATTCAACCTACCAAGCTAGCTCGATGATATGCAGCGACATAACACACAAGATTTCAGATAGTTAATGGTGAGTTAATTAACTCAAGAATGTTGAAAACGAAAGGTAAAAGGAGGGAAACGAAGAGAAAAGAAACTAGATCTAGAACTACTACTACAAAGACTTAGAAGACATACCTGCGAGGTGGACTAGGGTGGGTAGCGGGAGCCACGGTAGTTGTGAATGAAGCAGGACAGCAGTGAGAGAGAAACGAGAGCAAGAGAGAAAGGATAACGAAAGGTAAAAGGAGAGAAACGAAGAGAAAAGAAACTAGATCTAGAACTACTACTACAAAGACTTAGAAGACATACCTGCGAGGTGGACTAAGGTGGGTAGCGGGAGCCACAGTAGTTGTGAAAGAAGCAGGACAGCAGTGAGAGAGAAACGAGAGCAAGAGAGAACGGGACAACGAAAACCCAACTACAATTTCGTCGCAAAGAAATCTGACAAAAACTGTACGATGCTTATCAGATATAGAGGCATTGGCGTAGACGGTAGAAAACGGACCTATCAATCAGAAGATGCAAGTTCAAATCCTGTAAGGGAACTTTTACCTGACTCACCCGCTAAGTGTGTTCTACATTTTACTTCTACAGTTCGAATAGTTACATTACAACTACAATCTCAGTTACAAGTTCAATCACTGGTTATATCTGTTTCTCTTTCCATATCATTATAGAATTCTTATTTAAAAGCATCGTTGCTTCGCAACCCTAAGACGATTTCGTCGCCTCTTGTTTTTTTTTTTTTTTTGATACGGAGAAGTACACTAAAGGATAATGTACAAAACGCATCAGGCAGTCGTAACTGTATCGGGAGGGAAGAGCTGCAGTATCGTGTACCGCAGATTCCCTATATCAGCCTACGGTGGTTGATGAGTCATCTTCGGGTTGTCCCAAATGGAGCTGAAGCTGCCCCGCCACGTCAGCGGTGCCCCTTTACTGCAGATCCGCCTCATCACCGTTGCCTCATCAGCTGCCAGATGCCCCCATTCGTCATTGCAAACAGCCACGCCGTGTTTCCGTGCCTCCACTTGTCTCGCCAGGCAGTACACTCTGGCATGCGCGACAAACTTTACCACTGCCATACGTATCACTCTTTTCGGCTGGATTCTGACGCCCTGACGACTTGCCTCACACCTTGCCAACCACACTTGGTGAAGCGTGGTGGCAATAAACGAGCTTTCCGGAAAGCCAGACTTCGTGCTCCTCTGCATGAAGAGCAGGTCCCCCAAACCCTGCCAGTTTAGCAGCGGGTTCATCTCCGCCAATCCCTTCCGCAAGAACCGGACCACCCTCTGGATCGCCGGGCAGCCAAACAGACAATGTTCCGGTGTCTCATCCGCTCTACAGTGTGGGCAGACCACTTTTTCCTTGAGAAAAAAGAGACGCTCCCCCACTTGCAGATTTCTACAGTGCAACCTTAGCAGAATTTCACGTGCCCGGGCGGGGGTGGCGAGCGAGTCCCTCTGCTTGATGACCCCTTTCCACTCAATCACCCTTCCGTCCCCAATCCACCTCCTCTGCTCTTTCACAGTGCCTGCCGAGCTAACTAGCCCCGTCCTGATCTCCTTCAGCGGCACCACCACCCCGTCCTTGCATAGCTTAGACTGCAGGAGTTTTGTTCTCGTCTCGCCCATCACCCCCATGCCTCGTGTGGCATGATGACTTGTGCAATACATGTTCACCTCCTGCATGGTACACATCTCCTGTTCCATGCCATGCTGCACCCCATAAACCATGAATCAACTACATACATACTGCCTGCCTGTCACTTCTGCCTGCTGCCCTTCTGCCTCCTCAAGCTGTCTGTGCCTCGTATTTATCTATCTTGTCCGCCCCTCCCCAACACCTCCCCACTGTCTCCGCCCTCCCTGTCTCCCACCCCCCTGTCCGTGCCCCCGTCTGTCAACCACCCTGCTTGTCCCTTCGTGTCTGCCCTTCCTGTCACCCGGCTGGCACATGTGGGCGGGTGTGGAGGGCAGATAGGAGAGGTTATCAGCAGCAGGGGCGGGGTGGTGGCAGCACAGGAGATCGCACCGTACCTTGACCTACCAGAGGACCTGGTATGCTTATGCTCATGCTCATGCGCATACTCATGTGCATGCTCATGGATGGCTCGAGTCAAATTTTGGGGCTCCTTAAAATAGACTTCTACTAAAGGACCTGGTAATGCTCATGCTCTCATGCTCATGGATGGCCCAACCTGGGCTGTGTGAAAACCGCAAAGCAAAAGCTCTCACCGCAAATAAGTAGACCTATCCTTCCAAGGGGATATCAGTGCATGGGATGGGCATTCTGCATGCCGGCGGCGGCTGCGTGCCGTGCCGTGCCACGTGTGTGGGAATTATTTCACTCGTTTCAGTGGGCGCAATGCGCCTGACACCTCCTGCGTTGCCTTTCTTCCTTCCCTCTCTCCGTTCCTGTGTTCGTCCTTCATGTTCCTTCGTGCCCTCCCCCCCATCCTCCTTCCTCCCAATCTCGATCCCATTGACCATGCGCACTTCTCCTTTCAACCCTTGCTCGCCTCACCGTGCTGCCTACACTACACACACCCCTGCCACAGTCTAACGAGGCCTACATGCTGCCGGTGCTACAGCGATTCCAAGGCACGCCCTCTGTGGACGACCAGGTGGGCCTTGCTGCTCTGCCACTCCCTCCTCTCCATCTGCCTTCGTTCAACTGCTTTCAACTGGCTTCAACCGCTTTCAACTGCCTTCAACCACTTTCACCTTTCTTAAAACTGCTACTGACTTCTCCCAAGGCCTTGCTGTGCACATGGCAATCTCAGCGTCTGCTACAATGTGGGCTTTTGCCCTGAAATCTCAAATTTCACTCTGTTTCAAGCCCCTCTGTTCCAAATTTCACCCAGTATACGTCTTATTTCACTTCCAACCCTCCTTCTCCTTCCCCAAACCTCCCTATCCTCCTCTTCTCGACTGGCTGCCCTGTCTGTATCTCCCCTCCCACCAGGGACACATATTCTATGCATTCCCTCTGCTCCAGCGCACCGCAGAGCAGCATGCTACGCGCACCCCCTCCTCCTTTTACTCCAACTCTCGTGCACCAGCTCCTATCTTCGTTGAAAACACCTGGTCCTTCAGGTGAGCTTTGCTGTCCCTTCAGGTGGGTTCTCTTGGTCCTTCAGGTGAAGTTTTAAGCTCTTTAAGTGGCCTTTGTTGGCTCTTCAGTTGCCTGTACTACAAGCAACATTCCCGCAGTATGTGTGATACTCTCAAGGAATAACTTTCCTCGTATTATTCCACACATCAAACCACGCCTGAATCTAAGATTTCTGAGGCTCTCCAAAGCTAATACTCTATGATGCATTTGGGGCCTCCAGTAACTCATTCATGCATGTGTGCGTGCTCTGCACCTTCCCCCCTTTCCCTCGGCCCCAGTGACGCCCCCCCCACCAAGCGAGCTTTGGCAGTGGGGCTGGGAATTATCAATGTGGTTGGCGTGTTAATACTCTCCTCCATGCTCAGGTGATTGCTCAGGTGTACCTTTCTTTGCTCAGCTGAATGCTCAGGTCCTCGGCTGATTGCTCAGGTGCGCATCTCCACTTAAATGAATAAAGCTGTTCTGGCGCGGTCGGTGCCTGTATGTTGTTACGGCATGTGCATGGGCTGAGATCTGGTTGGGCAACAGGAGACGTTAAGGTTGGAGCTTCCCCTGTTCATACGATTAATTTCCTCTTCCCTCCATCCCTGTACTTTTTTTCCCCTGCTTTGCCTTGTGTATCAACTGACCCTCCCTTCTGCCATTCCCAATCTCAATTTCATTCCACTCCTGTTATCGTTCCTAACGCAAACCACTCTTCCAGGAACCCAGCCGTTATTCGGAAGGCAGGGCTTCCTCTAGTTTCCACCATACAGCGCCTCATGCCTGCACTCCAGGTGATTATTGCAATAGTCTTCTGTACTGCCTCAACCCTCAAGGGCATTGATTTAGATATTTCCCTCTATATTGCCTTGCCCTCCAATTAACTCGGTCAACCTGGTCTACTCTCTTCTCTTTCATCCCCCACTGTGTGCTTCCTTTCCCACCCAACCCCTCCTTCCCACCTCTTTCTCCCCCCGCACCCAAATCTTGTGCCCCCCGTCCCGCCCTCATCTCGCATTGTCCAGGCCTATTCGGTGGCGTTCTTTGTCATTCCCTTGTGCCGCTGGGCGTTCCTCAGCTCCACCAACTCAGCTATTGAGACTCGCAACCAAAGGAGAAGGGAGAGCGCTCACATTCTCTCCCATCCCTCGCCCCACCTCCGGAAGAAGGTTAGTTCCATTCCAAAGCCGCCACCCCTACCACCTGAGTCTCCTTTGGACCTGTCCCGAAGTTTTTTTGGGTATTCGCGTACGTGAAATGGGAAGCCATGGTTGCTTGTTCTGGCCGTTTGCGCTAACCAATGCTTGGATCCAGCTTGATTGATCTTACACATACGAGGTTTCCTTTTGGGTGTTCTCTGGTTACATTTCCGACATTTCAACTTACTTCATTCTTTCTACTTGACGTTTGAATCACCCGCTTCCTACTTTACAGCTGGCTAGTGCACGGCTGAAGGCAGAACAAACTGTTTTGGGAGAGGAGCGAGTGATATATTCCACACAAAAAGATGTGGCAGAACAGGAGTTGGAGGAGAGCGAGTGGGATGCTCGGCTGAACAAGAGGCAACAGTTGTAATCATGAAGGATAGTCTTCGTAGGCGTAACGCATCTAATAATATATTTTTTCGAGGCTTTGACTGGTATCGCACATTCCTGGTTATTGTTCTCTGAAAATTAACGCCCCTTTTCCCAAAAAGTTTCGTTCTTTTGTTTAGGAGGTTAAATTGCAGTATATTGTACACTGGAGAAAGCAGGTTGGGAAATATTAAAGTATTTTCCAATATATCACTTTCTTGATACATCAGTTTTAAGTGTACTTCGTGTACCGAAGTTGGTGTCGCTGGACATTGTTGCAACAAATGCTTGAAGCCATGAGCGGCTTGGAATTGCCATAAAATCGATCAGTCCTGGCATTCGCCACTCAAAGTGCTGTTTCTCTCAGACTGCTGCAAAGATGACGAAGAAACGAGAAGACGGAAGCCGAAGAAACAGCAGGACCACGGAAATTAGGTGCAAATGCTGCCAATCTGAGAGCAGCATCGCTTCAACAGGCTCTGTTGCCAGCCTGGAGACACCAACAGCAAGTCTTTTGTGCAACATATCTTCGTCATGGAGCTCCGAAACGCATTCAGGGGAAGCAAGTAGCTCATGCAGCATTGCAGGTTCAAGAAGAAGAAAATTCTCACTTCTCAACCCTTCCATCGACCATGAGGTTTCCTCGACCCTCAAGCAGCAACGTACTGGCATGGAGACAATGAAGAAGTTTGACCGGCCAATTCAAGCAATTCCACAGGTTTTAAATGTCGAATTCTGATGTTGATTTCTACTTCGCTCGCATGTCATTGCTCACACTGAAGAACATCCGCAGGTGGGCTCTCTGCCGTCGAGCACTGTATTTTACCCTCTTCCGAAGGTAGATGAAGCAGAAGAATAGAAGAATTTCATGGAGATGGCTTCGTGGGTCCGTACTCGACGAGCTTTCGTTGTTTTAATATGTTCTGAGTGGACAACAAACGACCAAGTTACTGGAATCGGCTCTTTCTCTTCCATGAAACGAAGATTATTACACTTCGACATTATTTACATGCATGGTGCGGGTCTATTTGACGACGTTATTGATCCTTCTCACGGCCTTCTACGTGGAGTTCTCGTTAGCATTACTTATTAATGGGCCAACGTCAAGCCTTCTGAAGTTTGCCAGAGAATGCTAAATGAAGTTGTGTCAATCTCCATAATTACCGTACGGGTCTACTAACAGCCCAAGAAGCTAACAGAGACACTAGTTGTGGAGGTAATTCTCATTCTTATGGTGAACGCATCAAGCATAGTAGGCGCCTGAACCTGATTGCTGTACTTTTTAGCCGGAGATTGAAATTCCCCCTTTAATATATGACCATGTGTGCTTTTGGCAGTTTGGGAGGCTTGCAATAGAACTAGGATACAATGAAGCTAGGGTTGCATAACTCAAAAGAGGGGAATGTGAGGGAAGTAATGAGTGAACATTGAATATACAAATTAGGCATTCAATTGAGGTTTGAGAGCTGCCAATGAGTGTGGTTAGGGTTGAGATTGTACAAACGGTAACGGGTGGGTTTTTTCAAAATTTATCAAGGGAATACTGATTCTCACGATGTGGGATGGATGGAGAAAGGAAAAGTGTTGTTTTTCTGTCAACATAAGAACCAATGAATCTTGACAACCTTTTAGAGCTATATATTCCTGTATTGCCCTGCTTCTTGTAACAAGTTGCATTGGGAGCAATTGCGATAGTTGATCAATATTTCCTCGCACCCTCTTATCCATTCCCTCGCCACGTCGCAGGAGTGAGCAGCCAGCGTTGAATCGAGCCACGTTGACACAGGCGTTGCCACCTGAGGTAGTTTGGTAACTGGTTTGGTTTGCAAAAGGGCAGGGGTGTGGGCGTGTGTCACAGGAAGAAGTGAACTCGGCTCCGGGTACGTGTCAGAAGCTCACCTCGAGTACGTGCCAGGAAAGCAACCAGAGTTGCCCAGAGTACGTCTTCAGTGACGAAATGGGTACTGCAAAACGACCTCATACGGTAGATTGAAGGGGCAGCTCGTGAACCAAAAATTGAAATCGTCACGATAATTCCAGTCAGGGAGCGGCCAAACACTTCCCCATCTCTGACAAACTGGTATTGTTTTCCCTCCCAGCCCTCCAACACCGAACCTCACTCACCGCTATCCCCCCACAAACAGCCTGCGCAAACCTGTCCTCTCCCCCACTTCAACCCCCCACTGTCGTCTTCCCCCAGCTCACCCACCTGTGCTGTTCCGCGGGCCTGTCCACCCCCCTAACACCCCCCGCCCTCTTCTCACCTTTCCCCCATCCATCTGCCCCTTGGCTTTCCTTTCTCTCCCTGCCAGCGCAAGGCTCGCATCCCCAAACCTCGTTTCACCCTCGAACCCTACTTCGCACTCTCATCCCCTCCGCTCCCGTCGTCCCATCATGGCGGCCTCTCTCGCGTCCTCCTTCGCGTCCTCCGTCAGGCTCGCGCCTGCCTCCTCCTTCCTTTCGGGGGAGCGCATTCAGCAGTCGTCAGCTGTTGCCGGCTCCACTCCCGCAGCCGTTAGCGCCAGCCCCGTCGTCCGCGTCGTGGCCGTGCGTAAAATCCAAGGGACCGTCGTGTCGACCGCTAACGACAAGACGGCCGCGGTCGAGGTGAAGCGCATTTATCCGCATAAGCTGTACAAGAAGCGGATCGCCTCTGTGAAGCGGTACCAGGCGCACGACCCTGAGAACCAGTGCCGCGTGGGTGACTTCGTGACTCTTGCCAAGTGCGCGCCGGTTTCCAAGACGAAGAAGTTCATTATCGTGGACATCCGGACGCCTCGCCTCGCTGGTCTACCGTCGCCGGACCTTCCGCCTCTTCAGTCGGAGGCTGCCGCTCAGGCGTAAACGTGAGGTAGGAGGAGAGGAGGATTAGAGGAGCATCTTGACAAGGTTCTTCACTGCCGCACGAAAGGTGTTAGCTCGAATATTTTTACGCGAGAGCGTCGTGTTTAGCGGTTGGCTTCTGCGCAGGGTTTTAGACCTGTACTGGTTGTGTGCCGAAGTGGGTGAGCGAGTAACTTGTACTACATTTGTTGAGAGCTGAGAAGTGCGGACTATTGCTTGGCTAGTGAGAGTAGGGTGTTTCAGGCACGAGGTGTAGCAGAGCACGGCGGTGAACATCTCAGCATCTGACGGCTCATCCTACTCCTTAGAAACTGACATTGGTGTGATGCTGGTGTCGAGCAAGGTTATCGCGTTTGTGCATAAGTTTCCTGTTCGGAACCCTCTGTTGTGTCAGTCCATTAGCAGGCATTTGTTGCTGCCTGTTGCGATGTGTACCGAATTCATTCATGCCTGGTCGAGCGTCATACCGACGGCCTTATTGCATCCATTGTCTAGCCGTCATCGATCACGTTTTTTTCATTCAATGCATCTTCTTTTGCACATTCACCTTGCATCCTTCCCCTCCCCCCCCCCCCTCCCCCCCCCCCCCTCTCTCTCTCTCTCTCTCTCTCTCTCTCTCTCTCTCTCTCTCTCTCTCTCTCTCTCTCACACACACACACACACAAGCACTCGCTAACTCACTTAATCTCTCGCTCTCTCTTTTGTCTTCTGCACGTCATCCCCATCCTTTCCTTGCTACTCCCTATCTGTTGCTAATTGGTTTCAGATGGAGAGACAATGAGGCGGTGACGGTTTGAGAAGTCCCGGTAGTGTAAGGTCTTCCACATCAGTTTATGATGCTAAAATGGAGCAGCTTGTATCGCAGCCAAGTAAAGCACCATTCTTTTCCAATTTCTAAGCTGCACTGCAGGCAAGCCGTGCTCGGTCCAGGTTTTTATAATATCAGTTTCCTAATCTGCCAAATTGCAAGAGCAATGTAGGGCTTGCGGATAAAGTGAACATGGAATAGTTTTGAGCCAGATATAATGAAGCATTTCGTACCAACCGTAGCTGCGGTGCTTATAAGACGGCTGGCTGGTAACAGAAGGCAACTTGAAGATAGGTTGTCAGTATTGTTCCAGTAGCACACTAATGAGGGGAAATAAAAATATTCAACTCAGGTTTATGTTCGACAACTACCGCTACAAAATTGATTATTTTACAGGCACGAGTACAACAGGAACCATACTGGGTCAGAATTCGGGGCACCTTCTCTTTGTCCCCCATCAATTCCTACACCCTGCCCTTCCTGGGCTTCGTAGAGCTCTTCTTGCAGTCAAGCAGAGGTTTCCCACAGAGCTTGGGGTTGCCGGGGCGGAAGCAGGACACTGGCAAGTCAGAGAGGGAGGATGGGACAGAGCCAGAGAGGGCGTTGCCAGCGAGTTGCACTTGCAAGGAGGGGGCAGCAGCACGCAGTAGCGCAGGGATGGTGCCTGACAGCCCGCTCCACGATGCGTCCAGCTCTTGCAGGGCCGTCAGCAATGTCAGCCCTGCGGGGATGCTGCCGCTCATGCGGTTGCGCGCCGTTTGCAAGGAGTGCAGAGCGGTGAAGCGCGAGAGGGAAGAGGGGAGCGAGCCAGAGAGCTGGTTGCTAAAGACATTGAGGGAGAGGAGGGAGGAGGCGCAGGAGGAGGAGGAGGGGAGGAGGGACGAGAGGGGGCCGGAGAAAGCGTTGGAGGAGAGGAGGAGAGAGGCGAGGCGCTGCTTGCCCTGGCAGAAGGCAGGCAGGGAGCCCTTGAGCTTGTTGCGTGAGAGGTCCAGGTGGGTGAGCATGGGGGCTTGAGCGAGGGAGCGGGGCAGCGAGCCCGAGAGCAGGTTGCTGCGGAGGTTGAGGTGGCCGAGTGGGGAGGACGAGGAGGCGAGGAGGGGGGGAATGGCACCGGAGAGGAGGTTGTAAGAGAGGTCCACGTGAGTGCAGCGAGAGCAGGCAGCCACAGGCAGGAGGGATCCAGAGAGCTGGTTATGGGAGAGGTTGACGACGGTCATTGCGGGATTCAGCGCCGGCAGCGTGTCGGTGAGCAGGTTGTGGGAAAGGTCCAGCTCTCCACCCAATGCTCCCAGCAGATAGGAGGGCACATCCCCCGACAGCTGGTTGTGCGAGAGGCGCAGCACATCCATCAACGCATGCTCCGTCCACGCCACCTCAACGATGTTGACCAGCTCGCCGCTGATCTGGTTGTGGGAGAGGTCCACCACGGATGCAATCTGCTGGAAGTTCTGCCGCGACTCGCACGTGAGGTTGTTGTGCGACGCGTTCAGGTAGCGCAACAGCGGGAAGTAAGGAGGGGGAGCATGTAAGAAGCGGCGTCTTCCCTGTGGATGAAAAACACAGCCACGTCGCCTGAGAGCTGGTTGCTGCTGACGTCGAGGACGGCGAGCAGAGGGAACAATTTGATGAGGCTCCGATAGCGATCTATGCCGAACGAGGCGTTGGCAGGTGGGTCGATGGCAGTGGTGATGTCATCGAGGCCGCCCCGAAAGGCGTTCCCCTGCAGGTGCAGGTCTCGGAGCATCCAGAGTGCGCCAAGCTCCCGTGGCAAGCTGCCGTCCAGCTGGTTGTGGTCCAGCGCCAGGCGCGTCAGCCCCGTGAGAAGACTCACCTGCGCTGGAATGGACCCCGACAGAGCGTTCCCCCCCACGTCTAGACTCTCCAAACCCGGCACTGGCAGCGTTGCTGCTGGTGCTGCGGTGGTGGTTGGGAGTGGCGCTCCCGTGAGGTTGTTACCGCGGAGGGTGAGCTCTCGCAGCGAGGGGAGAGCGAAGAGGGCGGGGGGGATGGAGCCGGAGAGGTGGCGGTTGGAGGAGAGGTCGAGAGCGACGAGGTGGGAGAGGCGCGAGAGGGACAGTGGCAGGCCGCCGGAGAGGACGTGCCCGGAGATGCGCAGAGAGGTGAGGTGCGTCAGCTGCCCCAACGCCTCCGACAGACTCCCGCTTGCGCTCGCGCTCTCACTCCCGCTCCCACTTCCCCCACGCAGGCCCTGCAGGAAGAAGCTCGTAGTGCGGGGAGGTGGCAGGGGCTCAAAGGTGCATGAGAACTCCCCATACAGGCCTTTCTCGCAGTCGGGCATGTCGGGGAGAACGTTGGGGTGCAGTGCGACTGTAGCATCGCCCAGCAGGTGCAGCGTGTGCACGTGCCCGTCTGCTGTGCACCCCACGCCGTACCACTCACACGCACTACCGCTGCTGCTGCTGCTGCTCGCATCCCAGCTGCTCAGTATCGCCGCCCACGAGCTGTTTCCACCGTTCACCAGTGCTACCGCCTCTGCTGCCCCACCTGCTCCCCCCGCTGCTCTCCCCGCTGCTCCCCTCAGGAGTGCATCGCGCACGGCCAGCAGAGCCTCAGTCTCCGCAGCGGACGCCTGCACGCCAGGCGACGGCGCGGGGAGGTACCCGCGCCCACGGCGCCCTTCATGGCAGCGCTGTTGCCGCTCACTCGCAGCTTGTTCCAGTAGGACGGCCACTCGCCGGCGGGCCTGCGCGCGTCAAACAGCGGCCCTGACAGCTCGTTGCTCTGCACGTCCACCACCACTCGCTCTCGCTCCAGCCCCCACCTGCTCTCCTCCACGCTCCCGCTCGCCCCGCTCGCCCCGCGCTCCAGCTCTCCCCCGCTCGCCAGGCGGAACAACGCCTCCGGAATGCTGCCCGTGAAATTGTTGTGCGACACATCCAGGCTCCCGTTGCGGATCACGGAGAAGGCTTTCAGGGTGCCCGTGAGGCTGTTGCGGCTGAGGTTCACGTGCAGCCTCTGTGTTTGCGAGCCCAAGGCAATGCGCCCCATCTGCTCGTCCATTCGTAGAAACAGGTCGTCGGGAACGCTCCCTCTCAGCCCCGCGTGCGGCGCGCTCAGCACCTCTAGCCGCGCGGGCACCACGCACCCGTGCAGATCGCCCTCCCCCTGCCCCCCTTCCCCCTCTCCGCCGCTGCCGCCGCCGCCGCCGCCGCTGCCGCCAAAGGCGTTGAAGCCAAGCCAGAGCTCGCGCGCCGGCAGCAGTGCGTCGCAGAACGGCCCGCTCAGCGCGTTGCCGTCGAGGCGCACGACGTCCAGACCGCGCAGCGGCGCGAGCGTCGTGGGTGCGCCCGACAGGCGGTTCTCCCCCAGGTCGAGGTACGTCAGCCCGCGCATCGTCCCCGCCAGCGCGGGCGGAATCGCGCCGGTCAGCCCGTTGGCGCGCAGCGAGAGCGACTCGAGGCTGGACTTGTACGCGGCCGCGTCGCGCGGGAGCTCGCCCGTGAGGTTGTTGTACGAGAGGTCGATGCGCGTCCTGGGGCCGCAGAGGTGCGGAATGGTGCCGGAGAGCAGGTTATGCGAGAGGTCGAGCTCGTCGCCCACGGCGGAAAGCAGGTCCGCGGGGATGCTCCCCGACAGCTCGTTGTGCGCCACGCGCAACCGTTGCAGGCCGGACACGCGCACGACATTCGCCAACGCGCCGCTGATGCGGTTGTGCGAGAGGTCCGTGGAGGGCGCGCCCGCAAAGAGGTCGCTCCCGGCGCTGCACGTAAGGTTGTTGCGCGACGCGTTCAGGTTGCCCAGGCCGCGCGGGAGCGGCGCGAGCGCGGCCGCGTCGCCGGAGAGCTGGTTGCTGCTGACGTCGAGAACTTCGAGCATCTGGAACGCCGCGCGGAGACCAGCAGCAGACGCCGCAGCAGCGCCAACGGCGTCCGGAGCGCCAGGAGCTTGATCAGGTGCACCAGTCGCAGCGGCAGCTTCAGGAACGAGCGCAGCGACGATGTCTCCGGTCAAACGGTTCTGATCGAGCGCGAGGCGCGTGAGCGGCGAGAGAGTGGCGATGGCCGTTGGGATGGACCCCGACAGGCCGTTGTCCCCCAGGTCGAGCTCCCTCAGCGCAGTCATCTCCGCCAGCACCGGCGGAATGCCGCCGGTCAGCCCGTTGCTGCGCAGGGAGAGCGCGAAGATGTTGCGCGCGTACGCCCCCGCCTCCCCCGGGAGCTCCCCCGTGAAGTTGTTGCTCTCCAGGCGCACCTCCTGCAGCCAGCGCGACCGGAAAAGCGCGCGCGGAAGCTCCCCCGACAAGAGGTTCCCGGAAAGGCGGACCGTTTCCAGCGACGGGGAGTACGCGCCGGGCCCGTCGGGAAGGGACCCTGAAAGGCCGCCGCCAATGGTGGTGCTGAGATCTACGAGGCTGAGACGGGGCAGGCGGAAGAGCCCGGGCGGAACGGGGCCGGAGAAGCTGTTATCAGACATGTCGAGTTCCGTCAGCTTCTGGAGGCGCGTGACGGAATCCGGCAGGCCGCCGGCGAGGCACGAGTGGCGCAACACCAGCGAGGAGAGCTCCGCGAGGTCGCCAATGGCGGGCGACAGCGCGCCGGGCGGACAGCTCCCCCCCTGAGTCCCCGCGGGCCCGGGCATGTCCTCGCGGCTGGGTGACGAGACGATGCTGGTGATGCGGCCTGCGGGCGTGCACTTGATGGGGCACGAGAGGTAGCACGACGCCGCGTCGGGCCTAGGCGTGACGCAGCAGTAGGTGACGTTGTCGTTATCGTCTAACATCCGAATCGGCCAGTTGCTGAAGCCGAGATCGTCTGGCCAGAAGAACAGATTCTCGGGCAAAGCCGCGTACACCGCGCGCATGGCTTCCCGGTCGACCTCCGCCACCTTCGCGACGCACGCCTTGGTGTCCGGCGGTTTGGTGAGGGCGTCTGCGGCGCGGAGGAGGGCGACGAGGAGGGCTAGGAGCGCGAGGAGGGCGATGAGGGTAAGGCGCGAGCGGAGGGGGAGGGAGTACGGGGGTGAGCGGGAGAGAGGCGCCGTCATGGCGTGTGATGGCGCGGCTGAGAGTAGTAGAATTCGGGAATGCGAGGCGCTGATATCCTCGTTACTAGCACTACAGAGACTTCGTTATTACCGGCGTTACTGCAGGAAGAGACGACACGAGTACTACTGACTCTTTTATGAACACTGCCGTTGGCAGCGGCGCCGATGCAACGCATGGAAAGGTTAATAAGCTGAGGCTGAGGCCAAGGGCGAGTACAGATACCAGTACGATGGCGACTTGGACTAATAGACGCGATTCTGAAGCGCGTGCTAGTGGCGCGCTGTTTAGTACGCGGTAAATGGTGGGCGAGATCAACGGTAGATCGGAGTAGGAGAGTGGAGGAGCGGGAGAGATTACTAGGTGCGACGTGCACCGCGTAGGTTGGTCCTGCAGAGAACGGTTTGGTGGTGGAAGGAGATTGGCGGAAGGGGTGCAAGGGGAAGGCAAGGCGCAATCCAGGTAGGTGACTACCGTGCGCTTTAGTAGCGGCTGTTGCGAATGCTACCGTGGGCGCGTGTTCACGGCCGCGACGCGCGGCAGACGTGACCGCCATGTGTGGGCGAGCAGGGCGACGGAAGTGAGCCTAGTGCTGGTTGGTTTGTGCGCGATGGGAGGGGAAAGACCAGCTAGGACTTGGAAACAGTGGGGGCGGTTGAGGTAGGATTTGAATGACGGGGACAAACATGGAAGGACTTGGAGTGAAGTGGAGGAAAGCTGATCGCATTGGCTGGAGCAGGCGGGCCGCGGGGCATGTTGTGGATGGTGTGGAGGGGAATAGTGAAGTGAGGAGGGGGGGGAAGAGGGGGGGATGTGGGGGGACGAGGGCGTGAGCTTTTGTAGTGTATTGCAAAACAAGTGCTTTTAGTTGAACTGTTAGGCCCCACGGCCTAAGTCCGCTAAAGAATAGCGGAGTCGACTAAGTCGAGGACGAAAACGCTGCGGAAGACTTTGGCGAAAAGACTACTGGCGAAATAGGCGAAGAAGTTACACCGAAACTGCGATAATTCCACACCTGCTATCTTCACGACCCTGGGTAACCTCCCTCGTCTAATTTTATTTCGAGGGTGGTTAACATTAATATCCGAGTTATCGGGGTTACAATGACGCAATTTCGAAGCGAGCATTCCGGAAGTAGAAACATGATATAGGTGATTTCGCACTCAATCCTACTGTAAAGTGTAAGTTTGCGAGTCTGGCTATCTGATTACCGTACTTTTTTATAGGCCTGTAACATTAGGGTGTTCGTCTAGTCTAGTCAACAACCAAATTGGGCGTCTGGCCAGGGAAGCGTACGGGGTGTGGAATTATCGCAGTTTCGGTGTACTAAGTAATTGGCGAAGAGTTGAATGAGAATTGGTTGATAATGGCAAGTACAAGCAAGGTTTAAGTAGCATGCAAGAGCGATTGTTGGAAAGTAGTTCGTGGGACAGGGAATTGTAAAGCAAGAAGACTAGAGTGCCACGTGGCGGTTGGGAAATCTAGGAAATCCAAGGAAATCCCAAAGGGATTGGATGAAAATAGGGTTGGGATAAGGTTGGGGGTCTATTTAGGGTAAACTACCCTTGAACAGGAAAGTACCCCGTAACACTACCTCCCTCCCAAGGAGGCGACGTCCGCGGCGCCTGCAGACTGAAGGTACGCTTTGAGGCAAGCGTTGTCAGGAGACAGCGAGGACGAAGGGACCTAGCTGTCGTCGGCTGCATCGTAACCACGCCAACGAACCAAGAAGTCGATGAAAGAAACACCCCCCTGGAGACGGCGACGGTGCCTGAGGATGCGCTGGATCTGGTAGTCGGGCTCGTCGGTGTCAACATCTACCGGCAGTGGAGTGCGATCACGGCCCGAGAGGGTGGCGTTGGGATCAGTGTATGGACGGAGGAGAGACAAGTGGAATGACGGGTGCATGCGGAAATGAGCGGGAAGGCGAAGGCGGTATGCGACTGGACCAAGTGCGCGCTCAATGACAAATGGACCAATGAAACGTGGGTGAAGCTTGCCGTCCTGTGGCAGGTTGCGGCTGTCCAAAAGAACACGGTCGCCAACTGCGAACGACATCTCACGACGACTGCGGTTGGTGGTGCGTGCCATGTGTGCATTTGCAAGCTCAAGGTGCTTCCTCACGTGGTCGTGAATGAAAGTGAGGTGCTGGTGGAAGTTATCAGCACGTGGGACTGTGGGTGAGAGATCGACACGAGTGGGGACATTGGGGTGCTGACCGTACAGTGCGAAGAACGGTGACATGCCTGTGGCGGAGTGGTGCGTGTTGTTGTATGCGAACTCTGCCATGCTCAGCTTCTTGTCCCATGCTGCTGCGTCGTGCATCGTGATGCTGCGAAGAATCAGCTCCAATGTCTGGTTCACGCGCTCAGTCTGTCCGTCTGTCTCTGGATGGTACGCTGACGACATAGCTAAGCGAGTCCCAAACAGTGCGAAAAGCTGCTTCCAGAACTTCGAAGTGAAACGAGGGTCGCGGTCTGAGATGATGGAATCGGGAACCCCGTGCAGTCGGACTACGTTATCTACGAACAGCGTCGCGGCTTCCTCTGCTGTGACCTGGCCGTGCGTGGGGATGAAATGCGCTGCTCGAGAAAACTTGTCCACTATCACGAAGATGGCGTCGTGACCCCTAACTGTGCGTGGTAAAGCCATGATGAAGTCCATGGTAACTACCTGCCAAGGGCGGTCGGGCGGTGGAATCGGCTGCAAAAGTCCCGCCTTGCGCTGGCGAGAGGACTTCGTGCGTTGGCACGTGTCACACGAACGAATGTAATCCTCTACGTCTGCTGCAAGTCCTGGCCAGTAGTACGTGCGACTAAGTGTCTTAACCGTCTTATCTGCTCCGAAGTGCCCTGCACTAACTACGTCGTGTGCCTCTGAGAGAAGGAGCTGTCGAAGAGGGCGGTATGCTGGAACCCAAATCCGTGCTGTGCCCTTCCGTATGTAGACACTACCCTGCACCTCTGCTCCTGCGGGCGGGTGCGGTGTGATGTCGGGATCTACTGTGTAACCGTGCTCGAAGAGTGATGTGAGAAGTGGATGGCCGGCAGTGACTGTGAGATTAGCGAGCTGGCAACTAGGGCGAGTGAGAGGATCTGCTGGGTTGCGCACGCCTGGCTTGTACTCTATCCTGTAGTGGAAACTCCCCTCCATGAACTCCATCCGTCTAGCCTGGCGACGACTCAGCTGCGGCTGCGACTTGAGAAAACGAAGCGAACAGTGGTCCGTGCGTATAACACTATCTGCCCCCTCTAGGTAGCACCTCCACACCTTATACGCATGGATGATCGCGAGCGCCTCCTTGTCGTGTATGGGATAATTCAACTCCGCTCCCCTAAGCTTACGCGACTCGTACGCGATCGGCTGCAACCCGCATCCCTGGTCCTGAAGAAGTACTGCTCCTATGGCCTGATCTGATGCGTCGGTCACTACAACGTACGGGCGAGTGGGATCAGGGTACGACAGTGTCGGTGAAGACGTGAGCGACTGCTTCATCTGCTCGAACGCCTGCTGCTGTGCTGGACCCCAAATATACTCTACGCCTTTCCGAAGTAGGTCGGTGAGTGGACTTGCGATGGAAGCGTAACCCTGAACGAAACGACGGTAGTAATTCGCGAAACCGAGAAAGCTCTGCAACTCTTTGACTGAGGTTGGTGCTACCCAATCCTGTACTGCTGCGATCTTCTTCGGGTCGGTCCTAATGCCACTAGCAGATACGACGTGACCTAGAAACTCGACCTCGGGGAGGAAGAACTCGCATTTCGACTGCTTCGCGTACAACTGCTCCCTCCTCAAGACCTCGAAGACCTTCTGCAAGTGCTGCACGTGCTCCTCCTTCGTCTTAGAGAACACTAGGATGTCGTCTAGGTAAACTACGACGAACGAACCTAGGAACTCGGAGAGGACTGTGTTCATGAGCGTCTGAAACGTCGCTGGGGCGTTGGTCAAACCGAACGGCAGGACTCTAAACTCGTACAACCTCTGCTTCGTACGAAACGCCGTCTTGTGCCGATCCTCTGGAACTATGCGAATCTGGTGGTAACCCGAACGAAGGTCGATCTTGGAAAAGACTCTAGCGCCCTGCACTGCATCTAGGAGATCCTCTACTCTCGGTACTGGGAATATGTTCTTGACGGTGGTGGCGTTCAGTGCGCGGTAATCTATGCACATCCGTAACCCTCCGTCTTTCTTAGGCGCGAACAGGATCGGTGCGGCCCAAGGCGACCTAGATGGCTGTATGAACTCCTGCGCGAGAAAATGCCTAACCTGCTGCGTCATCTCCTCCGTCTCTGCTGGACTCAACCTCCACTGCGGCTTTGCTACTGGCCTGCTTCCCGGCTCCAACTCTATTCGGTGGTCTACTGCTCGGCTGGGAGGTAACCCTGGGGGCAACTCGTCAAGGAAGACGTCTGCGAACTCCGCTAACAGTGCACTCACCTCAGCAAAAAGAGTTGTCTTCTCACTAACTGCTGCACTCCCTCCTTTCCCCTCTTCTGCTTCCACCTCCTCAAGGAAAACCGCGAAGATCCGTGCCGCTCGCTTCACTAACTGTCGCACACGAACAGCATTAATGATAGCTGTGGAGGATGTGGTCCCATCGCTCCACTGTGGCAGCTCCCGGAACTCCCCGTCTACCCTGACACTGCAGCGTCCCTGAGCCCAATCGAACTGAGTACTAACCGTTCGTAGCCAATCTCTCCCGAAGATGAAATCGTATCCGTCCAGCATTGCAGAGTCGAAGTCACGCCTAACAGTGATCGGTCCTAGCACCACGCGCAACTTGCGAATGATCGGTCCTATGTGAAGTGGCGTCCCATCTACCATGCGAGCGTCTTTGAAATTGATTGAGGTGTCCGCTCCTTGAACTGTGGGCAATCCCGCTTCATGTGTTCCGACTTTTTGCAGTAGTGACAGTTCCCCTTAAATCCCGTTCCGCGTGAGCCGTCACTATTAACTGCACCAATCTCCATGGGCGATGGTCCGTCCCTCGATCGAGCGTCGTTGATCGGTCTGTTGTATCCCCTATCGCGATCGTCACGACCCCGTCGGCTTCGTACTGCGTCGACGCGTTCTGCTGCTGCGACTACTGACTCGAAGGTGGACAACCCGTGAATGGCTATGACCTCCGCTATGTCCGGCTTCAACCCTTCGAGGTAGCGATCGCGCATCTCTGCTTCCGTGATATCGTCTATCTCGTTGCAGATGCTCAAGAACCGTCGTGTGTACTCCTGGACGTTCCCTATCTGGCGGAAATGACGCAGACGCTTCCTAGCAGCTTCGGAGGCGTTCACCAAGTCGAACCTAATTTTCAGCGCCGCTTCAAATCCTTCCCATGTCGTCGGAACCGTGGTAACACCCAAAGCTAAACTCCCTAAGCTCGACGTTGCCGCTGCATGCCCCACGCCCTGTTGATGCCCGTCCGTCTGAGCCCTTCTAACAGCAGTCTGCGTAAGTTGGCGCCACCACTCCAAAGCCGGGCCCCTCAGCAGCGTTACCGCATACTCAATCCGCTGCTGCGCGTCCGCCTCTTGCACCCCGCTCGCGACGAAGTAGTTGTTGAGCATGAAGAGCCACGTCCGCACGTTCGCGTCGCGTTGACTTGGGTCGAACGACTCGGGTTTCTGCGGCTTGAGTGCGCTTCGACGTTCCGGCAGTGCTTCCGCGCCAGTCGACGTGGTGGGTGCAGGAGATGGTGCGGCATGACCATGGGGGTTAGAAGCCAAATTGCGAAGCTGTTGCATTTCGGCTCGTACCTGACGATTTTCCAACGTCAGCTGTTCGAGTTGGCGCATGAGCTCGGCAAGCGTGACGGTGTTGCCCATGTCATGGGGGAAAGCGTTCATAGATTCGTCCATGTTCGCTCGACGACTCCAAGTCTGCAAGTCGGCACCGCGGGACGATGACGGCGTAGTCTCGTCGTCGACGGTCGCTCATTGGAAGTCGCTCCCCGCGAAGGCTCTTGATACCAAGTGTTAGGCCCGACGGCCTAAGTCCGCTAAAGAATAGCGGAGTCGACTAAGTCGAGGACGAAAACGCTGCGGAAGACTTTGGCGAAAAGACTATTGGCGAAATAGGTGAAGAAGTTACTAAGTAATTGGCGAAGAGTTGAATGAGAATTGGTTGATAATGGCAAGTACAAGCAAGGTTTAAGTAGCATGCAAGAGTGATTGTTGGAAAGTAGTTCGTGGGACAGGAAATTGTAAAGCAAGAAGACTAGAGTGCCACGTGGCGGTTGGGAAATCTAGGAAATCCAAGGAAATCCCAAAGGGATTGGATGAAGATAGGGTTGGGATAAGGTTGGGGATCTGTTTAGGGTAAACTACCCTTGAACAAGAAAGTACCCCGTAACATGAACTGTATACATTTGAACCTAGGTAGACCTAGAGTCTACTATATCTAATTTCATGACCTAGCTACTCCTCACTCCACATGATTCATGTCACATGGCACACTGTTATGGGTACAATGGAACAAAACAACAAGGAATGCACTCGATGTCAAACGAGTACAAAGTATGAGCGAAGGCATGAGCAAAACTTACACGCGAAACATGCAAAAAGTAATGCGATGCGTTCAAGCTAGCTAGTGCTAGGATCACATAGAGGTTCGTATCAAAATTATATTTGATATACAAATTTAGCCTGTAGTGAGTTGCCCTTTAGGGGTACAGCCTTGTACCCCTCCCTTGACCCAATATAGTCGCTCGTTCCTACCTATCTCAACATGGTATTAGGAGTTAGAGCAGTCCCACCGTTAGTTAACTCCTGCCCGTCGTGCGCCCCTAGGCGCGTCAGCTTTCCAGCCCAAATCGTGCCCTTAGGCTCGTCGTTTTTCCTACTCGAAGCGTGCCCCTTAGTGCGCCCCTAAGCGCAACCCGCCATTTGCCTACGTTGCGTGCACGCTGCCTGCGGGACCTACGTGCAGCCTGTGCGGTCCGCGCCCTGCCTGCGCCCTGCTTGCTCTGTATGCGCGCTGCCCCTGCTACCCGTGCGTCGCCCACGCTCTGCCCGCACCGCCCGCGCCCTGCCCTGCGCCGCCTGTGCGCGCTCTGCCCGTGCCGCCCTGTGCACACCTGCCCTGCGCTGCCTGTGCGCTCCCTGCCAATCCGCAGCTGCTGCCTGCTGCTGCCGCCACTGCTGCCCTGCCTGCACGAGCTGCCCAGCGCTGCCGTTCCCTGCCTGGCCGCCGGCAGCACTGCTCTGCAAGTTGCAGAGTGCTTCACTGCCAAGCCGCAGCTGTTGCCTGCTGCTGCCGCCACTTTGTTAGCCACTGCCGCTGCTGCTACCGGCCGCTGCCACTGCTATCCTGCCTGCAAGCGCTGTCCAGTGCTGCAATCCTCTCCCTGGCCGCCGCCAGCACTGCCCTGCATGTTGCGGAGCGCTTCCCTGCCCTGCCTGGTCGCCGCCAGCGCTGCCATGCACTCTGCCCAGCCTTGCCTTGCCAAGACGCTACACCCCTGCTGTCGCCGCTACAGCCCTGCTACTGTTGTTTCAGCCCTGCTGCTGCCGAAGCTGGGAGCTCCGTCGAGGACGGGGAAGACGTGTTTCTTGAGACTTGGGACTCGATTTGTGTGCCGATCATGGCGAGGGACGTGTTACTCAGGGTCCACAGCATGAACCTCCAGGTGGGGGGGAGGCTGGATTAATTCCGAGACAGGATTGCATGTGCGCACTGTGGAGAAGAAGAAAGCCTAGAGCACTACCTCTACAGTTGCCCGGTCATACAACCGATCCTCGGCGCACTTAAACGATCACTGCATAAGTTGAACCCGGATAGGTCTGTGAGCTGTCTGGGAGATCTACTGTTCGGGGAAAGGGGCACGGCGCCGGGGTGTCCAGAGATGACGTTGACAGCGGCGGTGCTCAGGCATGTATGGTTGGCACGATGTCATGCAGTTTGGAGCGCAGCTCCTTTCGAAAGAAAGAAGGTGGGGAGGAGTGCAGTGCCGGACTTCATGATGCATGCGAAAGGCGGCAGCAGCAGGCAAAGGGAGATGTTTCTGGAAGATGGACAACTGGCACCAGGTGGAGGCTAACGAGAGGAAACAGTTTCGGAGGATCTGCAGTGAGGATGGGCCAACAAACTTGGCGGCCCCTTTTCTCTCAATCTGGCGCAACCTGCGCACCTTCCATCAACCTCCGTAGTGTACTACGGGGGGGCAGTGCGGTGTCTCACAAGGCGTAGCCTAGGCCCTCCAAGAGATACAGTTACGTCTGCGGATGTATCTATGTTTGATATTATAGTTACAAATATAAATATATATATTATATAAACATATTTACATACAAAAACTACCGCCACTGCTACTGGCGCTACAACCCCTGTTATCGCCTAATATCGAGCTGCATCTCCAGACGCATCTCATACCTCCTCCAGATATGCTTCCCCTGGAAGAGTGGCGAGTGCAGCGGGACGTACCAAGGACGGAGAACGAACAGAGCCTGGTGTGGAGGCAGGCCACCCTGCCAGTGTGCCTCGGCGGCCTGGGCCTGATACATCCGGTATCAGAGGCGCCGGCAGCCTACCTAGCATCTTCGTGCACAGCCCACTCCCTACTGAGTAGCATCCCGGAGCATCCCGACCACCCACTGAGACGAGCAGCAGATCTGGTGTCTACTAAAAGCACAGTGGGGACATAACAGGGAGGGGAGAGTCTGCAAGACCTCAAAAGCAAGCTGCCAGAGACTGCTACATGAACATCACCTCCAGAGGGGGGTTAAGGGACGGCCGCAGCTAGGGCTATTGCGCCAAGTCAACCTGGACAGGGCAGCGGAACTACTAGGAGACACCCGAGTGGACAAGCCGGGGAAAGACAACGGGCACGAGGTGCGGCTCATAGGCCTGCAGGTGCTGGGGGCAGGAGACTGGCTACACGCCATACCAACGCAGGCGGACCTCACCTTCTCGCCCGGGAAATTCGCCATATCCCTTGGCTTCAGGCTCGGCCTAACCCTACCACTCACGGAACGCTGCCCCTGCCGCGGCAAGTGCTCCAAGATGGCGGACAGCAGCCTGCCAAACCACCTGCTGAGGTGCGCAGATGGAGGGGACCGCACCAACACCCACAACACGCTAGTGTACGCAACACTACGCATGGCACATGAGGCAGATTTCACCACCCTGCACGAGACCACGGCCCTTTCGTCCCCTGTCAACCTTAAACGGGCGGACCCGGCCTTCCGGGATAAGGAATTCGGTGAAACTTACCTCACGAACGTGACAGGGACCGACCCAGTGCTGCAAAGAAGGGACACCAGAGGCAAAAAAGTACCTGGATGGGCAGCAGAGGACGCGGCCAGGACCAAGGGAGGACTCTACGAGGAGCGACCAGAGTATGTAGGGGTCCTCGGCCTAGCGGTGGAGACCTACGTGGGACTGGCGAAGGACACACAGAAATTCGTCGGCATTCTGGGCACAAGTGGAGCCAAGAAGAAGCACTGCCAAGGGAGGCTCACCATGGTGGCCTCCAGGCTAACGGCGCACTACCGACAGCGGTGGTTGGTAATGCTGCAACGCTGCCAAGTCAATGCCATGCTGGCGAAGTCCAACGAAGCTGCTGAGGCAGTGTATCCTTTGGCCTGAGCCGACCCCTGGGAGCCAGGGCTGGGGGACATATGGCAGGTCCTGGAGGAAGAAGTGGACGAAGAATGGGACATGGGAGTCAAGAGGGTTAGAGGGTAGCAGCCGGGCCAATAGCAAGGCTGGTTGGGTCACCGAGGATGGGAGGTAGAGGTTGCTAAAGTGCATCGGCTGCTATGTGACACGGGGGGAAGAGATAGGACATGCCAAACAAGCCAAGAGGGCCTGTACTTCTAGGGTAGCCTGTTCGCCGAACTACTCATGCCTTGCTTGTACCCTATTAACCATATCAATACATGACTGCTTGAGAGAGAGAGAGAGAGAGAGAGAGAGAGAGAGAGAGAGAGAGAGAGAGAGAGAAAGAGAGAGAGAAAGGGGGGGGGGAGAGGAGAGGAGGTGGGGGGCGTGCAGGAGCATGGCAACTTACTGCTCGAGGTACCCTCTTAAACACCTCCTTTTACAAAGCGAGAGTGAAGATTGGGATGAGGAGAGGAGGTGGGGTGCATGCATAAGCGTGACAACTCACTGCTTGGGGTACCCTCTTAAGAACCTCCAAGTCCTCGCCGGGAATTCGACCACCCCCCTTAACCTGACCCCCTTTTCCAACCACACCCCCAACCTTCCCCCCTCAACGTCAGGTGCAGCAGAGCAGCGGCTGGCGTTGCAGCCCCATGAGGCCGACGGGAGGGCGCGTGGCGTGACGGACAGGGCGCCACGATGGGCACGGCGCCAAGGACGGGACGGGCAGGGCGCACCGAGAGAGACGGGCAGGGCGCAGGTAGCGCGGACGCGCAGGGCGCTGACGGGCAAAGCGCAGGGCGCGACGGGCAGGGCGCCACGGACGGGACATGCAAGGCGCACCGAGTGCGACGAGTAGGGCGCTACGGGCGCGACGAACGGACGACAGAGCAACGGGGCCGCGAGCTTCAGGGCGACAAACGGTGAAACGCGAGAGACTAGCTGCTGCACGACAGGCAGCTCGGGCGCCATGAGTAGTAATAACGAACTCCCCAGGATCAAGTGGCTCTGATACCATGTTAAGAACCACTAGGCTTAGGAGCCTAGGGTAGAAGCAAGATTGACGAGAGAGAGAGAGAGAGAGAGAGAGAGAGAGAGAGAGAGAGAGAGAGAGAGAGAGAGAGAGAGAGAGAGAGAGAGAGAGAGAGAGAGAGAGAGAGAGAGCAGTCACCCTAGGAAATTGAGATTGTCGCCGGCAATACAGAAGCAAAATTTCAATGTTATTGTTTTGCAGGATTCAACGAGCATATTCATTGGCAAAGGGTGGAGAAAGATCGAGGCTGGGTGTACTTGTGTGAAGGGAGATGTAATATGATCCTTCTTATCTTACCTCTACACCTTACATCATTCTGGTGTTTTGGGTACGCGTACAAAACTTCTGTACCCTCCTCGGACCCATCCATACACATGCTGCAATTTCCGACCTCACCTCACCCACACATGTTTGCGTTTTGCCTGGGGTGACGCTCGGGGGTGACGCTTTCGGGAGCGTCACCCTGACCCGGGCAGAAAAAAGCTAAACCCCAGATGGACCGGCATGCCATTCGGGAGCCTAAACCCTAAAATTTTAGGGTTGAGGCTCCCGAATGGCATGCCATCCATCTGGGGTTTAGTTTTTTTGCCCCGGAAAGTTTGTCGTTTTGTCGATGCCACCTTGTCGTATTCTCGCGCGCTACATTCCGTTGAGATATACTAGGCTGTACCACCATGTTGAAACAGCTTCACCTACCTCAATACAATTGTTTCTCGACATGACCGCGTAATGTAAACTTACTGCGAATGATCACGGGCAACAGTCAGATTGGGCGCGAACCCCACCAAGTGTGGCCTACCGAAAGCTCTATCATGCACGAAACACGTCTGCCGCTAGAAGTCGAACGGGTTACAGAAGCATTTCATTGCGAAAGAACAAAGGGCATACCGTCATACCCCGGATAGTAGCGCAGATGCGCTTATAATAAAATCTTGATTTTTTTGGGGTGCGCTTATAATCGAGTAACGGCCATAAGCGCCGGCGCCTTTATAATGGCAAAAATGAAATTTGTTTGTAAGGGTACGAAAATGAAGCTAGCAATAAGGCGAACACAATGATGAGCCGTTCACTTGGGGTCATGCATGGAAACCTCGCGATATTCGCCGCGATTCGATTCCCCACCGCACACTCCACGTCCCAGTGCAGCGCACCTGCCAGCGCTGTCACAAAAGCTGTCGTGCGGCCCAATCGGGTTGTCATGCGCGGCCAGGCAGGACAACTCATCCGAACCCTCTCGAAGGGTGCGGAATATGCCCTGCCAGCACAGCATGTCTGGTGCCATGAACCCTCCTCTGCGGGTTCAGGCAGGGTGATTTTCGTCTTTCATTGATGAGGACCTCGAGGCGCTTTCCTGAAGGGGTCCTCGTCAATCGTTCATTTCTTCATTCTTGCTGTGCGTTTCCCATTCATTTTCTTGTTCACGCCCGCCTGGCAGCGGAAGCCATGGCGGAATTCACAGGCACTCATTTCCTTTTCAAGAAAAGGCCTAGGCCCGCTTACAGAGTTGACGCTGACGGATGGTACACACGTATCCCACCAGAACCACCATCGCCCCCACAGCCTCCTGCTCCTCCTGCGCCACCTACACCTCCAACGCCTCTGTCAGAATCCCAGCCACTAACCACTGGGATAAAAGGGCTTTTTTATGTAGCGGGTGAGTGCGCCCATAACCCCCCAGGCCAACGGGCCTGTAACCCTTCCCTAGGATCATCGGGGATCTCCAGTGGACCTCTGACACCCCCCCGCACTGGGATGCCCGAAGTGCACACACCGGGAATCGAACCCGAGACCTTCGCTCTGATACCATGTCAGAATCCCAGTCACTAACCACTGGGATAAAAGGGCTTGTTTGTATAGCGGGTGAGTGCGCCCATAACCCCCCAGGCCAACGGGCCTGTAACCCTTCCCTAGGATCATCGGGGATCTCCAGTGGACCTCTGACAGCCTCCTGCGCCTCCTGCGCCTCCTGCGCCTCCCGCGCCTCCTGCTCCTCCGTATCAGTCGTTCCCACAACCCACGGGGAATCAGCCCGTGCTTACGCTCTTGCTCCCGTCCGCCTTCGACGAGTACTTGTCTGAACCGGATAATAACAAGGGTCCAGACGTGTATGTACGGGCTCCGGCACCTGCACCAAGATGGGGCGCGCCCGAAGAATGCACGTGGGACGAATCTGCCGTCGGCGCCGACGACGATGTTGCTGACACCGAGGAAGAAGGTCGTGCCGAGGGCGACAACGGTGCCGAGGATGGCACGGAGGGCGATACCGAGGCTGGCACCGCGGCCGATGTGTTTCCCGAGGGTGAACCAGGCGCAGACGACGACGACGGAGTCGAATACTGGTCTCGCGATGGGCTCCCTGAGAAACTCCCGATTCCGACTTTCCCTCCTGTTAACCGCAAGCGACCTCACCCTTCTACTGAGAATCGTGATGCCCGCCCCCCCTCTCCCAGGAACAAAGTCAACCAGCATAAGCGTCAAGCCTATACTGCGCAAGAAAAACTGCAGTGGGTCGCGCGGCTGGATGTGGGGGTGTCGGTGCGCTCCTTGTCTCGAGAAAGCGGCATCCACCGGAAGTGTCTCACGGAGTGGAAGCGCGCCGCCGAATTCCTCAAGGAGGTGCACGCCGCACGGAAGCGCATGCACGGCCGCGGGAGGTCTTCATGGTACCGCCCGATGGAGCTGAAGGTGTACGAAAAGCTACTGGAGTGGCGGCGCAAGGGAACAGCAGTCTCCGTCGGCCGTCTGCAGGAGTGGTCGCACGAGTTCATGAAGCTCCTCTACCCGCAAGTGAAGTGGAAGGGCAGCCAGCGGTGGTCGGAACGGTTTCGGAAGCGATGGAATCTGAGCGTCCGCATGAAGACGCGCGTCGCCCAGAAAACTGCCGCCCGTAAGTCTTAACCGTATATCAAGCGTGTGGGTTGTTCCAGTTCATGTATACTGACGCAACTTCTTTATTTGCCTCTGTTTTTTACAGATGTCGCGGAGATGTGCCGCAAGTTTTGGCAGTTCGTGCGTGACAGGCGGCGTGAGCGCGGCATCTAGACAAGGTGGATCATCAACGCCGACCAGACGCCGCTGTGGCTGGAGATGCCCGCCACCACCACCGTGGAACAGACAGGCGTGCGGTCGGTACCCATCCGGAGTGCGGGATACCAGAAGGAGCGTGTCACCGTGATGCTGGCGTGCACGGCGGATGGGGAGAAACTCAAACCGTGGGTTATTTTCAAGCGCAAGACAGTGCCGAAGGGAGATTTCCCGCCTGGTAAGAAATTGCACTTTAGATTGGTTGATTTTATGCTTTACCAAATCGTCGCTGACCACCCTGCCCGTGTATCATTGTGCAGATGTCGTCGTCGCCTGCCACGAGAACGGGTGGATGGACGCCGAAGGCGTCATCCGGTGGCTGGAGGAGTGCGTCCATCCGTTTCTCAGGCCTCGATTCGGCAGGCAGGTGAGGAGCGCGATGGTGGTCCTCGACTCCTACCGCGGTCACCTCACCCAAGCGGTCAAGGACAAGTTCGCCGAGCTCAACATCGTGCCGGCGGTGATCCCGGCAGGCTGTACAGCGGAGATTCAGCCGCTGGACGTCTCTATCAACAAGTCGTTCAAGGCCTCCGTCCGCCAGCAGTACCAGAAGTGGTTTGAAGACGAAGGCCAAGAGCGACTGACAGCAGCAGGTAAGCTTCCAATCGTTCCTTGACATGCTCTCGTGAACCGTTTATTAAAACTGACGAGAGTGATGTGTCTCTGCCTGTTGGTGCAGGGAACCTCAAGAAGCCGCCTCCTGCGATGGTAGTGAAGTGGATCTCGCGGGCATGGAAGGCAGTGCCCGCGGACCTCATCAAGCGCGCCTTCCTCACCTGTGGCATCAGCAACGCTCTTGACGGCAGCGAGGACTCGCTTGCCATGGCGCACAGGCGAGGCCAGCTGACTCATGAAGTCGATGTCGATGACGACATCATCGCTGACGGCTTCTTTGGCAACAACTGCCAGGAGCCCGAGTCTGACGAGGAGGAGTAGGTAGCTAGGCTGTAGTCAGACATGAGTAGCACCCTAAACCTGTGTAGGCTGTTGTGTATGAACCTTGAAATTGTTAGGGTGAAACAACTCTTGTTAGGAATTGTTATAAAAATGTAATGTTATGTGAAATTAGATTGATAAGTAGATAAAAGAAAATGCACATGCGCTTAAAATAAGTTAAGACCTGAAAAGGGGTGCGCTTCTAATCGAGGATCCTCTATAAGCGCCATGCTCCAGATAGAAGCGCAGGCGCCTTTAATCGGACGGCGCTTATATCCGGGGCCATACGGTACATTACCCGGTCAGACTGTAAAAATCATTCTGTGTAGTGTACGGTTGTTCAGGTTTTCACAGTTGCTAGATTGTCTTCCCGGAAAATTGACGGCGGATCAAATTTGGACCCAAAAACAAATTCGGGGGAACTCATGGAAATGAGCCGCGAGAATCATGCCTACCTTGGGTTTGCGTTGTTTGCTGCAACTGCAGCAAATGCCACGCATCTATTCTGTAAGCACCAGACTGAGGGATTGTGGGGTGTGGGAACTATGGTGTGTTTGTTTTTCAATGCTTGTCTGGGCCAAATTTCCAGAAACTTAAATCACTTCAGGGCAGAAAGTTATATTAGGAAAGCTCCTCCACTCCACTCCCCTTTTCGCCCTCAACATCAAAAGGAAATGGGGAACAAAAGGGAATGGGGAATGAAAACAGAAGTCATGTATTTCTGACTGGGTTGGGGCAGAATGGGGTGTGTGTGATGTGTTGTGTTGTGTTCGATGCGCGAAGGAAGTTGGCTTGGTTTGGGAAAGGGACCAGCAAATTTCGCAGATGAACAGCATTGCATGATCAGCAGCAAATCCTTCCATTCAGAACACACTCCTACCAAATCTGAAGCTCCCCTGGGCCACAGCTGTCACACGCGAGCCATATTTCGTCCACAAGCCCTCAACGAAGCGCCAGTGCGCCACCACTTTCTTCCCCTGGAACACGTTGGTGCCAGCCAACAAGCGTTACAATACGGTACAACAATGCCTCTCTCATCTCAACGTGTACTCGAAATTGAGCAACACCAAGAATGAAGCATGATTGTCGCAGGTGCTCACTGGCTCGTTCGTCTTCCCGCTGCTCCCGCCACGATTACTAATCGTCATCTAAGTAGATACTCCTTAGCACCTACCCGGGTTTCCTGCCTCTTTGAAGTTCCAGTCACGACTATTGATAAATTACGCCGGCGGATTTAACCTTATTGCAGATTCTCATTGTGAAGTAATAAAACATTCGACCACCCTCTCTTGACAAACGGTATTTATTTGAATTCCTGGCACACTAACTCACCGTCGACACAGTTGCGCATAGAGCGAGTCGCGCAAGGCTTCAGAATTACCAAAAAAACACATTTCCGATGGTCTGCGGCGGCATATTTGGAACTACGACTGGCACGTCATCACCATCATCGACGATATTGACGATGGCGTTATCGGACCACAGTATTTCGCCGCCGTCGTCAACGAGGCGTGTGCGCGCGATTCGGAGACGAGGCGGTGACAGGGCGGTGACCTCCACCGGGCCGCGTCGGCAACACTTGCACTGGCTAGTGCCAGTAATGCTCTCCGCTATCCTCGCCGCCGCGAGCGTCGCACCGATTGAGGCACAGGATGATGGTACGTGCGAGGCGGTGCATTCAACAGTGATGAATAATCTCCAATTTATTGTGAATGCCGAGTCTGTCGCCGGATAACAACACTGCCGCCGCGTCTCCTCGCTCGCCGCGTTGTTCCCAATCGATTGGCTATACTAAGCACTTGCTGTCTCCCTCATCTCCACTCTCTCTCATTACCTTGTCGCAGGCACGTTGAGCGACAAGGACGTCGCACCAGCAGGCGACGAGATCAGCACAGCGCAAACGTCGCAGCCCGTCGCCAGTGGGTCGTCGGCGCTCTACATCGTTCGCATGCGAAGCGTGCCTCCCGTCGCCACGTACACAGGTGGCATCCCCGGATTCGACGCCACCGCGCCCGCCGCCACAGCCGCCGCCGCTGACGTCGGCGCGGGAATCGCAAGCATTGCACAGCGCGCTGGTCGTGCCGGGAATCGACTGGCGCAGCGGCTTCCGCGCATCGACCTCCGCCGGGGGCCAGCGCGCGCGTTTGCGCAGATGCTGGGGCGGATGCAGAAGCAGGTAGCGCGCGACGTCGGGCTTGCGACGAGCCGCGTGCTGTACAGCTACAAGTACGCGAGTAACGCCTTCGCCGCGGAGCTCACGCCTTCGCAGCTGCGAAAGCTACAGCGGCACCCGAACGTCGCTGACGTTGTCGCGAACGTCGCGATGCGCAAGCTGACGACAGACTCGTCGGAATTCCTGAAGCTGCCCGAAACGGCGTGGGCGAGCGCGGGCGGGCAGGGGAAAGCGGGAGAAGGCGTGGTGATCGGTATCGTGGATACAGGCATCTGGCCGGAGCATCCGTCGTTCAGCGACATGAACGTGAGTGGAGATTAATTAGTACTACTTGACCGTGCTCGTTTACGTACACGCAAATCTTTCAAAGCGCGTGCGAGATGATCAGACCCTTGTATAAAGGGAGTCAGACTTATCCGAGGCGCGTAGGAGATCAGACGCTTGAGTGTCCCTGAAGACCCAAGTCCATCTTTGAGTCTAGCCATTTCGGAGTCCGTGTCGCGCTCTGCTGCTGTATCCACCAAGCATCGCGACCTAAATATTTCCGATTATGCTTCCCGCTGGCTTGAACTGTTGACACCTTCCCATTTTTTCCCTACCCGCTCCCCTTCCTCACTTCCCGTTCCCCGTTCCCCTTCCCCGCTCCGCTGCTCCGCAGACAACCGCTCCCTACGCCGCGCGGCTGTCCACGTGGCGCGGCGTGTGCCAGACGACCGCGGACTTTCCGCGCTGCAACGGCAAGCTCATCGGCGCGCGGTATCTGAACGCGGGATTCCGCGCCATGACGGGCGCGCCGGAGAGCCTTACCGACGACTGGCTCTCCGCGCGCGACGCGGACGGGCACGGCACGTGGTGTGCGGGGTAAGCGGGGTGACCGCGGATTAGCTGGCGACTCGTCAGACGGTGGGGGTGGGACGGGTCGCGGGAGGATGGGGGGAAGGGGAAGCCCCCCCCTCGCGGGTCACTAGAGCCACGCAGGGATGGACGGGGTGAGCGAAGCAATGTAGTGGATTGAATCATTGAATATTGGCAGCATGCAGCCTCTGCGTTTCCGCGTTTGTCAGACGGCCCCACTCCAACCCCCCCTTCCCTTCCCCGTCCCTTCCCTTGCCCTCCCCTCTCCCCTTTCCCCCATCCTTCGCCCTCCCCTTCCCCCTGTCCTCCCCCCTCCCCTTCCCCTCGTCCTTTCCCCCACCCCTCCCCCTCCCCTATCCCCACTCCCTTCTCCGCACCAGCGCGGCAGCAGGCAACGCGGGCGTGACAGTGACCACATCGCGCGGGCAGACCATCGGCACAGCCAGCGGCATCGCCCCGCGCGCGCGCCTGGCTGTCTACAAGGTGTTCTGGAGCAACGAGCAGTCAGGCGGCACCACTGCGTCATTCGCCGACGTAGAAGCAGCGGTGAACCTCGCAGTGGCTGACGGGGTGGACGTGCTGAGCCTGTCGCTGGGCGGACTGGACAACTCTGCTACGTACTTCAATGACATCTCCTACCTCAATGCCAACCTGGTGCGTGCGTCGAGTTTCAGCGCGTAAATTTGATATCCAAGGCACCTCGAAAATGGCATTGTGTGTTCCAGCGCGGAAGTGCTGCTGCGTAAATGCAGTGTTTGGCGCCATATAATGCCTTGATTCCCTCCATGATAAGCACGTGTGCTGCTTTCGTTTGACCTTAGTGTGCTTTTCCATGGCCTCCTTCCTCCGCCTCCATCCACCTTCCGCAGCGATGCCTGTGCCACCTGCTTTCTCCCTGCTCGTGCCCCTGACTCATCTCTCTCCCTGCTCATCTCATCCCTCCTTATGTTGATCTCCCTGTTTCCCATTGCTGCATGTGGGCAGGCGGGCGTGACAGTGGTGTACGCAGCGGGTAACAGTGGGCCTCCTCGGGACGATCCCTCTGGATACCGCACCATCTCCAACTTCTCCCCTTTCTACCTCACCGTCGGAGCAAGGTCAGAATCACATGCCTGCCTACCTGCCTTTCCCCCTCTCTTCCCATCTCTCAATCTCTCTCTTCTCCCAGTCCCTTCTCCCCCATCGCACCATCCTCACCCGTATCTCCCCTCACTCCCCTCTCTCCCCCGTCCTCCCGCTCCCTCCCCTCCACTTCCCCTCCAACACAGCACCATCAGCCGGCGCTGCGCAGCCAACCTCACTCTCGGAGACGGCACCATCGTCACCACCAGCGGCTACGGCGCCGGAACCTCACCACTCACCTCCACGCCTCTCATCGAAGGCTCCGCCGCCCGCCGCCCCTCCGTCTCCCTCACTCGCGCGGACCAGTGCATGCCTGGCGCGCTCGACCCAGCTCTCGTCTCCGGCCGCATTGTGATCTGCTCCTATGGTGGCATGTCCACGGAGCAGAAGCTGAATGATCTCAGCAGCAAGGGCGCAAAAGCCGTGCTGCTCGTCAACATCCCTGCGGCTCTCGAGCCCTTCACACCGTACAACGAGCTGCTGCCCCTCGCGTACCTCTCTGCTGGCGATGCTGACCGGTTACGAACCTATGTGCGCTCCACGGCCTCTCCTGTCGCCACGCTCGCGCCGACATTCTCCCGCCTCTCCGCCCCCACCGCCCCCACGCTCGCCTACTTCTCCTCCACAGGTCCCGTCGCGAACCCCTACACCACCCCCTCCCTCCCCAAACCCACTAACGACATCTTAAAGCCAGATATCATCGGGCCTGGGGTGTCGCTGTGGGCGGCGTGGCGCAGCGATTCTCTTTCCTCAGCGAGCAAGCCGTCGTTTGAAGCTATTTCTGGGACGTCTATGGCTACTCCGCACTTGGCTGGGATCGCAGCACTTGTGATACAAAAGTACCCCTTCTGGACCCCGTCTCAAGTCATGTCCGCTATTGTTACAACTGCAACCCGTACCAATATTGCTGGGGCTCCTATTGGCACGCCGGCTGGAGTTACGGCCACACCATGGGACATGGGTGGGGGGCATGTGAACCCCTCTCGGTTGCTGGACCCAGGGCTGACATACAATGCAGGAGCCACGGATTATTACAACTTCCTTGCAGGATTGGGGCTTTCAAAGGCCAAGGCAATGCTTCCGAAAGGAGTGAAACTGGCGGGAATCAAACCCTACGACCTCAACAGACCCTCGATCTCAGTGGGACGCCTTGTCAAAACAGTTACCGTTTCAAGAACCGTAACAAACGTTGCGAATGCAATGTCGACCTACACTGCGTCGGTTGTCGCACCGGCGGGTGTTGCAGTGGTGGTGAGTCCTACCAAGCTGGTGCTGAACAAGGGTGCAAGCGCCATGTTCTCTGTGAAGCTCACTGTAACAGCCACGTCATGGAACTTCACGTATGGTAGTCTCACATGGACAGATTCTGCTGGGCATTCTGTGGTGTCTGTGATTGCTGTGCAACCCATCAGCAAGTGATGATGGGGAAGCTCCTCTTCCCTGTGTAGCACTCACTGCTCGTATTTTTGTACAGCCCAAAATCTGTTGTACCATAATCTTAGGCAAAGCTTGTATTCCATCTAGCCAGCTGTCGTTGGGTTGGGTCTGTTCAGACTGATCCAGGATCAACTCCACCAAGCCTGACAGGTGAAGCTTCTATTCATTTGTTTTGAATCTACTGATAAGTACATACTTAGAAGTACACAAACATTTGAATTTCTAGTTTGTAGGCTAGGTTGGTGCTTTGAAGATGTGTAATAACGAAGGCCAATGACACGTGGCAGATATCGTTTGATTACGTGGAGGGTCCTAGAAAGCATTAGAAATCAGCAGGATGAACATTCAGTGAAAAGGCACCTGAAGAAATCAATGGCCTGTGGTGTGGTAGGGAAGGACATCGGGGCCCGGCGCCGTACCTCTTTTCCGAGCCGAGTCTGTGCTTTGGACCACGGACTTGCCACACTCATCCGCAAATGGAATAATTCTTTTTTATTTGCCCACAATTTGTACAGTACCCTTCCAGGCCTCTCGCTTCTGGGGCTGCATGCAGGGCACCTCCAAGACATGGGACAATTACCGTACGTACGTACCGTTCATCCGGAAGCCAAAACTTGCTTTGGCCAGGAGCTCGGAGTTGTGAAGGGAGGTTTGAGCCTTTCAATAACCGAACCCGAACCTATACTACCCAGCCCAAACCAACCACCAGACCAACCCTGGCACAAACCACGGGGTTCAGGAGGAATCTTGAAGAACCCGCTTGAGGCCCCTCTCCCACTACAAATGCAAGGCTCCTGGCTCCTCAACCCCAATCTCTCGTTGAATCTTCACTTTGGCTTGGGAGTTTGTTCCCCTCTCCAAGCCTCCCATCTCCTTCCCTTGTTGCCCACGCTCGCCACGCCACGCCACATGTTGCTCAACCGCTGCGCTCGAATTTGCCCTGCACGCGCCAGATACTCTGCACGCGTGTATTTATTGCCAGCCAGTTGCACCCCACTCACAAGCGCCTCGAGCAAGTTGCAGAGATTTGAACCGATTCGAACCACAGAAAACGAATCTTGACCGAAGAGACTGAAGTCAAAAGGTCAACGGCGAGTTACAAAGTTTTTTATAAGCCCTTTTTGCTAAGTGCGAATTGACGAAAAATTAGCGAAATGCAAGAATCACTTAAGAGCCCCCTTCACAAGGCAACCTTGGGCTAGTCAAACGAGCATCATTTGTACACAACATCGTCCACGCCAGCGACGACGACCATGTCGTGGAGTCTGTCTTCGCCTCTCGCTACACTTCGGCATCCGTTCCCAAGTATTTTCCGTTATACTCCGTAACTCTCAATATATCATTCCTCACTTTCTTCGCTCACTGCTTGCTACTGCCGTCACGTTATGTAAAAATGACTAGTTGTGCGACCTTCTCACAGGTATCGGATGGGCAAGGACGGCATTCCCAAGGAGGCGGCGTATCAGATGATTCACGACGAGCTGCTGTTGGATTGCAACCCGCGCCTCAACCTTGCGTCCTTCGTCACCACGTGGATGGAGCCGGAATGCGACCAACTCATTATGGAGTCACTCAATAAGAACTACATCGACATTGAAGAGTACCCAATCACCAACGACCTCCAGGTATGTCCGTCTGCAGCTTTCTGGACCATATATCACTCTTAATCGGTTAAGAGCTTAATACTAATTAAGGCTTAAAAAATCCCTCGCTAAATATGTTGGCAGGAGCGGTGCGTGAATATCATCGCAAATCTCTTCCACGCGCCGCTGGGCGAATCGGAGGGCGCGGTGGGCGTGGGCACGGTGGGTTCGTCGGAGGCCATCATGCTGGCGGGACTCGCGTTCAAGCGCCAGTGGCAGAACAAGCGCAAGGCGCAGGGCAAGCCGTACGACAAGCCCAACTTCGTGTGCGGCTCCGAAGTGCAGGTGAGTCGTTCTGCTGCGCAATATGAATCAATTGCTTCTGAAGCCGTCAAACGTTCGTGTAAGCAGCACTGCGTACATGATTCGTGACTAATGATTTAAACGATTGCGACTCTAACGTTTTTTATAGATTGGTGGGTGAGCACCTGGTAAAACTGACGATGCGCGTGGTACGTGCCGCAGGTGTGCTGGGAGAAATTCTCCAACTACTTCGAAGTGGAGACGCGGTTCGTGAACGTGAAGGAAGGGTCGTTCGTGATGGACCCTCACGAAGCCGTGGAGGCCGTCGACGAGAACACGATCTGCGTTGCGGGTATTCTCGGGTCCACCTATAACGGGGAATTCGAGAACATCAAGCTTCTCAACGAACTCCTCACGGAGAAAAACGCCAAGACCGGGTAAGATGCACGGCTCTCGCCACGCGCGTCGCTATTGTCATGAGATACCACTGAGAGTCAATTATTTCGCTTTCGGTTTCGTCAATCGTCGATTTATTGAACGGAGCGCACAATCATGCTCCACAGCGGCCGCGCTTATAAAATTCCGCCTTTTTGTGGGACCCGTCGCCGACGTCGCGATCCCGCCGATTATCACACGATCATCGTGGCAGGTGGGACACACCGATCCACGTGGACGCGGCGAGCGGCGGGTTCGTGGCGCCGTTCCTCTTCCCGGACCTGGAGTGGGACTTCCGGCTGCCGCTCGTCAAGTCCATCAACGTGAGCGGGCACAAGTTCGGGCTCGTGTACCCGGGCGTCGGATGGGTGGTGTGGCGCTCCAAGGCGGACCTCCCGGAGGATCTCGTGTTCCATGTCAACTACCTGGGCGCGGACCAGCCCACCTTCACGCTTAACTTCTCCAAAGGTATGCGGGGGTTTCCGTCGCTTATGCTGTTACTAGTTCTTGACGGGAGACGGATGGACTTTGTGATTGGCTTAAAAACTTGCCGGTCATTACTAGCGGCTTTGCTTGAAGAAAAAAGTTGTAAGATACACCATACCATCCTGTCCTCTATTCTCCGATCCCCCTATGGCTCGCAGGTGCAAGCCAGCTGATCGCGCAGTACTACCAGTTCGTTCGCCTGGGCTTCGAGGTACGCGCGCCTGCGTTAGTCACGCGTCACGTCAATTAGTGGTGGCTTATTCGCGCCTTCGTCCCTTTCTCTCACTCCCAGTTCTTCTAGAATTAGGGTACTCGTTGCGTTACACTGACCTCAACCGCGAGCGCAATCCTCAATTGGACACTATCGCCGTTTCCGTCCTCTCTTCTCATGTCTTTTCCGCCATCGGTCACCTCAACTCGCAGGGCTACCGCAAGATCATCAGCAATTGCCACACCAATGCGGCCTACCTGCGCAAGGAGATCATCGATATGGGCTGCTTCGACATCTACTCTAAGGAGGTTGGCGTGCCGCTCGTCACCTTCGGCCTCAAGGACAAGACTGGCTTCACAGAGTACGAAATCGCGGATATGCTGAAGCAGTTCGGCTGGATCGTTCCTGCTTACACGATGGCGCCTGATCTCGAGCACGTGACTATGCTCCGCGTGCTTGTAAGGGAGGATTTCTCCCGATCCCTCGCGGATCGATTTCTCGCGGACCTGAAAATGTCGGTGAAGATTCTGGAAGATAGGGCTGCGCAGCTGCCTGCTCCGCTTGTGCCCGCTACTGCTGCTGGCGCGCCTGCGGCTGCCGCGGAAGCAGCTGCCGCTGTTGCGCATCCTCCTGCTGCCGCCGCGGCAGCCCCTTCGGGGAAGAGCAGGCTCGCGCGCGACCTGGCGGACGACGAGAAGTTCACGTTTTCCCCGATAGCAGGGACGCGTTTGATGCCTCCTACGCACCCCGTGGAGCACACCCATTCCCTGGATTTATCTGCTCTCCGCATGCGTACATTCCGTGTTTTCAAGAAGAATAGCATTGCTAAGACTAATGGAGTGTGCTAGATGCTTTGGTTATAACATGATATGTAGCCCTTTATGAGTTTGTGTGTGTATGTAATGCACGATCTTAAGGGCTTATCTTGACTTTGCCTCGCACCAAGTTGAACTGCTTCAAATAAGGTTTTACGATTATTTGCTGGACTGGAATTCTCCTCATGCTAAATTGGGACTTGACATGACATACAATTCTCATGCATATGTTGCATCTGCCAGCAAGTCTTGTAAGCAACTTGACATGCGTTGGGCCATCTGGCGCACGTGCGTATGGAGGAGGGCCATAGAATGTGACGATATGATCACTCACACCAAAATGGTATAAAATCTCACAAAACAAAATGCATAATCACAATATTATAATTTTTAAACACATTCGTGTTTTTCAAAATTGTGTATTGTGAAAGCGAAGCTGCCTGTACCGAATATTTGGCAGCGTCGAAGCGCGCTAAACGCCCTTCTCCAACTACAAAAACCGTGGGTTGGAGTTCATTTCCCTCCACCCACGTTTCTCTATTTTCAACGGCTCTATCAACATTCCGTTCGAGTAGTTTTTTTGCTTCCGTCCAAGCTGGCTAGAACTCGCAGCCTACCGAGAGGCGTGTCACCCTCGAGTTTACTGCGCGACATTTTTACCTACAATCGCTCAACTATGGCGTCTAGGCCGACACTTAGCCGCGGCAATTCGTCGGCCCCGACTTCCGACCCCGACCGTAACGCCCGAGAATTGACGGGCGAACGCCGTAACAAGCGGCGGGCAGAGGAAGGATCGCCCGCCCCGACTGCAGTGGATGTGCTGTTGGGCGGGCTCGAGGTCAACAACGACTCGAGCACCCCCCTCCAGCAGCACCCTTCGGCGCCTGTGGCGCCAGTGGCGCATGAGGCACCCGTGGCGCAAGTGGCGACGAAAGCGCCTGCAGCACCTGTGGCGCCACACGCGCCTGACGCACAGCACGCGCCAGCGCCTGTGGCTGGACCGTTGCGTCAGCGCCAGAAGGCCGAATTGCTTCAACGTTGACGCGACGACCCCGGCGTTGACTCCGGCGTTGACTCCGGACCAAATCGCCGCACTTCTGTCCCTGTTACAGCAGCAGCCCGTCAGCGTTACAGCTGCGGAAACTGCACTACCAGCGGCCTCTGCTTCTGCAAAAAAGGAAACTGCAAAAACACAAAAAGGAGCGCGAGGAACAACGGCGAACCGGCACGACAAGGAAGCAGCGGCCAACACCCCACCTGCGCCAGCTGCCGATGCTGACACCTACGACTCCGACGACGACAATGGTGAGGCTCCAGTCAATGCCCCAAATTTTATTGGAACACCTCCCCCCTCTCCCCTCTAACACCAACACTACTTGGTCGGCGGCGACATTCAACCACCCGGACGTGAAGGCGAAAGCGGAGGTCCTGGAGGACATGAGGGCCTACCTGAAGCACACAGAGTTCAAGCTGCAGCACGGGGATTTGGCGGGCGGTCTCGAAATTGTCGTCGCCGCCCTCGACGATATCGCGGCGCGCTTCGACATGTTTCAAGTCGAAGATGCCGCCGACGAACGCGTCGCCAAGCGCTACAAGATGTACCTGGAGAAAAGCTTGCTCACCTCGCGGCCATTCAAGCAAGCAGTCGCGGACGTTGCTGCCATGGACCGAGTTGCGGCCGCTCATGCTCGCTTCAACCGCAGCGGAAACCACGGCGCGGCGGCGTTCCCCCCAAAGCGTGGACCGCCGCCATCGGGCGGCTTCCACGGCTTTCGCGGCTCGTGCTTTCGCTGCGGCCAGCCAGGCCACGTCGCCAATGCATGCCCTCGGAACGGGCAGGGAGGCCAAGGACCCGCACCCGTCGTGTAGGGGTCGGGATTGGGCCAAGTGTGCCATTGGGCATGATGCACGGTGCACTTTCGAGTGCTTAGGCCGTGGGCAGCCTATTAGGGCTTGCGGTGGCCATGGGCTAGCCCTAGGATTGTCAAACATTGTATGTTTATATTGTGTAGGCTGTAGTGGGTTACACCTTAGGGGATACACAAAGTTAGGGTTTCCTACTTGTACCAAACTCTGTGCTAGTTCAATTCATTCCTGCTCAGTTATTTCTGACATGGTTTCAGAGCAGGTCCTTCGCTAGGACTGTTCTTAGGGCCCACCGACTTACCTACCTGCTTACCTTCACTTGTTTCCGGCCCCGCTGGCCCCGTCGATCTAGCACGATCTAGCGGCCCTGCGGCCCCGTCGAACTTTTTTTTTTTTAGCGGCCTCTCACGGCCCCCGTCGCGTCGCCCCTTAGCGCCCCGATCGGCCCCGTCACGCCGCCCGCGAACCGCACAGCGCGCCGCGCTCACAGCCCGTGAACCGCCCACGCACAGCCCGCGAACCGCCTGCGCAGCCCGCGACCAGCCCGCGCAGCCCGCACACAGCCCGCGAACTGCCCGCGAGCAGCCCGCGACCTGCCCGCGAACCCCCGCGAGCCGCTCGCGACCCGCTTACGCAGCCCGCGAGCAGCCCGCGCAGCCCGCGCTGAGCCTGCGCGGCTCGTGCGCTGACCGCCGCCGGCCCGCACGCTGCCCGCACAGCTCACATACGGCCCGCGCGGCCCGCGCACTGCCTGCTACCGGCCCGCCGCTGCTGAGCCCGCAGCCGCCCGCGCACCGCCGCTGCTGAGCCCGCCGCCGCCCGCGCACCGCCGCTGCTGCGCCCGCCGCTGCCCGCGTATCACCGCTGCTGAGCCCGCCCCTGCTGCGCCGGCTCTCGCTGCCGCCTGCTGCGCCTGTGCACCACTGCAGATCCTGCTACTACACTTCCTGCTACTGCTGCTTGTGCGCCACTACAGTCCGTAGGCCCCACCGGCCCCGCTGACCCTGCGCACGCCTTTTCAGTGACTTTACTGCTTCTACTACTGCCGCTGTCGCTATGGCTAGTCCTCCTGTTCTAGCTTTCGACGCCGAGGGCCGTCCGGTCAAATTCGAAACCTGGCTAGATGACCTGCACCTTTTCCTACAGCTCACTGCCAAGGAAGATATTACTCTGTACGACCACGCTCTCGGCCATGCGACCGCCCCACTCACTACTGCCCCCCCAGCTGAGCGCTCACAGTGGCAGACCCGTGACGCGCACGCTCGCTTTGCTATTCGCAACTCCCTGCCACTAGATGAGCGCGAGCACTTCGGCCAGTGCAAGACTGCTAAGGACCTCTACACAGCTGTAGTGGCCCGCTACTCCTCACCCGCTTCTGCCACGCTAGGCCGCCTCACTCTCCCCTACCTGTTCCCCGACCTAGCCTCCTTTCACACTGTCGCAGACCTCATCACCCACCTTAAGACTAGTGAGGCTCGCTTTCGCGCTGCCATGCCTGACGAGTTCCTCGCTAGCAACCCCCCCCCGCTCTGGATCACTCTCTACCACGTTGTCACCCGCCTCCCTGACTCTCTGCGCCCTGTCAGGGACCAGTTCCTCTCTCGCTCCCCCACTGAACTCACCGTAGACCTCCTCGAGAAGGAACTGCTTGCAGCCGAGGCTAGTATCGTCGCTGTAGGCACCTCTCGTGGCGACCCCCGCGGCCCCTTCTTCGAGGGGTGCTCCCCTTCCCCCCTCCTCCCCTCTGTCGCCTCTGCTGCTGCTGTCGACCTCCTTGGTGCTGAGAAGGTCGGAGCTGCGTCTGCTTCAGGCGGACGACGCAGGGGCAGGAGTGGCAGGAGTGGGGGTGGTGGCGGAGGAGGCGGGAGTGGAGGTGGTGGCGGTGGAGGTGCGACTGGAGAGGCTAGTGGCGGCAGTGGTGGAGGTGACAGCGGCGGTGGGAGTGGTGACAGGGGCGGAGGTGGCATCGGAGGCGGAGGTGGTCGTGGCAGCGGCAGGGGTGGAGGTGGCCGGGGCGGAGGCGGCGGGGGTGGTGGTCGTGGAGGCCCGGGGGGCGGTCAGAGTCAGCAGCCTGCCCCGACCCTTCAGGCCGCCCGTGAGTGGTATGCGCGGCGCAGCGTCACCTGCCAGTACGTTATTCGCACAGGTGACCGCACTGGCCAGACGTGTGGGGGGCCGCACCAGACGGAGCGCTGCTTCGCCCGCCTCAACGACGCGTGGCGCACCCAGTTTCCTGGTGGGGGTGAGCTGCCGCGCTGGGCTGAGCTGCTCAGGAAGGGTGTTGATATTTGGGCACTAGACTTTGATGCTATCCTCACTGCCATGTATGCGATGTCTATTAATGGAGAGGGTGCTCAGTACTTGCGTGTTCCGCCCGACCCGGGCATTCAGGCCAGCCCCGCTGCTGCTCTAGGTGCTAGTGTGTCTGCTCCCACAGGTACTACTGCAGCTGCTGCTCTAGGTGCTTGTGCGTCTGTGCCCCCTGGTACTGAGTTGACTGCAGCACTGCACACCTTCACACTGGACTCAGGTGCTTCTCGCTCTTTCTTTCGTGACCGCACTGTCCTTGAGCCTCTAGCTCGGCCGGTTGCTGTCTCTCTTGCTGACCCCTCTGGGGGTCCGGTCCTTGCGACCTCCTCCACCACCCTTCCGTGTCCAGCGGTTCCGTCCGGCACACTCTCAGGTCTCTACCTCCCCTCGTTCTCCACGAACTTGGTGGCAGGTAGTGCACTCCAGGACGGGGGTGTTCACCAGTTCACCCCTGCCTACGAGCGTGTGACTCACTGCACATGTGCTCGGACGGGCCGCCACCTAGCTACTTTCACTCGAGAGCCGGGGTCTGACCTGTACACACTGACCACTGAGTCCCCTCAGGTAGCTGCGTCTGCGTCAGCGTCAGGTCAGCTGTCCGCCCCCTGCTCGTGTCGCTCTCTGGCGAACGACACCGTCCTCTGGCACCACCGCCTTGGTCACCCGTCTGTGCAGCGCCTGCGGGCCATGCACAAACGGGACCTTGTTGCTGGTCTTCCCGGGGTGCTCCCTCCCCTTCCTGACTCCCCTGCTCCTGACTGCATTCCCTGTGTCGAGGGGCGGCAGCGCGCCGCTCCTCACTCCTCCTCCTTTCCCTCGACGACCGCTCCCCTGCAGACGCTCCACATGGACGTGTGGGGCCCAGCCCGCGTCCGTGGTCAGGGTCAGGAGAGGTACTTCCTGATAGTTGTTGACGACTACTCGCGCTACACCACGGTCTTCCCCTTGCGCGCCAAGGGTGACGTCCCTGGTGTTTTGATCCCCTGGATCAGCCGAGCCCGTCTCCAGCTAGCCGAGCGCTTTCACTCGGACTTTCCTGTCCTGCGCTTGCACTCTGACAGAGGTGGTGAGTTTGCCTCCGACCTCCTGGCAGCCTACTGTGCTGAGCACGGCATTGAGCAGTCGTACACGCTTCCGGCCTCTCCACAGCAGAATGGGGTTGCTGAGCGCCGCATTGGCTTAGTCATGGAGGTCGCTCGTACCTCCCTGACCCATGCGGCTGCTCCCCACTTTCTGTGGCCGTTTGCGGTCCGGTACGCTGCGCATCAGCTCAACCTCTGGCCCCGTGTCTCCTTGCCGGAGACTTCCCCGACTCTGCGGTGGACGGGAGAGGTTGGCGATGCGTCACGTTTCCGGGTGTGGGGATCCCGAGCTTTTGTCCGCGACACGTCTGTGGACAAGCTCTCCCGTCGCGCTCTTCCCTGTGTCTTCCTTGGCTTTGTTCCCGACGCGCCTGGATGGCAGTTTTACCACGTCACCTCGCGCCGGGTTCTGGCCTCTCAGGACGTCACTTTTGACGAGTCCGTCCCTTCTTCTACCGCCTCTTCCCCTACCGCACTGCCCCGCTCCCCCCCCCGCCTCTCTTCCTCGCTCCAGGTGCTGAGGTACCAGAACCCCTCCCCCCTCAGGGTGCCGCTCCCTCAGGTGTGTCCCAGGTAGACCCGGGTGAGCCTGTCGAGGTAGCTGTTGACTCGCGTCCTGCGTCTGGGGGTGCTGAGCCTGGGGGTGCTGAGCCTGGAGGTGCGGAGCCTGGGGGTGCGGAGCTTGGAGGTGCGGAGCCTGGAGGTGCGGAGCCTGGAGGTACGGAGCCTGGAGGTACTGAGTCTGGACGTACTGAGTCTGGGGGTGCTGAGTCTGGGGGTGCTGAGCCTGAGCGTGCTCCACCTGGAGGAGCCCTCTCCTCCCAGCAGCTGCAGGAGAGGTACCTCGAGTACTGCCGCCTCCGGAGAGGTGCTTCTGGAGCTCGTCCCGGTACTTTCCCTCCTACCCAGGAGCTCCCCCCATTCAGGTGATCCGCGAGTGGTACACGCGGCGCTGCAGTCTTCGTAGTGGTGCTCCTGGTGCTGCGGACCCGAGCGGTGGTGCTGTTGCTGGTGCTGAGGACCCGGACGCTGGAGCTACTGCTGGTGCTGAGGACCCGGGGGCTGGAGCTGCTGCTGGTGCTGAGGACCAGGGCGTTGGAGCTGCTGCTGGTGCTGAGGACCCGACCGGTGGCGCTGCTGCTGGTGCTGAGGACCTGACCAGTGGCCCTGCTGCTGGTGCTGAGGACCCGGGAGTTGGAGCTGCTGCTGGTGCTGAGGACCCGACCGGTGGCGCTGCTGCTGGTGCTGAGGACTCGGGCGTTGGAGCTCCCACTGGTGCTGAGGACTCGGGCGTTGGGGCTGCCACTGGTGTCCCTGCTGCTTCTGGAGACGCTGCGCGGCCGCGACCGTACTTCGTACCGCTCCTTCAGCAGGTTCTTGGTCAGGCTCCTCCTCCTAGTCCTCCTCCCTCCGTCGAGTGTCCTCTGCCTGTCCAGCCGCAGTCACAGTTACCGCCTGCCTCGCCTCTCCCTGCTCCCTCTCCTTACGCTGGTCCTACAGGAGGTCTTACAGAGCGTCGTGAGCCTGAGTCTCGTCCTGCGTCGCCTATTCGTACTGCTCGCACTGGTCGTCGTGTCCCACGTGAGCGTCCTCCTCCTGTCCCTGGCACTCACTACATGACTCTGCGTCCCTCCACTGCTCCGCAGCGTGTCCCGCTGCCGTCTCCTCCTGCGTCCTCTCTTCCTACTCTTCCTGACCCGGAGTCTGACTCCCGTCGTGCTGCCAGTCCCACTGTTACGCGTCTCCTCGCTACAGTTGTCACTGACCCGACCTTTGAGTCCTCTGCTGCGTCTGCTCTGGTCGCTGAGTTGGTTGACTTTGCTGCTCGCTGTCGCCTAGACTACGCTGCCAGCCTTGTCGCTAGGTCTGAGTCTGCGTCTGCCTGTCCTCCGTCCGTCGGGGGTGAGTGTGCCCTCGGCACGGACGTCCTTGAGGACAGACAGGAGGAGTTCCACTGCCTTGCTGCTGCTTTGCCCCGTCTCGTGTCCTTGCTAGTTGCCCCAAAGGGAGACCCGGATGCACCAGACATCCCGACCCCACGCTCTTACGCTGAGGCCATGGCGGGTCCCTACTCCTCTCAGTGGCAGACAGCCATGGACGCAGAGATGGCCCCCTGGAAGTCCACAGGCACCTACGTAGACGAGGTTCCCCCTCCTGGGGCGAACATTGTCAGTGGCATGTGGATTTTCAGGGTGAAGCGGCCGCCGGGTTCTCCGCCTGTCTTCAAGGCGCGCTACGTGGCTCGAGGCTTCAGTCAGCGAGAGGGAGTAGACTTCTTTCAGACCTTCTCCCCCACCCCGAAGATGACTACTCTTCGGGTGCTGCTGCACATAGCCGCTCACCGCGACTACGAGCTTCACTCTCTTGACTTCAGCACTGCTTTCTTGCAGGGCAGCCTGCACGAGGAGATCTGGCTGCGCCGCCCCCCGGGCTTCACTGGGTCAGTTCCTCCTGGCACCCAGTGGAGGCTTCAGCGGCCGGTCTACGGTCTCCGCCAGGCGCCACGTGAGTGGCACGACACACTGAGGACGACGCTTGCGGCTCTTGGGTTCGCTCCCTCTACTGCTGACCCGTCGCTGTTTCTACGCACCGACACCTCGCTGCCGCCGTTCTACATCCTCGTGTACGTCGACGACTTGGTCTTTGCCACTGCTGACACCGCGGCACTCGCTCACGTGAAGTCGGAGCTGTAGAGGAGACACACGTGCACAGACCTGGGTGAGCTGACGAGCTATCTTGGCTTGCGGATCACCCGGGACAGAGCACGGCGCACCATCACCCTGACTCAGTCACACATGGTGCAGCAGGTTCTCTAGCGCTTCCGCTTCACGTACTCCTCGCCTCAGTCCACTCCTCTGCCTACCGGTCACTCGCTCTCAGCTCTGCCTTCGGATGAGTCCGTAGAGCCGAGTGGCCCGTATCCAGAGCTTGTGGGCTGCCTCATGTACCTGATGACCTGCACTCGACCTGACCTTGCATACCCTCTTAGCATCCTAGCACGCTATGTCGCTCCTGGCCGTCACCGGAAGGAGCACATGGATGCTGCTAAGAGGGTGTTGCGCTACTTGTGCAGTACGTCGGGCATGGGGCTTGTGCTTGGAGGGCGAGACCGGGTTGTTCTCACAGGGCACTCAGACTCTTCTTGGGCAGACGACCAGGCTACTCAGCGGTCGTCCCAGGGTTACACCTTCAGCCTTGGCTCTGGCTCAGTTTCTTGGCGTTCTACTCGCTCTTCTTCTGTTCTCAGCTCCAGTTGTGAGGCTGAGATCTACGCCACAGCCATGGCTGCTCAGGAGCTACGCTGGCTGACCTACCTGCTGACCGACCTCGGAGAGCGGCCTCGTTCTCCTCCAGTGCTGTACGTCGACAACAAGGCTGCCATTGCCTTGTGTGAGGAGCACAGACTGGAGCATAGAACGAAGCACATCGCTCTGCGGTACTTCCTTGCTCGAGAGCTGCAGCAGCGTGGTCAGCTTTGTCTGCGTTACGTGGCCACGGAGGCCAACACTGCTGATGTGTTCACCAAGGCGCTTCAGCCTTGTGACCATCAGCGCTTTTGCACTCTGCTAGGCCTTGTACCTACTGGGCCTCACTTGCTTACCTCTTGACCTTGCTTGTACTGTGATCACTATATATATATGCCTACTTGTTTACTTTTGCTAGGTTGTGATCACTGTATGTCTTGCTTTGTTATAAACCTGCATGTGAACTGGTCTTGTGACCGCTTGCTTGTGCTCGGAATTTGTGTGGAATCCTTGAGATCCACCCTGAGCTTGCTTTGCTTTGCTTTGACTGGTCTTGTGACCCTGTGGTTGTCTCCCACTGCGCCTATGGGGGTGTGTCAAACATTGTATGTTTATATTGTGTAGGCTGTAGTGGGTTACACCTTAGGGGATACACAAAGTTAGGGTTTCCTACTTGTACCAAACTCTGTGCTAGTTCAATTCATTCCTGCTCAGTTATTTCTGACAAGGATAGTGTCAAACTGTATGTGCTGCATATTGTCTAGGCTGTAGTGGGGTAGCCCATATGGGGTACAACCAAATTAGGGTTTACTACTTGTACTCCTGCATCCTGCTAGTTCACACATTCCTGCTGCTAGATTCAAACATGGTTACAGAGCACTAAGGTCCATAGGACCGTTTTTTTCCGGGCCCACCTACCGCTGCGGTTACCGCGCGAGCCCACGTACCTGCCTGCCTTGCCTTGCCTTGTGACGTGCTGCACATGCGCTGCCTCCTGCTGCCCTAGGCCAGCGCGCTGCCCCTAGAGGCCCGTAAGGCCCGCGCGCCGCCTCTACACGCCCGTCAGGCCCGCACACAGCCCCTGCAGACAGTTAAGCACGCTGCTGCCGCGCGCTGCCCGCACCGAGACCGCGCAGCCCGCACCGAGTCGCGCGCAGCCCGCTGCAGCCACGCGCAGCCCGCACCGAGCCGCGCGCAGCCCGCTGCAGCCGCGCGCAGCCCGCATCGACCCGCGCGCAGCCCGCACCGAGCCGCGCGCAGCCCGCGCCGAGCTCACGCAGCCCGTGTCGAGCCGCGCGCGGCTTGCTACGGCCTCGCGAGGCCCGCGCGCGGCCCGCAGCAGCCCGCGCCGAGCCGCGCGCGGCCTGCTACTGCCTCGCACGGCCCGCGCGCGGCCCGCAACAGCCCGCGCCGAGCCGCGCGCGGCCCGCTACTGCCTAGCGCGGCCGCGCGCGGCCTGCATCAGCTCAGCGCGCTGTCAGCGCAGCCCGCACCGAGCCGCGCGCGGCCCTCTGCCTCGGCCCCGACCTGCCGCTGATGCGGCCCCGCCCTGCAGCTGCCACGGCCCCGACCTGCCGCTGATGCGGCCCCACCCTGCAGCTGCCACGGCCCCGACCTGCCGCTGACGCGGCCCCGCCCTGCAGCTGCCACGGCCCCGACCTGCCGCTGAAGCGGCCCCGCCCTGCAGCTGCTTCGGCCCTGCTCTGCAGCCGGTGTTGCGGCCCCGACGTCGCCGCTGTCGAGCGCCGGCCCTGCTCGCCCGGTGAGCGCCTGCTCTCCCAGCCTTTGGTGAGCGACTGCCTGCCTGCCTGACGGCCTGCCTGTCTGCCTGCCTGCCTGCCTGCCTGGCTGCCTGCCTGCCTGCCGGCCTGCCTGCCTGCCTGCCTGCGCGCATGCCTGCCTGCCTACCGGCCTGCCTGCCGGCCTGCTTGTCTATCTGCCTGCCTGCCTGCCTGCCTGCCTGTCTGCCTGCCTGCCTTCCTGCCTGCCTGCCTGCCTGCCTGCCTGCCTGCTTGCCTGCCTGCCTACCACGCCTGCCCTGCCCGCGCTTCTGCTGCTGCTACTGCTACTGGCAGGTGGCCAGATGCAGCTCCAGCGACGTTCACGCGAGCCTCTCACGCCCCAGCAGCTTAGTGAGTGGTATACTAGCTGGGGTTGTCGCGGTAGCCGTCGTAGCTGTCGCCCTGGGGCTGGTCAGTTGGGAGCGTCTAGCAGTGGCCAGCTGCAGCTGCAGGGGCGTCCACGCGAGCCACTTACGCCTCGGCAGCTCCAGGAGTGGTACGCTCAGTGTAGCAGGTCTACCCGTACAGTTCGCTGCCCGTACGTCATTCGCACAGGTGCTAGGACTGGTCAGCCTTGTGGGACGCTTGGTCACACACAGTCCCGCTGCTTCGCCCGTCTGAGCGACGACTGGCGCACAGTGTTTGGCGACGAGGCTGAGCTCCCCACCTGGCTGGAGCTGCATGGACAGAGGGTAGATATCTTTGCGCTTGACTATGATGCTATTCTTACTGCCATGTATGCCTTGTCTACTAGTGCTGACCGTGCCTGTTACCTGTGCGTACCGCCTGACCCTGGTGAGGCTGCTGCCCTAGGTGCTAGTGCGTCTCATGCTCTAGGTGCTGGTGAGGCTGCTGCTCTCGGTGCTAGTACGTCTACTACTCTAGGTACTGGTGAGGCCGTGGCTTCAGGTGCTGGTGAGTCTGCTCTCTTTGGTACTGCGCCCACTGCGGTCTCGCACACCTTCACCCTTGACTCAGGAGCTTCCCGCTCCTTCTTTCGCGACTGCACCGCACTCACGCCGCTCAGTCGGCCAGTCCCGGTCTCCCTGGCGGACCCCTCTGGGGGTCCAGTCATTGCCCACCACTCCACGGTTCTGCCGTGTCCGGCCGTCCCGTCTGGCTTCCTGTCAGGTCTTTACCTCCCCTCGTTCTCTACGAACTTGGTGAGTGGAGCTGACCTCCAGGATGGGGGGGTTCTGTCAAACTATATGTGCAGCATATTATCTAGGCAGTAGTGGGGTAGCCCATATGGGGTACAACCCAATTAGGGTTTACTACTTGTACTCCTGCATTCTGTTAGTTCATCATTCCTGCTGCTAGATTCTAACATGGTATCAGAGCACTAAGGTCCGTAGGACCGTTTTTCTGCTGCTGCGTCTGCCTTGGTCGCTGAGCTTGTTAACTTTGCTGCTGCCTGTCGTCTAGACTACGCCGCTAGTCTTGTTGCTGAGTCTGAGTCTGTCTGTCCTCCGTCCGTCGGGGGTGAGTGTGCTCTTAGCACCGACGTCCTTGAGGACAGGCAGGAGGAGTTCCAGTGTCTTGCTGCTGTCATCTTGTGTCCTCGCTACTTGCCCCTGAGGGAGACCCGGATGCACCAGACATCCCGACTCTGCGCTCTTACGCAGAGGCGATAGAGGGTCCCTACTCCTCTCAGTGGCAGGCAGCCATGGACGCAGAGATGGCTTCCTGGAAGTCCACAGGCACCTACGTTGACGAGGTTCCCCCACCCGGGGCGAACATCGTCAGTGGCATGTGGATTTTCAGGGTGAAGCGGCCGCCGGGTTCTCCGCCTGTCTTCAAGGCGCGTTACGTGGCTCGAGGCTTCAGTCAGCGAGAGGGAGTTGACTTCTTCCAGACCTTCTCCCCCACCCCGAAGATGACCACCCTTTGGGTGCTGCTGCACGTTGCTGCTCACCGTGACTACGAGCTTCACTCTCTTGACTTCAGCACAGCTTTCCTGCAGGGCAGCCTGCACGAGGAGATCTGGCTGCGCCGCCCCCTGGGCTTCACTGGGTCGTTCCCTCCTGGTACCCAGTGGAGCCTCCGACGGCCAGTCTACGGTCTCCGCCAGGCGCCACGTGAGTGGCACGACACACTGAGGACTACACTTGCGGCTCTTGGGTTCGTGCCTTCTACTGCTGACCCGTCGCTGTTTCTGCGCACCGACACTTCACTGTCGCCGTTCTACATCCTCGTGTACGTCGACGACTTGGTTTTTGCCACTGCTGACACTGAGGCTCTCGCCCACGTGAAGTCGGAGCTGCAGAAGAGACACACGTGCACAGACTTGGGTGAGCTGCGCAGCTACCTTGGCTTGCAGATCACCCGGGACAGAGCACGCCGCACCATCACCTTGACTCAGTCACACATGGTGCAGCAGGTCCTTCAGTGCTTCGGCTTCACCTGGTCTTCAGCACAGGCCACTCCTCTGGCTACAGGTCACACGCTCTCAGCTCCACCTTCGGACGAGTCCGTAGAGCCGAGTGGTCCTTACCCAGAGCTAGTCGGCTGCCTCATGTACCTGATGACTTGCACTCGACCTGACCTCACGTACCCTCTTGGTCTCCTGGCTCGCTACGTGGCTCCTGGTCGGCACCGACCTGAGCACACGGCTGCTGCTAAGAGGGTACTGCGCTACTTGTGCAGCACATCAGGCATGGGGCTAGTGCTTGGAGGGACGAGCCCAGTTGTCCTCACTGGGCACTCAGACGCTTCTTGGGTTGACGACCTGGCTACTCAGCGGTCGTCACAGGGTTACACCTTCAGCCTCGGCTCTGGTTCAGTTTCGTGGCGTTCTACACGCTCGTCTTCAGTTCTCAGCTCCAGTTGTGAGGCTGAGATCTACGCCACCGCCATGGCTGCACAGGAGTTACGTTGGCTCACCTACCTGCTGACTGACTTGGGAGAGCAGCCTCGTTCTCCTCCAGTGCTGTACGTCGACAACAAGGCTGCCATTGCCTTGTGTGAGGAGCACAGACTGGAGCACTGAACGAAGCACATTGCTCTGCGTTACTTCCTGGCTCGAGAGTTGCAGCAGCGAGGCCAGCTTCGTCTTCGCCACGTGGCCACTCGGGCCAACACTGCTGATATATTCACCAAGGCACTTCCGTCTGGTGATCATCAGCGCTTTTGTACTCTGTTGGGCCTTGTGCCTACGTTTCCACACTTGCTGTAGTCTCTACTTGTACTGTGATCTATATATATACCTGCATGCTGGCTCTTGCTAGGTAGCCATAATTGTACTGTTATTGCTGCATATATATCTCTGCATGTGAACTGGCCTTGTGGCCCTTTGCTTGTGCTCAGAATGCGTGGTGACGTTGTGATCCACCCTGAGCTTGTTTTGCTTCTCTTGACTGGTCGTGTGACCCCTTGTTCTCCCCCACTTTGCCTATGGGGGTGTGTCAAACTGTATGTGCTGCATATTGTCTAGGCTGTAGTGGGGTAGCCCATATGGGGTACAACCAAATTAGGGTTTACTACTTGTACTCCTGCATCCTACTAGTTCACACATTCCTGCTGCTAGATTCTAACAGATAGGGTAGTATGAAAGGGCCATGAGCTTAGCTTTGGGGAAGAGGAAGAATGCCTCTCGGTCCCCCGTATGCTGCCCCAATTGATGGGATGAAAGGCATGCTAGTGGCATGAATTGAAGGACTTTTGACCCATTACTTGGTGAAAAAAAAAAATAGGAAGAAGGAAAGGAGGAAATGAGGAGGAAGAGAATGAGAAAATGTTAAATGTTGGTAGGCTGTAGTGGGGTAGCCAATATGGGGTACAACCCCAACTAGGGTTTGCTACTTGTACCAACTGTTTAATTCAATGCATTCATTCCTGCCTGTAGATTCTAACATGGTTTCAGAGCACTAAGGTCCGTAGGACCGTTTTTTTTTCGGGCCCACCTACCGCTGCGGTTACCGCGCTACCCCACGTAGCCTTGCCTTGCCTTGTATGCCTTGCCTTGCCTTGCCTTGCCTGCGCGCTGCCCCTAGAGGCCCGTAAGGCCCGCGCGCCGCCTCTACACGCCTCTACACGCCTCTACACGCCCGCACACACGCTGCTACCGCGCGCAGCCCGCACCGAGTCGCGCGCAGCCCGCTGCAGCCGCGCGCAGCCCGCACCGAGCCGCGCGCAGCCCGCTGCAGCCGCGCGCAGCCTGCACCGAGCCGCGCACAGCCCGCTGCAACCGCGCGCAGCCCGCACCGAGCCGCGCGCAGCTCGCAACTGCCGCGCGCAGCCCGCGCCGAGCTCGCGCAGCCCGCGTCGAGCCACGCGCGGCCTGCTACAGCCTCGCGAGGCCCGCGCGCGGCCCGCAGCAGCCCGTGCCGAGCCGCGCGAGGCCTGCTCCTGCCTCGCACGGCCCGCGCGCGGCCCGCAACAGCCCGCGCCGAGCCGCGCGCGGCTCGCTTCTCCCTAGCACGGCCGCGCGCGGCCCTTTGCCTCGGCCCTGACCTGCCGCTGATGCGGCCCCGCCCAGCAGCTGCCATGGCCCCGACCTGCCGCTGATGCGGCCCCGCCCTGCAGCTGCCACGGCCCCGACCTGCCGCTGACGCGGCCCCACCCTGCTACTGCCGCGGACGCGGCCCCGCCCTACAGCTGTTTCGGCCCTGCTCTGCAGCCGGTTTTGCGGCCCCGACGTCGCCGCTGTCGTACGCCTACTCGGGCTCCGGCCCTGCTCTCCCAGCCTTTGGTGAGCACCTGCCTGCCTGCCTGCCGGCCTGCCTGCTTGCCTGCCTGCCTGCCTGCGTGTCTACTTGCCTGCCGGCCTGCCTGCCTACCTGCCTGCCTGTCTGCCTGCCTGCCTGCCGGTCTGGCTGCCTGCCTGCCTGCCGGCCTGCCTGCCTGCCTGCCTGACGGCCTGCCTGGCTGCCTGCCTGCCTGCCGGCCTACCTGCCTGCCTGCCTGCCTGCCTGCCTGCCTGGCTGCCTGCCTGCCTGCCGGCCTGCCTGCCTGCCTGCCTGCCTGCTTGCTTGCCTGCCTGCCGCGCCTGCCTTGCCTGCACTACTGCTACTGGCAGGAGGCCAGATGCAGCTCCAGCGACATTCACGCGAGCCTCTGACGCCCCAGCAGCTTAGTGAGTGGTATACTAGCTGGGGTTGTCGCGGTAGCCGTCGTAGCTGTCGCCCTGGAGCTGGTCAGTTGGGAGCGTCTGGCAGTGGCCAGCTGCAGCTGCAGGGACGTCCACGTGAGCCACTTACGCCCCGGCAGCTCCAGGAGTGGTACGCTCAGTGTAGCAGGTCTACGCGTACAGTCCGCTGCCCGTACGTCATTCGCACAGGTGATAGGACTGGTCAGCCTTGTGGGACGCTTGGTCACACACAGTCCCGCTGCTTCGCCCGTCTGAGCGACGACTGGCGCACCGTGTTTGGCGACGAGGCTGAGCTCCCCACCTGGCTGGAGCTGCATAGACAGAGGGTCGATATCTTTGCGCTTGACTATGATGCTATTCTCACTGCCATGTATGCATTGTCTACTAGTGCTGACCGTGCCTGTTGCCCGTGCGTACCGCCTGACCCTGGTATAGAGCCTGCTGCTCTCGGTGCTGGTGAGGATGCTGCCCTAGGTGCTAGTACGTCTTCTGCTCTAGGTGCTGGTGAGGCCGTGGCTTCAGGTGCTGGTGAGTCTGCTCTCTCTGGTACTGCGCCCTCTGCGGTCTCGCACACCTTCACCCTTGACTCAGGAGCTTCCCGCTCCTTCTCCCGCTCCGTCGGCCAGTTCCAGTCTCCCTGGCGGACCCCCTCCGGGGGCCCAGTCCTTGCCCACTACTCCACGGTTCTGCCGTGTCCGGCCGTCCCGTCTGGCTTCCTGTCAGGTCTTTACCTCCCCTCGTTCTCTACGAACTTGGTGGCGGGAGCTGACCTCCAGAATGGAGGGGTTCACCAGTTCACTCCTGCGGGTCAGCGAGTGACCCGCTGTACGTGTGCTCGGACGGGCCAACACCTGGCCACGTTTACCCGTGCGCCTGGCTCGAGTCTGTACACACTCACCACTGAGTCCCCTCAGGTAGCTGCGTCTGCGTCTGTGTCTGGTCAGCTGGCGGCCCCCTGTGAGTGTCGCGCTTTGTCGCACGACACTCTCCTGTGGCACCACCGCCTTGGTCACCCCTCCTTGCCTCGCCTGCGTACCATGCACTCTCGCTCCCTGGTCTCTGGTCTTCCCAGGTCTCTGCCTGCCCTCCCTCCCTCGCCTGCGCCGCCCTGCATTCCTTGCGTCGAGGGGCGGCAGCGCGCCACTCCTCACTCCTCCTCGTTTCCTCCCACAGAGGCTCCACTGCAGACGCTCCACCACGACGTGTGGGGCCCGGCCCGCGTCCAGGGACAGGACCGCGAGCGGTACTTCCTGCTGGTCGTCGACGACTACACGCGTTACACCACGGTCTTCCCCTTGCAGAGCAAGGGGGACGTCCCTGCTGTTCTAATCCCCTGGATCCACGCTGTTCGTCTCCAGCTCCGCGAGCGGTTCCGGTCGGACTTTCCTGTCCTGCGTCTGCACTCGGACAGAGGTGGTGAGTTCTCCTCCGACCTCTTGGCAGCCTACTGTGCGGAGCACGGCATCACCCAGTCGTTCACGCTTCCGGCCTCTCCGCAGCAGAATGGGGTTGCTGAGCGCCGCATTGGCTTAGTCATGGAGGTCGCTCGTACCTCCATGATCCATGCGGCTGCCCCCCATTTTCAGTGGCCGTTTGCGGTCCGGTACGCCGCGCATCAGCTCAACCTCTGGCCCCGTGTCTCCTTGCCGGAGACCTCGCCCACACTGCTGTGGACGGGGAAGGTTGGCGATGCGTCGCGTTTCCGGGTCTGGGGTGCTCGTGCCTTTGTCCGCGATACCACCGCGGACAAGCTCTCCGCCCGCGCTGTTCCCTGTGTCTTCCTTGGCTTTGTCCCTGACGCGCCTGGTTGGCAGTTTTACCACCCCACCTCGCGCCGTGTCTTTGCGTCTCAGGACGTCACGTTCGACGAGTCGGTTCCCTTTTACCGTCTCTTCCCCTACCGCACTGCCTCGCTCCCCCCCCCGCCGCTCTTCCTCGCTCCAGGTGCTCCCCAGGTAGACCCCCTCCCCGCTCCCGGTCCTGCTCCTTCAGGTGTTTCTCAGGTAGACCCTCCTCCCTTTACTGCGCCGGTTGAGGTCACTGGTGACTCAGGTCCTACTGCGAGTGGTCCTGCTCGGGGTGCTGAGCCTGGGGGTGCGGAGCCTGGGGGTGCTGAGTCTGGGGGTACTGAGCCTGCGGGTGAGGAGCTTGAGGGTGTAGAGCCTGGTGGTGCTGAGCCTGAGTGTGAGAGGTCTGGGGGTGCTGAGCTTGGCGGTACTGACGCTGGAGGTTCGGGAGCTACTGAGGGTGCTGGCGCTGGAGGTTCAGGAGCTGCTGGAGGGCCTAGTCCTGGTGGCGCTGGAGCTGGAGGTTCTGGAGCTGTTGAGGGTGCTCGCGCTGGAGGTTCTGGAGCCGCTGGGGGTGCTGGTGCTGAGGGTACTGCCACCGGAGGTTCTGGAGCCGTTGGGGGTGCGGGCGCTGAGGGTTCTGAGTCTGCTGTTGCGCGGTCTCCTTGGAGTGGCCGCCTTCGTCCCCGTGTGCCTCTCACCCCACAGCAGCTGCAGGACTGGTACGGTCGCCGTCAGCGTCGCGCTGCTGGAGCTCGGAGTCGTGCTGGAGACACTGAGGCTGGAGACCCTGGGACTGGAGGTGCTGGCTCTGGGGGTGCTGCTGCTGGAGACACTGAGGTTGGAGACCTTGGAGCTGGAGGTGCTGGTTCTGGGGGTGCTGCTGCTGGAGACCCTGAGGTTGGAGACCCTGGGACTGGAGGTGCTGGTTCTGGGGGTGCTGCTGCTGGAGACGCAGGGGTTGGAGACCCTGGGACTCGAGGTGTCGGCTCGGGGCCTGGAGCTTCTGGACCTGCTGGAGGCACTGGAGCTGCTGGAGCTGCTGGTACTGGTGCAGCTGCGCCGACACGACTGTTCTTCGCTCCGCCGTCTCCGTCGTCTCTACCGCCGTCTGCCTCTGTTCTTCGTCAGGTTCTTACTCTTCCGTCGTCTACTGGTCTTCCGTTACAGTCTGGCTCGCCGCTGCCTGCTCCTTCTCCTTACACGGAGCTGACTGGTAGTCCTGCTGAGCGTCGTGAGCCTGCATCGCGTCCTGTCTCGCCTGCTCGTACTGGTCGTCGTGTTCCTCGTTCGCGTCCACCGGCTGTCCCCAGTGCACACCTCGTAGTCCGTCGTCCTTCCTCTGTTCCGCAGCCTGTTCCTCTGCCGTCTCCTCCTGCGTCCTCTTTGCCTGCCGTTCCGGACCCGGCGTCTGACCGGTTTCGTGCTGAGCACCCTACTGTCACGCGTCTCCTAGCCACAGTTGTCACTGACCCGTCGTTTGAGTCTGCTGCTGCGTCTGCTCTTGTCGCTGAGCTTGTTGACTTTGCTGCTGCCTGTCGTCTAGACTTCACTGCCAGTCTTGTTACTGAGTCTGAGTCTGTCTGTCCTCCGTCCGTCGGGGGTGAGTGTGCTCTTGGCACGGACGTCCTTGAGGACAGGCAGGAGGACTTTGACTCTCTTGCGGCTGCTGTACCTCATCTCGTGGCCTGGTTGCTTGCCCCTGAGGGAGACCCGGATGCACTAGACATCCCCACTCCGCGCACTTACGCAGAGGCGATCTCGGGTCCCTACTCCTCTCAGTGGCAGACAGCCATGGACGCAGAGATGGCATCCTGGAAGTCCACAGGCACCTACGTCGACGAGGTTCCCCCTCCTGGGGCGAACATCGTCGATGGCATGTGGATTTTCAGGGTGAAGCGGCCGCCAGGTTCTCCGCCTGTCTTCAAGGCTCGTTACGTTGCTAGAGGCTTCAGTCAGCGTCAGGGGGTTGACTTCTTCCAGACCTTCTCCCCCACCCCGAAGATGACCACTCTTCGGGTTCTACTGCACATTGCTGCTCAGCGTGACTACGAGCTTCACTCTCTTGACTTCAGCACAGCGTTCTTGCAGGGCAGCCTGCACGAGGAGATCTGGCTGCGCCGCCCACCTGGCTTTACTGGGTCGTTTCCTCCTGGTACCCAGTGGAGCCTCCGGCGGCCAGTCTACAGTCTCCGCCAGGCGCCACGTGAGTGGCACGACACACTGAGGACTACACTTGCGGCTCTTGGGTTCGCGCCGACTACTGCTGACCCGTCGCTGTTCCTGCGCACAGACACGTCGCTGCCGCCGTTCTACATTCTCGTGTACGTCGACGACTTGGTTTTTGCTACTGCTGACACTGAGGCACTCGCTCGTGTGAAGTCGGAGCTGCAGAAGAGACACACCTGCACTGACCTGGGTGTGCTGCGTAGCTACCTTGGCTTGCAGATCACCTGGGACAGAGCACGCCGCACCATTACCCTGACTCAGTCACACATGGTGCAGCAGGTCCTTCAGCGCTTCGGCTTCCAGTTCTCCTCACCACAGGCCACACCTCTGGCTACCAGCCACTCGCTCTCAGCTCCACCTTCGGACGAGTCCGTAGAGCCGAGTGGCCCGTACCCAGAGCTTGTAGGCTGCCTCATGTACCTGATGACTTGCACGCGACCTGACCTCGCGTACCCTCTTAGCATCCTTGCTCGTTACGTTGCGCCTGGGAGACACAAGCGAGAGCACTGGGAGGCTGCTAAGAGGGTGCTGCGTTACTTGTGCAGTACGTCAGGCATGGGGCTGGTGCTTGGAGGACGCGACAGAGTTGTCCTCACTGGTCACTCGGACGCTTCTTGGGTGGACGACCTGGCTACGCAGCGGTCGTCACAGGGTTACACCTTCAGCCTTGGCTCTGGTTCTGTCTCGTGGCGGTCCACCCGCTCTTCTTCTGTTCTCGGCTCTAGTTGTGAGGCTGAGATCTACGCCACTGCCATGGCTGCACAGGAGTTACGCTGGCTTACCTACCTGCTGACTGACTTGGGAGAGCGGCCTAGTTCTCCTCCAGTTCTGTACGGTGACAACAAGGCGGCCCTTGCCTTGTGTCAGGAGCACAGACTGGAGCACAGGACGAAGCACATTGCTCTTCGCTACTTTCTTGCTCGAGAGCTTCAGCAGCGCGGTCAGCTTCGGCTTGTGTACGTGGACTCGAAGGCCAACACTGCTGATATCTTCACCAAGGCGCTCCCGCCTAGTGATCATCAGCGACACTGTACTTCTTTAGGCCTTGTGTCCACATTCCCTCATTTGCTTACTGCTTGACTTTCTTTGTACTGTACTTTATATATATCTTGTTGCTTGCTTGCCAGGTTTTGATCACTGTGTTGCTTGTCTTGTACTATATCTAGCACTGCATGTGAACTGGCCTTGTGGCCTTTGCTTGTGCTCGGAGTGTGGTGACGTTGTGATCCACCCTAGGCTTGCGTTGCTTTGCTGGACTGGTCTTGTGACCCTTTGTTCTCCCCCACTTTGCCTATGGGGTGTGTTAAATGTTGGTAGGCTGTAGTGGGGTAGCCAATATGGGATACAACCCCAACTAGGGTTTGCTACTTGTACCAACTGTTTCATTCAATGCATTCATTCCTGCCTGTAGATTCTAACAGAAAACACATCACTGTCAAAATGAGGAATGATGTTGCATTGATGTTGGTTGGGGTACATATTACAAACTCTAACTTCTGTACCCCCTAAGACAAACCTCACTACAGGCTACAACATTTGACACACCCCCATAGCCTAAGTGAGGGGTGTCTAGCAAAATCAAAAAGAGTACGGTCACAAGACCAGTCCAAAAGAAAACAAAGCTCAGGGTGGATCACAACGTCACCACACTCTCTGAGCACAAGCAACAGTGGCCACAAGGCCAGCCCAAGAGATCACAAGTATATATAGCAAGAGTACAAATGAAGCAGGCAGTAAACTCAAGCCTACACACGACTAGAACCTGTGTCAACAAGGCCTAACTGCACACAACACCTCTGGTGGTCACAAGGCGGAAGCGCCTTGGTGAAGATGTCTGCAGTGTTGGCCTCGGACTCCACAAACTCGAAGCGAGCCTGTCCACGTCTCTGCAACTCTCGAAGGAGAAAGTACCTGACGTGAATGTGCTTCACTCTGCTCTCCAGTCGCGGCTCACGACAGAGGAGAATCGACGCCTTGTTGTCAGTGAACAAGGTCGGTGCAGAGCTCGGCCGCTCACCAAGGTCGGCGAGCAAGAAGGTCAACCAACGCAACTCCTGTGCCGCCATGGCACCAGCGTAGATCTCAGCCTCAGCTGTAGAGGTCGAGACAGAAGAGGAACGCGTGGAACGCCAGGAAACAGCTCCACAACCCAGACTGAAACAGTACCCCTGAGTAGACCTGCGAGTCTTAGCGTCGTCAGCGTAAGAGGAGTCACAGTGACCAGTGAGTACGACAGACTGCTGCCCTCCAAGAACTAGCCCCACGCCTGATGTAGTCGCTAGGTACTTCGCCACCCTCACAGCTGCCGTCCAGTGAACAAGACGGTGTCTCCCTGGCGCAACAAAGCGCGCAAGGATGCTGAGAGGGAAGGCGAGGTCCGGGCGAGTACAAGTCATCAGGTACATGAGGCAACCCACAAGCTCTGCGTAGGGACCACTAGGCTCAAACGGCTCGTCAGGAAAGGGACCAGTGAGTCTGTGGTCAACAGCGAGAGGTGTGCGCTGTACGGTGGAGTGCTGAAGCCCGAACCGCTGAAGGACCTGCTGCACCATGTGTGACTGTGAGAGTGTAATGGTTCGAGCGGCTCTGTCCCTGGTGATCTGCAGGCCAAGGTAGTGGCGCAGTTCACCAAGATCAGTGCACGTGTGTCTCTTCTGCAGTTCGGACTTCACGTCTGCCAAAGCAACCCTGTCAGGAGTGGCGAAAACGAGGTCGTCGACGTAGACCAGAACAAAGAACGGTGTGGATCCACTACGAACGAACAGCGACGGGTCTGCAGAAGACGGCTGGAACCCAAGGTCAGAGAGGGTAGAACGCAGAGTGTCGTGCCACTCACGAGGGGCCTGGCGAAGACCGTAAACAGGTCGCTCAGCCTCCACTGGGTCCCAGGAGGGAAAGTGCCAGTGAAGGCCGAGGGACGACGCAACCAGACCTCCTCGTGTAGGCTGCCCTGAAGGAAAGCAGTGGAGAAGTCGAGAGAGTGTAACTCGTAGTCTCTCTGTGCTGCTACGTGTAGTAACACCCGAAGAGTGGTCATCTTCGGGGTAGGTGCGAAGGTCTGAAAGAAGTCAACTCCCTCGCGCTGACTGAAACCTCTAGCCACGTAGCGCGCCTTGAAGACCGAGGGAGATCCCGGTGGCCGCTTCACCCTGTAGATCCACATGCCGTCGACTACGTTCGCCCCAGGGGGGGGAACCTCATCGACGTAGGTGCCTGTGGATCTGTAGGAGGCCATCTCTGCGTCCATGGCAGCTCTCCACTGAGAGGCCCAAGGCCCTGACACTGCCTCAGCGTAAGTGCGAGGAGTCGGAATGTCAAGGGCGTCGGGGTCACCCTCAGGGGCGAGGAGCATGGCACAGAGATGAGGGGAAGCGGCCGCCAGGAACTCTAGCTCAAACTGCCTGTCCTCTAGGGCGTCACAGCCAAGGGCAGACACACCCCCGACGCCCAGAGGACTGGTATGAGGAGCAGCCACAAGCGCGGTGGTGTAGTCAAGACGGCGGGTAGAGGCAAAGTCAGTAACTGCGGCAGTAAGAGCGGACACAGAGGAGACAGAGGCACGAGGGTGAGTAACAAGAGAGGCGAGAACACGAGAGAGAACAGGACGGTACGTGCGGTAGTAGTCAGTGACAGGAGTAGGGAGCGACACAGTGAGGGCCGACTCAGGAGGAGACGGAAGCACAGACTGAAGCGGACGAGGTGGACTAGAACGAAGTAAGGCAGTACGAAGGTCAGTGAAGGGAACAGGAGACGAGGGACGAGCACGAGGGGAGCGACGAGAGGCCCAAGTCTGAGAAGGAGGAGGGGACAACGAAGACTGAGAACGAGGGAAAACAGCGGGAGAAGGGTCAGGAGGAGGAAGCGGAGGACCAGAGACGGGTGGAGAGGGGGAGGCGGAAAGGAGAGCGAGAGGGAAGACAAGGGTCCGAAGACCCGAGACAGGAGGAGGAGGCGGCTGCTGCTGCTGCGGCTGCCGCTGCTGCTGCTGCTGCTGCTGCTGCTGCTGCTGCTGCTGCTGCTGCTGCTGCTGCTGCTGCTGCTGCTGCTGCTGCTCGCTCCTGCTCCTCAAGCCGCTGCAACTCTCGCTCCTCTCGCTCCAACTCCAGCTGCACCTCACGAGCACGGCGAACACGAGCCTGGAACCTGGTCGGGTAGGGATGGGGGGGTAGTAGTAGTGTCCGGGGCAGCTGCAGCCCCAGAGTCCTCCTCCGAGGCACCAGGCCCACCACCCCCAGAGTCAGCACCAGTACCAGCCCCAGACCCAGGAGTACCAGAAACAGAAGGGGGGTCACCCGCACCCCCAGACGCAGCACCCCCAGACTCTTCACGACCAGCACCAGCTCCCGGAAGAAAAGAGTCGTCTGCACCACCGGCTCAGCTCCAACTCCAGCACCCCCAGAACCAGAAACCGGTACAGGAACAGACTCAGTACCAACCCCTCTAGAGCTAGCACCTGCAGGGCCCTCTCCACAAGTACCGGCTCCCGCAGGGTCTGCAGCACGCTGCGAGGAAGACTGTGGGGAGGGAGGCCAGACCGGAGGGGCTACCAAAGCGGGAGGGGTAGCCTGTGACACACCTGGCGGGGCTGGACCAGGGGGGGGAGGCTGTACCGGGGGAGCGGCAGTCAGGAAGAGAGGGGGAGGAGGAACCGGGAGACCTCGACTGGGGTACCTGACGTAGTAGGGAGTGGACTCCTCGAAACGAACGTCACGGGAGTCAAAGAACCGGTGAGAGGGAGGGTGGTAAAAGGTGAAGTCAGAGGAGTCCTCAGGGAAACCAAGGAAGACACAGGGGACGGCGCGAGGCGAGAGCTTGTCCGCGGAGGTGTCGCGGACAAGAGCCAAGCACCCCCAGACACGAAACCGCGACGCAACACCAGGGGACCCTGTCCAAAGACTGGTCGGTGAAACCTCTGGTCGAGAGACACGTGGCCAGAGGTTCAGCTGGTGCGCGGCGTACCTGACCGCGTAGGGCCACAGAAAATGGGGGGCACAGGCGTGAGTCAGGGAGGTGCGGGCGATCTCCATGACCAGGCCTATGCGGCGCTCAGCAACCCCATCCTGCTGTGGGGACTCTGAGAGCGTCCACGACTGACGAATGCCCTGCTCGCGACAGAATCCAGCGAGAATGCCGGAGCGAAACTCACCCCCACGGTCGGAGTGAAGACAGCTGACACGACGACCACGAGTGTCCGCAGTGGTAAGCAACCACCGGATAAGCGTAGAAGTCACCTCAGACTTCTTCGCCAGAGGGAACACTGTGGTGTAGCGAGAGAAGTCGTCAACGACCACCAGAAAGTAAAGCTCACGCTCAGGGCCCAGACGAGGGGCGGGGCCCCAGACGTCCAAGTGAAGCGTCTCAAAAGGCTCGGTGGCCGGACGAAGGGAGGAGGAGTGAGGGGTGGCGCGCAGCCGACCCTCGACGCAGGGACCGCACGGCGGCGAAAGCGAAGGCGGCAGCGACGGCAAGACACGTGGGAGGCCTAGGACAAGACGCTGACTAGACATAGCGCGCAGACGAGGAAGGGACGGGTGCCCCATCCGGTGGTGCCACAGAACGGTGGGGTGGGCAAGCGACCGGCAGGAGCACGACGCAGCGACTGGAGCAGACGTAGGAACCTGACAAGATACAGACACCTGGGGGGACGAAGCAACCTGGTGAGACGCGGGGACCCGAACGGGGGGGGGAACCGGGGGCAGTGGCAGTAGGGGCGGCTGCTGGTGCGGCCGCTGGTGCGGCTGCTGCTGCTGCTGCTGCGGCGCTGCGGAGCTGCTGCTGCTGCGGCTGCGGCTGCTGCTGCAGCGCACACGGGCCAGTGTGAAGAGTGTAGAGGCCTGAGCCCGGCTCAGCAGTAAAGGTAGCAAGAGGCTGGTAAGAGTCCCCGTCAACACACACCGCAGTCTCTCCAGAAGGCTCAAACCACACGCCCACGTGCTGACTCACGAGGGGTCGCACGCCCACCAAGTTCCGGGAGAACGAGGGGACGTGAAACCCAGTGAGAGACCCGGAGGGAGCAGCAGGACACAGGTAAAGTGGTAGTGTGACGCGCAGTGACTGGTCCCGTAGTGGGATCAGCCAACGGCACAGAAACAGGCGCAGGAAGCGGTGTAAGTGTCGTGCTGTCACGGAAGAAGCAGTGTGAGGCTCCAGAGTCCAGTGTGAACGACAGCGAAGTGTCCTCCGAGGTAGTCGCTGGCCTAGAGTCTACACAAGAACCTACACTAGCAACAGGCAACGGAGCAAGATTAGCACCTAAGCTAACAACACCAGAGTAAACAGAGTCAGAAACACTAGAGTCAACAACAGCATACATAGCATGAGGAGCACCAATCAGATCAACTAACTGCTCAGCAGACATGCCCCACAGAGCGGAGCCGTAGCGCTGAACCAGAGGAAGCCAGTCAAGGGCAGGACCGCCAACCCCGTAGGCCAACCGGACCGTGTCAGTGAGCTGAGCAAAGCACTGACCAGGGGGGTGAAAGCGGCCACAAGGGTGGCCCCGACGAGGACCTGTCAGAACCTGATAGGTGCAGGGAGGGTAAGCAGCACCACGCTGGGGCTGACGCAGCCCCGACCCCGGAGCCAGCTGCTGACGCTGCTGCTGCTGAGGCTGCTGGGAGGAGAGGGGCTGCTGCTGCTGCTGAAGCTGCTGCTGACGCTGAGCCTGGTACCACGCCGCTGCTCCACCTAGCGGGGCCGGCAGTACAGGAGACGACTGACGAGCTCGGGTGTCGCCACCACCAGCAGGCGGGCGCAGTGGAGTCACCAGCCGCTGCACGAGAGGTCTCTCCAGACGCTGCACTCCCACCACCGCCAGTCAGCAACAGCACCCCCACTACCTCCGCTCCGCCGCCTCCACCTCCACCTCCACCACCAGAACCAGCCTTCTTGCCCCCCTTGCCGCGGGACCGCGACGCAGTCGTAACAGCAGCTGCAGTCGCGTCAGTAGCGGCAGTGGCAAGAGAGGCAGTGAAGGTGGGTAACTGCGGGACTGTGCACCCGTGGAAGAGTGGGGGGGGCACAGCACCAGAGGCGGCAGCTACCGAGCGAAGGTTGCTCTCTACGTCCTTGAGCGCAGACTCAAGGACCTCGACTGTCAGCTCACTAGGGTGCTTCAGCAGGAGCGCGTCACGAACGGAGGCAAGGCGGTCAGGGAGGCTAGTGGCGATGAAATAGATAGTAATCGCCATGGGGGGAGGAAGCAGTGCAAGCTGTGCCTCAGTGCAAGCAGCGCGGTAACTAGCGTCGAGCGAGCGGAGGTGAGCGATCAAGTCAGCAGAGCGCTCAAACGAGGCGAGATCAGGAAACAGGAACGGGAGGAAAAGACGGCCAAGAGAGACAGTAGCGGGAGTAGAGTAGCGGGCCTTAATCGCAGTGAGGTACGCAGCAGCGGTGCGAACCTGAGTGAAGTGGACCTCCTCTGACTCAGGGAGGAGGCTGCTGAGTGCGATGCAGGCCGCAGCGTCACGCGACGTCCAAGCCGTCCTGTCAGCGCGCTGACGGGCAAAGCGAGCCGTAGCAGCATCGTCAGGGGCAGGACCTAAAGCGGCAGGCTCGGGGGGCTCGGGGAGGTCACCAGTAGCGTGCGACCAGAGGGTCTCGCCCCCCTGGACTTGACTCTCTAACAGACGGCGAGCGCGAAGAAGCCAGACGGAAAAGTCAAGAGGTCTACTGTCAGCGTCGAAACGAAGAACTCGCGGAGTCGCCATAGCGAGAACTAACGCGAACGAGCAGGCGAGTAACAGCAGGAGGTAAGAGGCAAATTAGGGTTCAGGTGGGGGGGGGGCACTTAGTCGCAGCGGAAGAGCGGGCTAGGGCGACGGGCCAGGGCGTAGGGTCGACGGGACGGGGGAAAGGGCGGGCGCGACGCGACGGGGCAGGGCGACGCGACGGGGCAGGGCGACGCGACGGGGCAGGGCGACGGGACGGGAAGGGCGACGCGACGGGGCAGGGCGACGCGACAGGGCAGGGCGACGGGACGGGGCAGGGCGACGTGACGGGGGGAAAGGGCGCGACGCGACGGGGGAAAGGGCGCGACACGACGGGGGGAAAGAGCGCGACGCGACGGGGGGAAAAGGGCACGACTCGACGGGGGGGAAAGGCGCGACGCGACGGGGGAAAGGGCGCGACGTGACGGGGGGAAAGGGCGCTAGGCGACGGGGGGAAGGGCGCTAGGCTCGGCACTAGGCGCGGTAACAACGGAACCGGTACGAACGAGAGGTAGGATCAGGCTCGGGAGATACGAAACGAAGAACGGAGGAACGGGATCCCACAGGATCCTAACCTAACGGATACCATGTCAAAATGAGGAATGATGTTGCATTGATGTTGGTTGGGGTACATATTACAAACTCTAACTTCTGTACCCCTAAGACAAACCTCACTACAGGCTACAACATTTGACAATCACATGCTCCTCATCTGAACCACCGCTGCCATCTACGGGAAGGCTGGGCAGCCACGGCCTTATTGGAAGCAGGCCTAAAGGGCACAAACAAGCATGGAGCGTATAATGACAAATAAGGAAAGGGAAAGCACGGGAGCTTAAGAGAGGGGACGTGCGGAAGGTCACGGGCCCAAGCAAGGAGGTATGCACATCCCTAAATAACTATATGAACATGGCGAGAGAGAGAGAGAGAGAGAGAGAGAGAGAGAGAGAGAGAGAGAGAGAGAGAGAGAGAGAGAGAGAGAGAGAGAGAGAGAGAGAGAGAGAGAGAGAGAGAGAGGAGAGAGAGAGAGAGAGAGAGAGAGAGAGAAAGAGAGAGAGAGAGAGAGAGAGAGAGAGAGAAGAGAGAGAGAGAGAGAGAGAGAGAGAGAGAGAGAGAGAGAGAGAGAGAGAAAGAGAGAGGGAGAAAGAGAGAGGGGCCAATATTGCCGTGAAACGGAGGGTGGACAGTTGCAATGAGAATGATGCCAAATTACAAGGAACAGAAAGTAAGCTTTCTCAATACAACAAGCGTATCACAAAACTGAGTAGTTACTGTAGCGAGCACCCTTATTACCTCCCCACTGTACCTCCCTGAGTGCCACGCAAAGCTACCAACACAACACATCCACAGCCCCACAACGATCTGAAAGCTCTGCCCACACCACCACAACAGAAACACGAGCACAGCCCAGGCTGACAGCTACCAGAGCACAATAGCTGTTCAGGAGGCTCACACTACAATACAAGAAGCCACGGCATGGCACCAGTATGGTACGGTACAACAGGCAACCCCCACCCAAGTTGACAGCTCCACTCAAAAGCAGCCCTCCACAAGCATCGCTTCCGTGACTCCGTCCCCCACCCCCATACCCCTTTCTCCTCCTTCCCAGGACCACCTCCCCTCCCTGCATCAGCCTCGCATAAACGTCATGGACTTCTGGCCATACGTGCTGCCCTTGCCCGGCAAGCACCAGGTACCATTCGGTGCCAAAGTCGCCCCCGCATCGCACACGCACCCCCACCCGCCCACCACCGAGCTCGTCTTGCTGCAATACCCCAGCCCGTTGCACGTCCCCTGGGGGGAACTCGCTCCGCAAAACCCCTGGCAGACGGCCGGACTGCTATACCCCGGCTCGTTGAAATCCGGGCAGGGGTATTTCGGCGGGAAGGTGAAGCAGTTGAACTTGGAGGAGGAGAGGAAGAGCTGATCCAGGCCGTTCATCTTGGAGGTCTTGGTGATGGGGCAGAAGGGCTTGCCGGCCGCGGTGAAGGAGGGCGTGCCGTAGAAGTAGTTGGAGCGTACGTTGATCTCCCCACTCTTTATGGCTGCGTTCGTGAAGTCCCAGTTGGCCGTGCCTGACAGGCGATTGCTCGCTATGTTGCTGCAGGAAGGGGGGGAGGTAGAGGGAGGGAGGGGGGGAAAAGGGCAAGGGAGGGGAGAAAAGAACAAGGGAGGGAGAGGGAGAGGCAGGGGAGGGCAGAGGGAGGGAAGAGGGACGGGGAAGGGGGAGAGGGGTCATGTGGGGGTGAGTGAAGGAGGGCGTGCCGTAGAAGTAGTTGGAGCGCACGTTGATCTCCCCGCCCTTTATGGCTGCGTTCGTGAAGTCCCAGTTGGCCGTGCCTGACAGGCGATTGCTCGCTATGTTGCTGCGGGGGCGAGGGATAGTTGATGGGAGGGCGAAAAGGGGAAGAAAGAGAGGAGGAGGAGGGGAGAGGGACAGGCAAGGGGGAGAGGGGGCGAGGGTGAGAGTAATGGAGGTGGGTGGGTGTGGTTTCAGGAAAGCATGCAGATGAGGATGAGGAACGGGCATCTAGGAACACGCATGAGCACGCGCATGCATGAGACAGGTGGGGGAAAGAGGCGAGGGGGAGCGTGTGGGCGCGGGTGTAAGGAGGTAACAGGAGCCATAAAGGGTGAACAAGGCAGGGTCAGACAGTAGAGGCGATGGGAAAGAGTGCGATAAGAGAGGTAGAAGCAGGAATGGGAGAGGGAGAGGGAGAGGGGAAGAGGAGGAGTAGGAGCAGTGCAGGGGGAAAGGGGGCGTACAAGTAGAAGAGGTTGGGTAGCTTCGTGATGCCCTCTGGCACCTCGCCTTCCAGGAAGTTGCCCTGGAGGAAGCTGGTGATGGTGATGGTATGGTGATGGTGATGGTGATGGTGAAGATGACAGGGGAATGGGAAACGGGTGGGAGAGACGAATGAGATGGTCTGACGGAATTTATGGGTATGATGAGATGGCGAGATGGGAATGGGAGCCTCAAGAGGCAGGCTGAAGAGCCCTCAGAGTGTGAGAGTGGGATGGACTGAGAGAACAAGAAGTCAAGGACGCCGCTGCTGCTGCCTCAGCAACAAAGTGTGAGGAGCCTATTTCTAAGGTGCCTCAAAAACTGACACAGCAACAGGGAAAGAGTGAAGGGAGAGAGCAGAGCAGAGCAGAGCAGAGCAGAGCAGGGATGTTGTATTGTACGCACAGCCAGACGAGGTTGGTGAGCTTGCTGATGGTGGGGGGGATGACGCCCGTGAGGTAGTTGTTGTCCAGTAGTCTGGGAGGGAGGGGAAACGGACCAGGCAGGGCAGGATGGCGCGATGGTGAGAGGGAGTGAGTTAGGAAGGGAACGAGAGGGGGACACGGCAGGAAGTCGTGGGATTAGGAGATGAGGAAAAGGGGCGGAGGGTCAAGAGGGAGGGGTTGGGGGAGAGAGTGCAGTGGACAGGCAGGATGAAGCGGAGAGGGGAAGGGGGTTGGGTGGGGGAGGGGGAAGTGGGGGGGGGGAGGGGGAGGAGAGGGTAGGGAGAGTGGTGGAAGCAGGGCAGTGGCACTGATGGGATGGGATGCATGCAACTCACATGTAACTCACATGCAACTCACATGCAACTCACATGTAACTCACATGCAACTCACATGCAACTCACATGCGACTCCCATGCAACTCACATGCAACTCACATGTAACTCACATGCAACTCACATGTAACTCACATGCGACTCACATGCGACTCACATTCTCTCACACTTGACCATGTCCCCAATGGTGCTTGGGATGGGACCCGAGATATTGTTGAACTCCATGATGCTGTTGGCCGGTGGGCACACAACACACAGAGGCACACACACGCATGCAGTGCAGGTTCATGCACGCAGACAAAATAAGGAAGCAAGAATGAGTATTGAGCAGCCGAACACATGGCGAGGCAGCCCGCATACACAGGTCCCAAGATACCACCACCACCACCCCAATGACCCACCAGTGAATCTCCCCAAACCCCCCCTGCTCTTCCCTCTGTACCTCTCTCCTCTCCATCCCTCCTCCTCTGCACCCTCCGCCTCTTCTGTGCACTCAGTCTCTCCCTCCCCACCCCAGTCTGTTCCCCCATGCTCCCCCTTGCCCCGTGTGCAACGCACAAGTGCTTGAGGTTCTTGAGGTTGCCAATGGTGGAGGGCAGGGGGCCCTTGATCCAGTTGCCTGACAGGAACCTGCCGTGCGTTGTATGGGGGCAGAGACACGCGGGAGGAGGAGGGGAAGAGGGAGGGAGGTTGAAGGGAGGGGGGGAGGATGAAGGGAGGGAAGGAGGATGAAGGGAGGGAAGGAGGATGAAGAGAGGGAAGGAGGATGAAGAGAGGGAAGGAGGACGAAGAGAGGGAGGGAGGATGAAGAGAGGGAAGGAGGATGAAGAGAGGGAAGGAGGACGAAGAGAGGGAGGGAGCAGGACATTGAGATGGCAGCATGGCATGGCAAGAGAGTGCGCTGAGGCTCACAGGGTGTCAAGGCTGGTCATGCTGCCCACAGTGCTGGGGATGGGCCCGTCAATAAAGTTGCCGTTGATGAAACTGTCCAGAGGAGGGCATGCACACGGAGAGGGTGGGTGGAAGAGAGAGTTGAGCAGTGAAGGAAGGAATGGTGTGGTGTAGCAGGGGGGGTGGTGGGATGAAAACTGGGCGTGAACTGCAGCGGTGCCGTTTCAGCGGTGGAGGAGGAGGGGGAGGTGATTGCCTTCTGGCGTCTCGTCCTGTGCTCTCGTGCTGTGCCGTATGAGTAGGGTTGCTTGTAAATTGCTGTGATGCAGCAGCGCGAAGGGGCAGCGCGAAGGGGCAGCGCGGAGAGGCAGGGGAAGCAGGGGCGCTCACAAGTTGACGGCCTGGGTGAAGTTGCCAATGGATGCTGGGATGACCCCTGTGAGGCGGTTGTTGTCCATGTAGCTACGCGCCCGGGAGGCATGGGAGGGCAATGTGGGGGGGAGGCAGGCATGCGCGGAAGGGAGGAGGACATGAGAGGTTAGGGGACAGGGCTGTGTGGAGAGGGCAAGGAAGAGAAGAGAGAAGGGAGGGCGGGGGAGCGAGAGTGGAAGCTGGTGGGAAGATGGAGATGGGGGGAGTGGAGAGGCAGCAAGCTGTATGTAAGATGCATGCAGAAAGCAACAAGCAGGCAAGAACAGCGACCCCGCGGATGCTTCTCGGAAGTCCTGCAGAGATCGCAGGTGCACAAGCGAGGAGCCCATATTCCGCTCACACAACGTGCCATGTTCACACGCAAGGCCGTGTGTGTGTGTGCGCGCTCACAAGTTGACCATGTCCTTGAGGTTGCCGATGCACGATGGGATGGGACCCGTGATCTGGTTGTTGCCGAACCGACTGCAGGGAAGGAGAGGGGGGAGAGGAAGGAGAGGCGGGGAGAGGAAGGAGAGGAGGGCAAGGGAGTAGTGGGAGGTGAGGGGCAGTGGGGACAAGAAAGAGGGGTTTCCTGGGGGAAGTGCTGAGAGGCTGAGGGGAGGTAACGTGGGAAGGCAGGGGGGAAAGGAGGGGGCGGATGCGGTGGTGCCATGCAGTGCTATGCAGTACTGTGCGGTGGGAGTGTGGTGTACCGGGTGGGAAGTGGTGGTGTGTGCATGTATGGGCTCCACATTGAGACCCCCACCACACCCACTCGCCCACCACACCCACTCGGTTCACAGCCTCGCCACTCACATGCGCTGCAGGGACGTCATCTGGCAGAGCTCCGTGGGCAGCGGGCCCTGAATCTGATTGTCCGCGATGTAGCTGTGACAGGCACAACACACAGAGAAGGACGAGATTGGATTATGGTGGCGTGCAAGTGCGAAGGGGAAGGAGCGAGATGGGTGAAGGGATGATAGGGGGGATGGACCACAGGGCTGAAGCAAATAAGAGTGGTGCGGAACGAGCAGAGATGGGGTATGGCGCAAGATGGGTACGGAGGGCATGGCATGGAATGGTACGGAGGGCGATGGGTGGGTGGCCGCAGCGTACAAGTTACCGAGGCCAGTCATGCCCTTCCATGAGGTGGGAATGACGTCCCTGATCTGATTGCTCTGTAGCTGCCTGCCGTGTGGCACGGGCGAGAGGGAGAGGCAGAGCCGCAGAGAGAGGGGGATGGAGGGGGAGAGAGGGGGAGAGATGGGTAGAGAGGGGGATGGAAGAGGGCGCAGAATGAGAGGTGAAGGCATGATAAGGAAGGAGCGGAAACAAGCATTGATGTTTCGGATATCGGGGAACAGGGTTGGTATGGGCGTAGCGGAGTGACTCAAAGGTCAAGAAACAAGAACCGAGGCAAGCAAAGAGGTGCGGAAGAGGGAGACGTGGACATAGAGGGCGGGAGTGAGAGAGAGCGAGAGCGAGAGAGAGAGAGAGAGAGAGAGAGAGAGAGAGAGAGAGAGAGAGAGAGAGAGAGAGAGAGAGAGAGAGAGAGAGAGAGAGAGAGAGAGAGAGGACGGACATTTCCCAGAGAGCGGTGAGCTTGCCCATGCTGCGAGGCAGAGGGCCTGTGATGTGATTGTTGCGCAACACACTGGGGTGGGAGGGAGGGAGGGAGGGAGGGAGGGAGGGAGGGGAGGGAGGGAAGAAGCATTTAGGAAAGAGGAGGGACAGTATGGATGTTGCAAAAGGGGGGAAATGGGCTGGGCTGAAGCCAGCGGTTGCAAAGAAGCAGTTCGTGATGTGCATGGAACCACGAGACATGGTAACAGCGCAGCAGAGCGGAAAGGGAACGCGGAGAAAGCAGGGCGGACAGGGGAGGCCAGAGGGGAGAGGGCGGGCGGAGAGAGGGCACGCAGAAGAGGGCGGGCGGAGAGAGGGCACGCGGAGCGAAGGAGTGCAGCGTACATCTGCTGCAGCTGGGTGAGCTGGCCGAAGGACTCGGGGATGGGCCCCGTGATCTCATTGTCGTTGGCGAAGCTGGTGATGGGGGGTGAACGTGGAGAGGGGTAAAGGGAGGGGGACGGGGAGGGAGGGACGGAGGGCAGGAGGCGCATGAGATAAGAGCCACTGCCCTGCCGGGTGACTTGTGCGGGCCTGCGTGTGCGCGCGTGGGCGCGCGTGGGGCGTGCGTGCGCATGTGTGTGCGAAGGAGCGAGAGACGAAGGCGGCGGAGCGGAACAAGAGTGGCGCTTGTTGAGACGACGACTCGAAAAGTGGAGTGGCGGAAGAGCACAGCAGAGCAGAGCAGAGCAGAGCGCATACAACTGGAAGAGCGTGGTGATGTTGCCCAGCACGCACGGCAGCGGCCCCCGGATGCCCTTCTTCCCCACGTCGATGCGCCTGCCGCGTATTGCGCGAGAAGGTGGGGCGGGAGGGCGCAAGAAGGTTGGGGTTGCGGGGGCAGGAGAAGGGAGAGGGGGAGGTGAGAAAGTGGGCGAGAGGATGAGGGCGGATTGGTGGTGGGGCGAGGTTGAACGACGCTTTGGTTGGTTTGGGGGTGGAAAGAAGAGAGAGCGGAAGGGAGGGACGGGAAGAGAAAGGAAGTGGAGGGAAGGGATGGGGAGGGAAGCGATGCGGAGGGGAGGGATGGCGAGGGGAAGGAGCCAGAGGGGAGGAGGGCGAGGGCGAGGGCGAGAAGCCGGGCGATGGTAGAGCATTGCATACGCGCGAGGATGGAGGGCGGATAGGCAGACGAGCAGAAGGACGAAAGCGGAGGGATTTCGGGAGGAAAAGCTCAAGGGCCGCCGCAGAACCACTACCCGCTCCCGGCTCCCCACTCTCCGCTCCCCATTCCCCACTGCTCTCGCCGCTTGCGAGAACGCGCTACTCCCCCGCCCGCAAACCGCGCACTCACCGGACCTCCCCCGTGCGCTTGTTGCAGGTGACGAAGGCCCACTTGGAACACGGCTTGCGCGCGTCCCACGACGACAGGTCCACGAAGCGCGCCCACTGCCGCCGCACCTCCATCATCAGCGGCACTGCGCGCGCCATCGCGGGCGGGGGGGGGGGGGAAGAAGGGGAGGGGGAGAAGGAGGGGGGGAAGCGGGGACGGAGGGGGTTGGGGGGAAGGTGGGGACTGGAAGTATTGAAGGATTCGTGTGCCAGGCGAAGGCTTGGAGTGAGAGAGGAGGAGCAGGAAACACTGATCGCACAGCATCGGTAAGCTGTACGTGACTCAGTGGCGCCAAGAAATTCATCGGCATCCAATGACATGGATCTGGAGCGAGCAACGCGAGCACGGCGCGCTCGGCGCGCACGGCGCCATGGCGCCGTGGCGCTTACCGTGCTGGCTAGCCACGGGCGCGTCTTGAGCTGCTGTCACTCGCGGCCCCTCGCCTGCCCCCGCCAGCAGTAACAGTAGCAGTAGCGCCGCGGAGACGACTATCGGGGCGGGAGGACGGGCGCGGAGGCGAGCGGGGCTTGCGGAAAGTCCCGCCATTGTTGTTGCGGTGGTGAGGTGTTGGGCTGCGTGAACAGGGGTGATGAGTGTTGGGGAATGGTGAGGGGTTGGCAGGAGTGCGATTGGGTTGATTTGGAACTCGGCGATGCACCGAGCGCTGCGGAGGAGGTGCGACTTTTCGGCCAAGAATTGCAAGAAAGGATGAGTTTCACAATGCCGTGAGCCCATAATGCCATGAGGTGCCGAGAAGACCGGTAACCGCCGAAAGAACAGTGCCCGGGACTTCGAAGAGTTACGGATGGCGGGCGGGGGATTGGGGGCGCATGGGGGCAGCTGCGAGGTGACAAAATCTAATAAACTTACGGAGTATTAAGAAGGACGAGATGCCGCGAAGGCACGTGCAGCCAAGGAGTTGCGGCGGTAGCAATGAGATGAGATGCTGGTGGTGTAATGCGGCAGACTGACTGGAATGTGCTTGCTACGTGACTCACGCCAGATGACCTCTTTTAATATGCGATGGAATGTGTAAAAGCCGTCTGCTTCTTGCCGTTTCCTAAACGTACTCAACTACGGCTGCTGGTCCTTAGAATAGATGAAGCGAACGATGGCAGGAACCCTCCATACGAGGACTGCAGGGTTGAGATCTTGATTCTTGAGTCGACAGAGACGCGTGAATGTGGTGGGGGAGCGTAGGGTGAAGGGGGAAAATGATTCGAATGCGACGCGGCTCAGTAGGATGGTGCTGGCGGCTGCGCAGCGCAACAGCCACAAGATTTATGGACCACAGAGTACTGTACTGCACTGTACGAATGCCTGGGATGTGACATGAAAGGAGGAATCCCCGCAAGGAACACACTAACAGTCAGCTTCAAGTGGTGTGATCCGGTTTAGCGTCGTTCCACAGAAAACAATGCGGTTCTACACAGGGATTCGTGAAAGATGGGTAAATTGTACATGATCAGTTGAGCAGAAGGGCCATCTATTCTACTGTAGAATCCCATTTTTTGCTTTCGTGGACAGAACTCCTTGGTCCGACCATCACTGACCTCCATTGTCCACGTCAGGCGGAGACGGTTCTTGTCTTGTACTGGCGAAGGTCCAGCCAACAAAAACCTGCGCAGGATACGTGTACAGTAGCATGTTCTCAGGTCAAGCACTGCACGAAGCGCAGATAGATGCTTCACCAACTAACCTGCTGCCAGGGGAGCTTCGCAGGCAATGGAGTCAGGTCAGCTCAGGTGAAGCCACCCTAGTCGAATAACATCTGCAGTACTCACCAGAGAAAAAATTAGGGAAAATATGTCAATGGTAACTTACATGGGGCATTAAAACGCGTACGGTAACGATTTCAACGCGTTTGGTAACTCGTTTAACGCGTTTGGTAACCTGCTTAACACGTTTGGTAACTCGTTTAACACATTTGGTAACTCTACACTAGCAGCCCATCACGCGAATGGTAACTACATGAAATTCCCACCGAAATTAAGCCTGATTCTGGTTTTTCCCGCTCGCGTCAGAATAAATTGACAAATCCTGAAGCAGAAAATTCTGACACACTCTCCGAAATTCTGACACAAAGTTTCGAAATTCTGACACACTTTCCGAAATCCTCACACACTTTCCGATTTTCAGGCAAATTACAAAAACGTAAGTTTTGTGAAAACAGCTTTTCTTACATAAATGTTTCTGGCGCACTTTCCGCAAACTGTTTGTACTTTATTCTATCGTGCAGCCGGGGCAAACAAATCTATGTCCCTTTCAGATGGCAAATAAATTTGAGAGAAACAACCTTAAACTTATTGCGACCAGGCGTTTGTGGATCTTTATTTAATAAAAATGAAAGATATAATTTTAAAAAGGTTTATTTTTTCCACATGAAAAAATCTTCCAACGTTGCAGTATTTAAAAAAAAAATCCCTATGTCCTCTCGGGAATAGTTTTTTTTATCGTTTTGCAAGTTCGCAATCATGCTATCAAAATATGATGTTATCCATTTTTGTACGAGCTACATAATTATATATAAATTCTGAACTTTCCGTGGTAATAGAACAAACGGTGTCCTTAATTTTCGTGGCGGGACGCGTTCAAGAAAGATAATGATGTGCGTAAAAGCTCTCAAACTCGATAAATTCCTCATTTTCAGGAAGATTTCGGCGGGAATTTCATGTAGTTACCATTCGCGTGATGGGCTTCTAGTGTAGAGTTACCAAATGTGTTAAGCGAGTTACCAAACGTGTTAAACGAGTTACCAAACGCGTTAAGCGAGTTACCAAACACGTTGAAATCGTTGCCGTACGCGTTAAAGTGCCCCATGTAAGTTACCATTGACATATTTTCCCAAAAAATTATAGCACTGTCGCAAAAATATCTACTACATTCAATTAATACATAACATTTTTGGTTGAATAATAATACTTCAACCAAATCAAGAGGTGATGCATTCTGAAAATATGCAACTATAATATACAGTACCAGGGCCCACAATATCAGGGAAAAACATAATGATTTCCCTGATTTCAGAATGTACATTTAAATTTGCCCTGTAATTTCATAGTCAGTGTAACTATTTTAAAGACTGAATGGCAGGGTGAACCAGTCAATTTCATACCGGAGCAAGGAGCATCGCATAAGATACTCTAGGCTGCTGTCAGAGATGCTGCCATGTCCCAAGGTTTTGATCAAATTATGCTTGTTGAAGCCTTTCTCACACTCGACAGTGCTGTGAGGCAGGACCGCTACTGCTTGCCAGAGTAACATAATGTTGGGGAAGGATTGCTGCCATGGATCATCGCGCAGCATCTTGGCAAGAGCTTGGTGGAAGTCTTCGATGTGATGCTGCGAAAACATGGACGACGTAAACATCCATAGCTATGCCCGTGCTTTCCTGTAATTGAACCCTGTTGAAGAGGGAAGAAGTATACAATACGAAACTCGAAGACGCAGGGAGGAGAGGGCGATATTAAACAAGCAATAACAGCCGGACCAACAATATAGAACGAGAATAATATAAACTACTCCAACAATCTGCGAAGAATGGAAACAGAGCAGAGCTTTTAAGCAAGGTACAGAAATCGAACCAGGGAGGGAATCGTGATAGAGCTTGTGGAGTTGTTGCAGCCATCGTTTGAAGGCAACCATACACCTGTCATCGTTTAGAAGGTATGAAGTTGTATCAAACAGCTTCGAGCCTTCCAGGTTCGCAAAATCACGGTACCGCCACTCCAGCTCATTGTCGACCGCTCGCACGAACTTCAGCGAGAGTTCATAGCAGGCAGTCACATCGCCATCAGTCTCCTGCCCATCAAGGTCTTCGGCGCGCATCTCCCGCTTCTCCTTCGATTGGCGCTTCTTGATGAACTCGAGCAGGCGCATCTTCTCCTCGCTCCCGAATTGGTGGCCTTGTTGAGTGCTGAAGTAGCGAGTCTTCAGTAGCATCCTCGTCTGCTCGACGAGACACGCTACCAGCATGATGTCAATCTGCGAACACACAGCACACAGCACACTGGGAGAAGTACAATAAGTCTATGACACACAAAGAGAATCATCATAGCATGCATATCTCTGCTGGAACCGCATGTTGAGCGAGTTGAGCTCCGACAGCACATCCACCAAAAACTGAAGGAGCCAATAAAAAATTGAACGAGGTGACCACCTTGTACAAATTCTAGTGGTACTCTTTCAGCAAGACGATCGCAGCAAGTAAGACATCCAGCAGGCACTCCAGTGCTTCCCCATGTGACAGCCAGTGAACGTCGAAAATTCCTTGCGCTTCAAGGCTCGTTTGGCAATACACTTGATGCAGATTTTGAAACTTCTGGTACTTGACCCCGCTTTGCCTGAGAATGTGCGGACCACGTCGTCCACCATGCTCAACTCCAGGACCGCAGTTGCAGCGTCACGGGCAGCAAGTGCCTCCCTGCCATAAGGTAAACAACGACATTAGTCAAAAGAGAAGATTGATGGATCACAATACGGAGCTTGTGATGTGCGATGGGCGATGCAGTGCGTTGATACTAGATGTGGAATCCGCGATCTCAGGCGTGCGGCGACGCCAGGGTTCTTCCCTGCCATGACATTGGCCCCGTCTGTTGAGATTGCACTATTTTTTTGCAAGTCAAGTCCAATGAGAGTCAGATACTACAGGAGACGTCAGAGATGCAGCATCACAACGTTCAAGTGTGAGCAATGTGATAAACTCGGTGACCACTAGTATAGACAATCAAATGTTTCCCGTGTATCCAGTCTGTGCTCTTATCAATCGTGAGGTCGATCCAAGGGGAATCAAGGAGGTGCGATCGCTGTGACTCTTGCAGGTATGCGCAGATGGCTCGCAAGTTCTCTGTGAAGCCATAACTGCACCGGAAAAAAAAAAAAAAAGATTAGTTTTAGATCGAATGGCAAGCAATTAGAACATCAATATAAAGGAAAACACTCCCACTCTATGTAGTAGACGCCATATCCGCCTTTCCAAGAGAGGTTCGGAAGACCCTCCTTTGCCATAAACTAACGCAGCAGCACAAACATGGCAATAGGAGCGTCAGCCTTGCAATTAAACAGAGCGATGTGGAGTATGCGGATAATATGTCACGTGGCGGCGTCAATCGTCTGCCACCTCGTCAAGGTCGTCTGCATCTGCTTGTCCGCCTCCTGTCAAACATTGTATGTTTATATTGTGTAGGCTGTAGTGGGTTAAACCTTAGGGGGTACCCAAACTAGGGTTTCATATTTGTACCAAACTTCCTGTTAGTTCATCCATTCCTGCTCAGTCATTCTGACATGGTTTCAGAGCAGGTCCTTCGCTAGGACCTAATTTTTCTTCGGGCCCACCGCTACTTACTCTCTACTAGCGCCCTCGTGCGCCCTACTGTCAGAGCGCGCCTTAGCACCTCCCCCTAGCGCCCTCGCGCGCTTCTCCTTTTTTTTTTTTTTTTCGGCCCCGCTGGCCCCGTCGACTGCGCGCGCGCCCCGCTTAGAGGCCCCGCTGGCCCCGTCGACAGCGCGCGCACCCCGCTTAGAGGCCCCGCTGGCCCCGTCGACCCCACGCGCGCCTCGCCTAGAGGCCCCGCCGGCCCTGTCAATCCCGCTCGCGCCCCGCCTAGCGGCCCCGCCGGCCCGTCGACCCCGCTTGCGCCCCGCCTAGACGCCCCGCCTAGACGCCCCGCCGGCCCCGTCGACCTACCTCGCGACCCGCCTAGAGGCCTCGCCGGCCCCGTCGTCCCCGCTTGCGACCCGCCTAGAGGCCCCGCGACCCCGTCGACCCCGTGCGCACCCCGCCTAGAGGCCCCGCCGGCCCCGTCGCCCCGCGCGCGCCCCGCCTAGAGGCCCCGCCGGCCCCGCTGTCCCCGCGCGCGCCCCGCATAGAGGCCCCGCTGGCCCCGTCGACCCCGCGCACCGCCTCTTCGCGGCCCCGTCGCTACTACTGCTACTGCTACTGCTGCTGCTGCTGCTACCGCTAATGCTGCTACTGCTACTGCTGCTGCTACTATGGCTAGTCCTTCTGTCTTCGCTTTCGATGCTGAGGGCCGTCCAGTGAAGTTCGACACCTGGCTAGATGACCTGCACCTCTTCCTACAGCTCACTGCCAAGGAGGACATCTCACTGTACGATCACGCCCTAGGCCATGCTACTGCCCCTGATACTTCTGCTGACAGCACTGCCCGCTCACAGTGGCAGACTCGTGACGCCAACGCTCGCTTTGCTATTCGCAACTCCCTGCCGATAGATGAGCGCGAGCACTTTGGCCAGCACAAGACTGCTAAGGAACTGTACACTGCTATCGTTGCTCGCTACTCCTCACCTGCTTCTGCCGCACTAGGCCGCCTCTCACTCCCCTACCTGTTCCCCGACCTGGCCTCCTTTCACACAGTTGCTGACCTCATCACCCACCTCAAGACTAGTGAGGCCCGCTTCCGCGCTGCTATGCCCGATGAGTTCCTTGCTAGGAAACCCCCCCCGCTCTGGCTCACTCTCTACCACATCGTCACCCGCCTCCCTGACTCTCTGCGCGCAGTCAGGGATCACTTCCTAGCTCGCTGCCCCACTGAGCTCACCATTGCCCTCCTCGAGAAGGAACTACTTGCAGCTGAGGCGAGCATCGTCGCTGTAGGTGCCTCTCGTGGCGACCCCCGCACCCCTTTCTTTGAGGGGTGTTCCCCTTCCCCCCTTCTCCCCTCTGTAGCCTCTGCTTCTACTGTCGACCTCCTTGGTGCTGAGAAGGTCGGGGGGGCAGGGGTGGAGGTGGTGGCGGGGGAGGCGGGGGTGGAGGCGGTGGGAGTGGAGGTGGGGCTGGAGAGGCTAGTGACAGCAGTGGGGGTGGTGACGGCAGCGGCGGGGGCGGTGGCAGGGGCGGGGGCGGCAGCGGGGGCGGAGGTGGTCGTGGCAGCGGCAGGGGAGGGGGTGGTCGAGGAGGTGGCGGCGGCGGTGGTGGTCGTAAAGGTGCTGGCGGTGGTCTGAGCCAGCAGCACACTCCGTCGCTCCAGGAGGCCCGTGAGTGGTATTCACAGCGCTGGGGGGCGGGTGGCTTTAACTGCACGTACGTCATCCGCACTGGTGACCGCACTGGTCAGCCGTGTGGGAGCCCGCACCCCACGCAGTGCTGTTTCTCGCGCCTTGACGACGCTTGGCGCACCCAGTTCCCTGATGCCACTGAGCTGCCCCGCTGGGCTGATCTGGAGAGGAAGGGAGTTGATATCTGGGCTCTAGACTTCGATGCTATTATCACTGCAATGTATGCGATGTTTACTAGTGGAGAGGGTGCTCAGTACCTGCGTGTTCCGCCCGATCTGGGCATACTGACCAGTGAGGCTGCCGCTCTAGGTGCTAGTGAGACTGCCACTGCAGGTACTTGCGTGTCTGCTACCTGCAGGTGATGGTGAGGCTGCCGCTCTAGGTGCTAGTGAGTCTGTCCCCCCTGGTACTGAGTCGACTGAGGCACTGCACACCTTCACCCTGGACTCAGGTGCTTCTCGCTGTTTCTTTCATGACCGCACTGCCCTTGAGCTGCTTGCTCGGCCAGTTGCTGTCTCCCTCGCTGACCCCTCTGGGGGTCCGGTCATTGTGACCTCCTCCACTGTTCTTCCCTGTCCTGCGGTCCCGTCGGACACACTGTCAGGTCTCCACCTCCCCTCGTTCTCTATGAACTTGGTGGCGGGTTGTGCGCTCCAGGACGGGGGTGTTCACCAGTTCACCCCTGCCTACGAGCGCGTGACACACTGCACGTGTGCTCGGACGGGCCGTCACCTGGCTACCTTCACTCGGCAGCCGGGGTCGGACCTGTACACACTGACCACTCAGCCCCCTCAGGTAGCTGCGTCTGCGTCTGCGTCAGGTCAGCTGTCGGCCCCCTGCTCGTGTCGCTCTCTGGCGCACGAGACCGTCCTCTGGCACCACCGACTTGGTCACCCGTCTGTGTAGCGCCTTCGTGCCATGCACAAACGGTACCTTGTCTCTGGTCTTCCCAGGGTTCTCCCTCCCCTCCCACCCTCGCCTGCCCCTCCCTGTCTTCCCTATGTCGAGGGGCGGCAGCGCGTCGCTCCTCACTCCTCCTCCTTTCCCCCGACGACTGCTCCCTTGCGGACGCTCCACCTGGACGTGTGGGGCCCAGGCCGCGTCCGTGGACAGGGTCAGGAGAGGTACTTCCTGATTGTTGTTGACGACTACTCGCGCTACACCACGGTCTTCCCCTTGTGCACCAAGGGTGAGGTCCCTGATGTCTTGATCCCTTGGATCCGCAGAGCTCGTCTCCAGCTCAGCGAGCGTTTCCGCTCGGACTTTCCTGTCCTGCGTTTGCACTCTGACAGAGGTGGGGAGTTCTCCTCCGACCTCCTGGCAGCCTACTGTGCGGAGCACGGCATTGAGCAGTCGTTCACGCTTCCGGCCTCTCCACAGCAGAATGGGGTTGCTGAGCGCCGCATTGGCTTGGTCATGGAGGTCGCACGTACCTCCCTGATCCATGCGGCTGCTCCCCATTTTCTGTGGCCGTTTGCGGTCCAATATGCTGCGCATCAGCTCAACCTCTGGCCCCGTGTCTCCTTGCCGGAGACTTCCCCGACACTGCGTTGGACGGGAGAGGTTGGCGATGCGTCGCGTTTTCAGGTCTGGGGATCCCGAGCTTTTGTTCGCGATACGTCCGCGGACAAGCTCTCCTCTCGCGCTGTTCCTTGTGTCTTCCTTGGCTTTGTCCCGGACGCGCCTGGTTGGCAGTTTTACCACGTCACCTCGCGCCGGGTTCTGCCTTCTCAGGACGTCACTTTTGACGAGTCCGTCCCCTACTACCGCCTCTTCCCCTACCGCACTGCCCCGCTCCCCCCCCCCGCCTCTCTTCCTCGCGCCAGGTGCTGCTGTGGTAGACCCCCTCCCCCCTCAGGGTGCCGCTCCCTCAGGTGTGTCCCAGGTAGACCCGGTTGAGCCTGTCGAGGTAGCTGTCGACTCTCGTCCTACTAGGGGTGCTGAGCCTGCGCGTGAGGAGCCTGGCGGTGCTGAGTCTGGGGGTGCTGAGCCTGGGGGTGCTGAGCCTGGGGGTGCGGAGCCTGGGGGTGCTGAGCCTGGAGGTGCGGAGCTTGGGGGTGCTGAGCCTGGGGGTGCTGAGTCTGGGGGTGCTGAGCCTAGTGGTACTGAGCCTGGGAGTGCTACACCTGGAGGAGGCCTCTCCTCACCGCAGCTGCAGGAGAGGTACCTACAGTACTGCAGCCTCAGGAGAGGTGCTGCTGGAGCTGGTACCAGTGCTTCCCTTCCTACCCGGGAGCTCCCCTCCCTTTAGCGGATCCGAGAGTGGTACACGCGGCGCTGCAGTCTTCGGAGTGGCGCTCCTGGTGTTGCGGACCCTTGTACTGCAGGTGCTGCTGGTGCTGAGGACCCGGACGGTGGAGCTGCTTCTGGTGCTGAGGACCCGGACGTTGGAGCTGCTGCTGGTGCTGAGGACCCGGGCGGTGGAGCTGCTGCTAGTGCTGAGGACCCGGGCGGTGGAGCTGCTGCTAGTGCTGAGGCCCCTGGCGGTGGAGCTGCTGCTGGTGCTGAGGACCCGGGCGGTGGAGCTGCTGCTGGTGCTGAGGACCCGGGCGGTGGAGCTGCTGCTGGTGCTGAGGACCCGGGCGTTGGAGCTGCTGCTTGTGCTGAGGACCCTGGCGGTGGAGCTGCTGCTGGTACTGAGGACCCGGACTCTGGTGTCTCTACTGGTTCTGGAGACGCTGCGCGGCCGCGCCCGTACTTCGTACCGCTCCTTCAGCAGGTTCTTAGTCAGACCCCTCCTCCTTGTCCTCCTTCCTCCTTAGAGTGTCCTCCGCCTGTCCAGTCGCAGTCACAGTTATCACCTGCCTCGCCTCTCCCTGGTCCCTCTCCTTACACTGGTCCCACAGGGGGTCTTACGGAGCGTCGTGCTGCGTCGCCTGTTTGTACTACTCGCACTGGTCGTCGTGTTCCACGTGAGCGTCCTCCCCCTGTCCCTGGCACTCATTACATGACTCTGCGTCCCTCCACTGCTCCTCAGCGTGTCCCGCTGCCGTCTCCTCCTGCGTCCTCTCTTCCTACTCCTCCTGACCCGGAGTCTGACTCCTGTCGTGCTGCCAGTCCCACTGTCACGCGTCTCCTAGCTATTGTTGTCACTGACCCTACCTTTGAGTCCTCTGCTGCGTCTGCTCTGGTCGCTGAGTTGGTTGACTTTGCTGCTCGGTGCCGTCTAGACTACGCCGCTAGCCTCGTTGCTGAGTCTGACCCTGTCTGTCCTCCGTCCGTCGGGGGTGAGTGTGCTCTTAGCACGGACGTCCTTGAGGACAGACATGAGGAGTTCCAGTGCTTTGCTGCTGCTTTGCCCCATCTCGTGTCCATGCTAGTTGCCCCTGAGGGAGACCCGGATGCACCAGACATCCCGACCCCGTGCTCTTACGCAGAGGCGATGGCGGGTCCCTACTCCTCTCAGTGGCAGACAGCCATGGACGCAGAGATGGCTTCCTGGAAGTCCACAGGCACCTACGTTGACGAGGTTCCCCCACCTGGGGCGAACATCGTCAGTGGCATGTGGATTTTCAGGGTGAAGCGGCCGCCGGGTTCTCCTCCTGTCTTCAAGGCGCGCTACGTTGCTCGAGGCTTCAGTCAGCGAGAGGGAGTAGACTTCTTCCAGACCTTCTCCCCCACCCAGAAGATAGCCACTCTTCGGGTGCTGCTGCACATAGCCGCTCAGCGCGACTACGAGCTTCAGTCACTTGACTTCAGCACTGCTTTCTTGCAGGGCAGCCTGCACGAGGAGATCTGGCTGCGTCGTCCTCCTGGTTTCACTGGGTCGGTTCCTCCTGGTACCCAGTGGAGGCTCCAGCGGTCGGTCTACGGTCTCCGTCAGGCGCCACGTGAGTGGCACGACACACTGAGGACGACACTTGCGGCTCTTGGGTTCGCTCCCTCTACTGCTGACCCGTTGCTGTTTCTACGCACCGACACCTCGCTGCCGCCGTTCTACATCCTCGTGTACGTCGACGACTTGGTCTTTGTCACTGCAGACACTGCGGCACTCGCCTACGTGAAGTCGGAGCTGCAGAAGAGACACACGTGCACAGACCTGGGTGAACTGACAAGCTATCTTGGCTTGCGGATCACCCGGGACAGAGCACGGCGCACCATCACCTTGACTCAGTCACACATGGTGTAGCAGATCTTTCAGTGCTTCCGCTTCACGTACTCCTCGCCTCAGTCCACTCCTCTGCCTACCGGTCACTCGCTCTCAGCTCTGCCTTCGGATGAGTCCGTAGAGCCGAGTGGCCCGTATCCAGAGCTTGTGGGCTGCCTCATGTACCTGATGACCTGCACTCGACCTGACCTTGCATACCCTCTTAGCATCCTTGCACGCTATGTCGCTCCTGGCCGTCACAAGAAGGAGCACATGGATGCCGCTAAGAGGGTGTTGCGCTACTTGTGCAGTACATCGGGCATGGGGCTAGTGCTTGGAGGGCGAGACCGAGTTGTACTTACTGGACACTCAGACGCTTCTTGGGCGGACGACCAGGCTACTCAGCGGTCGTCTCACGGTTACACCTTCAGTCTTGGCTCTGGCTAAGTTTCTTGGCGTTCTACACGCTCTTCTTTTGTTCTCAGCTCCAGTTGTGAGGCTGAGATCTACGCCACAGCCATGGCAGCCCAGGAGCTACGCTGGCTCACCTACCTGCTGACCGACTTGGGAGAGCGGCCTCGTTCTCCTCCAGTGCTGTACGTCGACAACAAGGCTGCCATTGCCTTGTGTGAGGAGCACAGACTGGAGCACAGAACGAAGCACATCGCCCTGCGGTACTTCCTTGCTCGAGAGCTGCAGCAGCGCGGTCAGCTTCGTCTGCGTTACGTGGCCACTGAGGCCAACACTGCTGATGTGTTCACCAAGGCGCTTCAGCCTTGTGACCATCAGCGCTTCTGTACTCTTCTAGGCCTTGTGCCTGCTGGACCTCACTTGCTTACTTCTTGACTCTGTTTGTACTGTGATCTCTATATATACCTGCAGGTTTACACTTGCTAGGTTGTGATCACTGTATCTCTTACTATATTATCAAACTGCATGTGGACTGGTCTTGTGACCACTTGCTTGTGCTCTGAATTTGTGTGGTATCCTTGAGATCCACCCTGAGCTTGCTTTGCTTTGCTTTGACTGGTCTTGTGACCCTGTGGTTGTCTCCCACTGCGCCTATGGGGGTGTGTCAAACATTGTATGTTTATATTGTGTAGGCTGTAGTGGGTTACACCTTAGGGGGTACCCAAACTAGGGTTTCATATTTGTACCAAACTTCCTGTTAGTTCATCCATTCCTGCTCAGTCATTCTGACACCTTCACGGGCTCTTGCTCTTTTAGGGCCGCCTGATGTCAAAACTCGGGTCAAAACGTGTGTCCAAATGTTACCAATCTGAGAAACTCCTTTGCCAGAAACTAACACAGCAGCACAAACATGGCAATAGGAGCGTCGGCCTTGCAATTAAACAGAGCGATGTGGAGTATGCGGATAATATGTCACGTGGCGGCGTCAATCGTCTGCCACCTCGTCAAGGTCGTCCACTTCTGCTTGTCCGCCTCCACGGGCTCTTGCTCTTTCAGGGCCGCCTTATCAGCTCGGGTCAAAACGTGTGTCCAAATGCTACCAATCTGCAGATCTCGTGCGCCCTCACCCCTCACACTGTAGCTGGTGTGCGCAGCAGGGTCGCCATACATGATACAGATGTCGCACTTCAACCTCGGCCCTCTGTCCTTCTTGCGAATGAGAAGCAACCACGAGAATTTCCTTGACCATTCGTCGTCGAATTGATGTTTGATTACCTCGAACGTTGGCTCTTCCATTGTCTTCTCGACTGCTTCCTCCTCAGGATCCGCCGTTTTGGAAGGAGATGCAGATTTGCGTGGTGGCGGCGCGCCCCGTAGATGCTGCTGGATGTATTTTACACCCACGCGCTGACGTTTCACGGGCGCACTTTGCGCGGTTGACGGTGTCTCGGTGACACATTTGGACGATCCCTCGTCGCCTCCTGGAACAAGGACAATAGAGGGGTATGGCTCGAATGCAGTGGGTGAGTTAGGAGGCTCAAAGGGGTACACGGTGCCAACGTGCCGCATGGGAGAGGGAGCACAAAGCATGTTCTCAACGGGAATGCCATAATTTTGCGACAGCGACAGAAGAACGATGAGCAAGGAGAGACTGTATCGGCAAGCTTCTGGTGGATTCGCTGGTTCTTTCTTGGCAAACATGCTTGGTAAGCAGGAGAGGAAGGCGTGGAGGTGGAACAATGACACGCCTAGGGTAGAACGGTGCGAGCAAGAAAGGGTCATTTCCTGTCAGAACCACCCTCGAAGCGCTCGTGCAAGCATGGTTCAACTCCGTGCAGCACGTGAAGATGCAGTGGTGTTGGCAGTTCCTTTGTGGCTGCGGACCAACAACTTTGGCGCTCTGCCAAGAAACGCTTGCAAAAGTGGCAGATATATTGCCAATCGATCCAATGGTGGGGCTCTGCGCAGCGTGGGAAAATTTTGCCCAATGCACGTTGGGTACACTGCGCAGGGCGGCAGGGCGTTACGTGCGGGGTGTAGTGAATTTGGGTAACAGAAGGCATAGCCTGCATTGATCATGGTAACTAGGAAAAAGCTGCCTACAAAAAGGGAAAAAAAAACGGGTTTTTACCCAAATGGTCGTGATGTTCTTCCCTGTAGCGTCAGGATGAATGTGGAGGCTTGCCTTGACACGTATTATGAGCAAGAGGGGTTTTCCCGATCCCAGGGATTTTTCCCCAGAATTTTCCCCCATCGGATTGGTTTTCCCATGTATTTTTCCCGGCTTCGCATAATCCCGTTGACAATTCTGACCCTCCGCAACGCACCAGTCAATCCCATCAGATTAGGAAAACAGGGAACACTCCCATTATCGTCATGTGCCATGCATGCACTAGGTGGGTATCCGTCTGATGTTGAGCCTCTTGCAGCACCCTTCCAATGTTGCTGTTAGAGTGGCAACACTAGTGAAGCTCGGCTGGCTCACTCGCTCTAATTATGGCCGAAGAGGACGATGTCGCAGCGCTAGTATCATCGGCAAACCCGGTCGGAACTAGTCGACCACGGATTTAACCAGATTAGTAGCTCTGATGATGATAAGAAGGAGGAGGGCTAAGAGGTTTAGCAGCAGCTTTGGTCTGGTGGCCTGGTCTGGGGGTGATTGACTGGTCTGGACTCTGGTCTAGTCTAGTGGTGGTCTCTCTTGTCTGGATTAGTTAGTAGGGAGTAGGACAATGCTGGTGCAACTAGAAGTTATAGAAACAAAACCATGAACATTCGTTTTTTAATTCCTGACGGGTCAAGATTAAATTCTGCATAAGCCCTGAAACTATATGAAGCCTTTTAAAATTTGCCTTGACAAATTAGGGCACTGTTTCAAAATTTGGAAAGTTGCCCCAAGGCCTTAGAATTCCCCAAATCCTAGCATGGGTCCTGTGTAGAATAAATTTTCGTGGAGACATTGGACGTACATGTTATTACCAGGTTAATAGCCCCTAAACAATAATAGCTTCTCACCCCCTTCCCCCCTGGTCGTTAAATGGGGGCGGATGTAATGATGTCTCTACTTTTGTGTTAAAGCTCGAAGTCAGCGTGATAGATTTTCAAGTTATGTGGATTTAAAATAAGCTGTAGGTGTGGGTGTGCGAAACCTCTTTTCGGTTGTGTGGCTCTGGCGAGAATTATGTTCCTCTGCGAGCAATATAGCATTTCACTCACACCAAACCAGCGATACCGACCGACCCTGTGCAAAAAGTGAGTCGTATAAACAGACACTCTATCCAATCAGAAGCCTTCACACAGAAAGTGTGGCTGCAGCAAAAGTCTTCTCTTCACCACTGATTCAACTCGACTGTACTAACGGGAAATAGAAAAACATCGACGCGCGTGCTACTAACAACACCACTTACTCGGACTGATATTGGTAAATCGATGACGACAAAGGAAACGCATTTGATACGATGCTCATCTCGAATTACTGGCTCAACGCCCATCTCAGGAGCTGGCAAGCACATTATGAACATACGCGAAACGCGCGTGTTCAGGAAGCATTGGAGAAACAAAGAAATTGACATTCCAATGACATTGTTTACATGTTTAGTAGCTAGTCACAACGAGAAACCCTTGTTTAGTTCATCCGTCTCAATAGAAGAACGAGGTCGCGGTTCGGTCCCTGAAATCGCCCACATGGCGTGGAGCATTGAACTCAACGGGTGAAGGTGCAGACGCGTGGGTCACACGTATAGTGCCGCGCGCAACGTGAGTTCCAAGCACACGCCCTGGGCGACGAGCAGCACCCGCTCTAGACATCGCAGCTCGCATTCCTGGTGACACGCAGCGCCCTCACCAGGCGACGCGCAGCTCCCTCACCAGGCGACACAGAGCTCCCTCACTAGACGACACGCAACGCTCGCACAAGACGACGCGTAGCGCGCGCACTGGGTGATGATCAGGCCGTGTGACCGTGCGACGGTCAGCGGTGGAGCCTGGGCGACGAGCAGCGCGCATTGTTGGAGACATGCATCTCGCACTCTAGGTGACTAGGCTACGACTACAGCGCGCACAACTCCTAAGAGGACTGCACACTAAAGGGGATCGCGAGGCAGCACACGCCCCTACGGATCGATCAAGAGGTTACCCCGGGTGAGACCCCACTTCCCTGCTAGTCGACTATAGAGTATGAGTTGCTGTTGGCTCGGGGGTCCAATACGCTACTGTTCTGTCCCAAGGCAGCAGCAACCAATGTTGCTGCTGCCTTGAACCTGCTGTCACCACCATGCACGCACCTGTTCTGTCCTAATGCAGTCGCTCTAGACATCGCAGCTCGCATTCCTGGCGACACGCAGCGCCCTCACCAGGCAACGCGCAGCTCCCTCACCAGGCGACGAACAGCTCCCTCTCCAGATGATGTGTAACGCCCGCACCAGGCGACGCGTAGCACGCGCACTGGGTGACGATCAGCCTGCGTGACCGCGCGACGATCAGCAGTGGAGCCCGGGCGACGAGCAAAGCGGCGCATTGCTGGAGATATGCATCCTGCACCCCAGGTGACCGGGCTACGACCACTTTGCGCAAAACTCCTTAGAGGACTGCGCACTGAAGGGGATCGCGGGGCAGCACACGCCCCTACAGATCGATCAAAAGGTTACCCCGGGTGAGACCCCACTTACCTGCTAGTCGACTATAGTATAGAATATGAGTTGCTACTGTCCTGGGGGTCCGATAGGCTACTGATCTGTCCCAAAGCAGCAGCAACCAATGTTGCTGCTACCTTGGATTTGTTATCACCATCAGCACGCACCTATCCTCCCCAATGCAGTAGCAACCAATGTTGCTGCTGCCTTGGGCCTGCTGTCACCACCATGCACGCACCTGTTCAGTCCCAAGTCAGCAGCAATATATGTTGCTTTTGCCTTCGGCCTGCTGTCACCATCATGCACGCACATGTGCTGTCTCTAGGCAGCAGCTTGCTGCTGTCTTGGGCCTGCTTTCACCACCATGCACACACCATGCAGCTAGGAGATTCTTGGGTCTGCCGATAAAATAAGACATTGTATAGCATTAATCAGGCACCCCCTCGACTGTGGCAGCAACAACTATACAATATCGGGCTTGAATTCGGCTTTTCACAACTGCCCCATAATCCCGAAATGTATCTCCTGCACTTTCGCGAGGACTACATTCTGATCAGTGTCTACGATACATAGAAACGAGCAACGCTTTGCTCGATTTGTTTGAAAGGAACCTAAGGAGCCGCGTCAACATCACCACCAACCACAACATAATGTAGTTCCTAGTCCTCAAGATCTCTTGCCCTCTCGAAGCCATTAATCGATCGGCTTCCAAGTATGCTGAAGCACTTAGTGCGGACTTCAAAATTCCATCTGCTCGCTTTCAACTCCCTATCGCATGCGTAGACGACAACTGGGCTCATGGAACGGGATGTTCTGCGCAGGTGTGTTCTTCTTTCTCTCCAGGTCGAGGATGTTCCAACCTTAGTACTCATCTAGCTCGGCTAGTATACTTCCCGGTCATTGCAGTGGCGGGCCCTTATGGCACCATGTAGCTTCACACGCATAACATTAAGGTATCGCTCTTCTTCGTCGTCCACTTCACGTGAGGCTTTTGTTGATCGTCGTGGTGGAAAGGAGGTTGTGCAGTCTTGCAGCGTGGTGCATGGCATCGCCAGTAAATGGCAGGTCATCTTGATTGCTTCATGAGCACGTGCACGTTTGTCATGAGTGTGTGATTGGTCCACTCCATGATGCCTTGTTGCGGGTGTGCATAAGAAAGAGAGATGTGGCGTAGGATCACCTTTTTTCCAATGATGTCTTGGAGTTCCTTGCTGCAAATTTGTGTTGCCATGTTTGTTTACCTCATGTGCACAGCTCCTTCGTTAATTGTCATTGCGCATGAGCCAGCTAAAGGTGGAACACCTCATATAACCTGTGGTGGTACTGTACATTCGCGTGCCTACATCGACGAAAGTCAGAGTGTAGTTGTTGTCATTTATTCCACAATGGCCAACGACGAGGAAATTGCTACACCTTTGTGCAGCTTTGAGTACCGATTGGTGCCTGGTTTGTGCAGGCTGGTGAGGGAGCTTAGCTTCGGACACACGGTGCAGACTTGAGACTGTGTAGTATTGCTTAGCTTGGTACCGTCTGGGTGCAGGATTACATATGGCGTAAACACTTCGGCGAAGATGGCTCTATTGAGAGTTTGTTGTGAAGGGAGGCCAAGGCACTGGTGCCAGAGATTGTCTATTGCGTAGACTTCATGAGTGCAAAGACGTCACGCGCGAGCTTTTGCAGAAGTTTTCTCATGTTTGGGTTTGGGTTCTACTTCTGCTTAATCTGTTTCTTTTGTTGCTGTTGACAGCGTCAGTGCAAGAAAACTGCAGTCTGGGATGATGGAGAGCGAGATTTTTGCGCCTAGAATGGTGGTTATGACATAATCAGGTTTTGTGGTTCTTGATAAGGGCTGTAAGGGGTGTGCCGTTGGGTTGAAGGCTCGGAGCCCTAGACGATAGTGTCCTAGATACAGTCTCTCATCTTCGACTATAGATGGTGGTGGTGATCAGCATGGAGGGTGGCCTTGCAGAAACGGCGGGTGCTGCTGTTTCCTCCTTAGTCCTCCCTTTTTGTTCTTCTTGGTTGCTCGACGTGCTCCATCCTCCTCCTGAATCTTCTCATCTGTCACTGGATGTGCTCCCTCTGCCACATGTGTTGTCCCAAGTGCCAACACTGCCTAATCCCCAGCCTCTGCCGGTTCCTTATCTGCCTTCATTAAGGCACCCTATGATCTGCGATCATTTTGGGTTCCCCTAGCTTTGAGGGCCATGTTATCGCGGCCTTGATCTTGCTTTGTTGTTGCACCTTCATCGCGCCAACTCCTCTTCATTTCAAATACTTAGTTTGCGGTGTGAGGTGTGTCTATTTGTCGTAGGGTTGTGCTCATCCTACTTCGTCAAAAGCGCGATTTGTAGGTTCCACTAATGTCTAGGTTTGCGGGAAGCTTCTGGGGGAAACACGACCTGCGTAACGATGGCATGCTACATTGTTGCCTTTCCTTCTTCAAGAGTTGAGAGGTGCTTTGCTTCCTTGATTTCATCTAACCCTCTGCTGGCAATGTTGGTCCTTGATGCTTTAGGAGTACGACAGTCTCTGGATATGTCGTCTGGTTCGAGGTTGTGGAGATCGATTTGCCAGTCACCACTTTCCCCGAAAGAGAACTTTCAGGTGTGGGGGAGAGATCTTTCATACCATCCATGGGGACATTTTTCTCAAGCTTGCTCGCAGGTGATGCACAGCGAAAATCATAAGTGTCGCGTTGTCAAACATTGTATGTTTATATTGTGTAGGCTATAGTGGGTTTAGCCTTAGAGGGTACACAAACTTAGGGTTTCATACTTGTACCCACCTTCCTGCTAGTTCATCCATTCTCGTTCTATTCTAGATTCTGACATGGTATCAGAAGCCTAGGTTGCTACCTAGGACCGCTTTCTACAATGGGCCCACTATTCCGCTAGGCGCGCCCTCGTGCGCCCTACCTTACGTGCGCCCTCGTGCGCCCTACCTTACGTGCGCCCTCGTGCGCTCTACCTTACGTGCGCCCTCGTGCGCCCTCGTGCGCCCTCGTGCGCCTTTCTCTGCTAGTGCGCCTTCGTGCGCCCTCGTGCGCCCTTGTGCGCCCTCGTGCGCCCTCGTGCGCCCTCGTGCGCCCTCGTGCGCCCTCGTACGCCCTCGTGCGCCCTCGTGCGCTCTCGAGCTGCCCCTGCTGGTCCGTCAGGCCCCCGAGCCGCCGCTGCAGGCCCGTCAGGCCCGAGAGCCGCCCCTGCACACCCGTCAGGCCCGCGCGCAGCCTCTGCACGACCGCGCGCCGCCCCTGCAGGCTCTCGCCGCCCGCCGCGTCGCCCTGCCCGTGGCGTCGCCGCCTTCCCGCGGCGTCGTTGCCTGCCCGCGACGTAGCCCCTGTCCGCGGCGTCGTCGCCTGCCCGCGGCGTCGTCGCCTGCCCGCGGCGTCGTCGCCTGCCCGCGGCGTCGCCGCCTGCCCGCGACGTCGTCGCCTGCTCGCGGCGTCGTCGCCTGCCCGCGGCGTCGTCGCCTGCCCGCGGCGCCGTCGCCTGCCCGCGGCGTCGTCCCCTGCCCGCGGCGTCGGCGCCTGCCCGCGGCGTCGTCGCCTACCCGCGGCATCGCCACCTGCTAGAGGCGTCGCCCTACTCGCGGCGTCGCCACCTGCCCGCCGCGTCGCCCTGCCCGCGGCATCGCCACCTGCCCGCCGCGTCGCCCTACCCGCGACGTCACTACCTGCCCGCCGCGTCGCCCTGACCTAATCCGCCTCTCGCCCCTGGAGCAGCCGCCACTGCAGCAGCAGCCCCTGGAGCAGCCGCCACTGCATCAGCAGCCCCTGGAGCCGCCCGCCACTGCAGCAGCAGCCCCTGGAGCCGCCCGCCACTGCAGCAGCAGCCCCTGGAGCCGCTCGCCACTGCAGCAGCCGCCCCTGGAGCCGCCCGTCACTGCAGCAGCCCCCTCTGGAGAAGCACGCACCTGCAGCAGCCGCCCCTGGAACAGCCCGCACCTACAGCAGCCGCCCCTGGAGCAGCCCGCACCTGCAGCAGCCGCCCCAGTGGCACCTGGAGCAGCTGCCGTCGCGGCCCAGCCTCGCCCTGCCGCAGCTGCCGCGGAGCTCCCTGCTGCGGCCCGGCCCAGCCCTGCAGTTGTAGCGGCCCCCACTGTCGCCACCGTCTTGCGCCTGCCACGCCGACCACTGGTGAGCATTGCCCAGTACTACTGCAACTGCCTTTTCTACTCCCACTGCCACTGCTCCTGCTGTTACTACTGTTACTGCCGCTACTGCTACTACTGCTGCTCCTGACGTGGCCAGATGCAGCTCCAGGGCTGTGCGCGTGAGTCCCCCACGCCCCAGCAGCTTCGTGCGCGTGAGTGGTACGCTAGTCGGGGCTGTCGGGGTGGCCGTAGTGGTAGTCGCTCTGGAGTGTATCGGTCGGGAGCTTCTGGTAGTGGACAGGTGCAGCAGCCGTGTCCTCCTTCGCCCCAGCTGCTTCGTGCGCGTGAGTGGTACGCTAGTTTGGGCTGTCTGAGTGGCCGTAGTGGTAGTCGCTCTGGAGTGCATTGGTCGGGAGCTTCTGGTAGTGGACAGGTGCAGCAGCCGTGTCCTCCTTCGCCCCAGCTGCTTCGTGAGCGTGAGTGGTACGCTAGTTGGAGCTGTCGGAGTGGCCGTAGTGGTAGTCGCTCTGGAGTGCATCGGTCGGGAGCTTCTGGTAGTGGACAGGTGCAGCAGCCGTGTCCTCCTTCGCCCCAGCTGCTTCGTGCGCGTGAGTGGTATGCTAGTTTGAGCTGTCGGAGTGGTCGTAGTGGTAGTCGCTCTGGAGTGCATCGTTCGGGAGCTGCTGGTAGTGGACAGGTGCAGCTGCCGTGTCCTGTCAGTGAGGCTGCCGCTCTAGGTGCTAGTACGTCTGTTGCCCTAGGTGCTGGTGAGGCTGCTACTCTAGGTCCTCGTGAGTCTGCGCCCCCTGGTACTGAGTCGACTGAGGCCCTGCACACCTTCACCCTGGACTCAGGTGCTTCTCGCTGTTTCTTTCATGACCGCACTGCCCTTGAGCCGCTTGCTCGGCCAGTTGCTGTCTCCCTCGCTGACCCTTCTGGGGGTCCGTTCATTGCGACCTCCTCCACTGTTCTTCCCTATCCTGCGGTCCCGTCGGGCACACTGTCAGGTCTCCACCTCCCCTCGTTCTCTACGAACTTGGTGGCGGGTTGTGCGCTCCAGGATGCGGGTGTTCACCAGTTCACCCCTGCCTACGAGCGCGTGACACATTGCACGTGTGCTCGGACGGGCCGTCATCTGGCTACCTTCACTCGGCAGCCGGGGTCGGACCTGTACACACTGACCACTGAGTCCCCTCAGGTAGCTGCGTCCGCGTCCGCGTCAGGTCAGCTGTCGGCCCCCTGCTCGTGTCGCTCTCTGGCGCACGACACCGTTCTCTGGCACCACCGACTTGGCCACCCGTCTGTGCAGCGCCTTCGTGCCATGCACAAACGGCAGCTTGTCTCTGGTCTTCCCAGGGTGCTCCCTCCCCTCCCACCCTCGCCTGCTCCTCCCTGTCTTCCCTGTGTCGAGGGGCGGCAGCGCGCCGCTCCTCACTCCTCCTCCTTTCCCCCGACGACTGCTCCCCTGCAGACGCTCCACCTGGACGTGTGGGGCCCAGCCCGCGTCCGTGGACAGGGTCAGGAGAGGTACTTCCTGATTGTTGTTGACGACTACTCTCGCTACACCACGGTCTTCCCCTTGCGCACCAAGGGTGAGGTCCCTGATGTCTTGATCCCTTGGATCAGCAGAGCTCGTCTCCAGCTCAGCGAGCGTTTCCGCTCGGACTTTCCTGTCCTGCGTTTGCACTCTGACAGAGGTGGTGAGTTCACCTCCGACCTTCTGGCAGCCTACTGTGCCGAGCACGGCATTGAGCAGTCGTTCACGCTTCCGGCCTCTCCACAGCAGAATGGGGTTGCTGAGCGCCGCATTGGCTTGGTCATGGAGGTCGCTCGTACCTCCCTGATCCATGCGGCTGCTCCCCACTTTCTGTGGCCGTTTGCGGTCCGATACGCTGCGCATCAGCTCAACCTCTGGCCCCGTGTCTCCTTGCCGGAGACTTCCCCGACACTGCGTTGGACGGGAGAGGTTGGCGATGCGTCGCGTTTCCGGGTCTGGGGATCCCGAGATTTTGTTCGCGACACGTCCGCGGACAAGCTCTCCCGTCGCGCTGTTCCGTGTGTCTTCCTTGGCTTTGTCCCGGACGCCCCTGGTTGGCAGTTTTACCACGTCACCTCGCGCCGGGTTCTGGCCTCTCAGGACGTCACTTTTGACGAGTCCGTCCCCTACTACCGCCTCTTCCCTTACCGCACTGCCCCGCTCCCTCCCCCGCCTCTCTTCCTCGCGCCAGGTGCTGCTGTGGTAGACCCCCTCCCCCCTCAGGGTGCCGCTCCCTCAGGTGTGTCCCAGGTAGACCCGGTTGAGCCTGTCGAGGTAGCTGTCGACTCTCGTCCTACTAGGGGTGCTGCACCTGCGAGTGAGGAGCCTGGCGGTGCTGAGTCTGGGGGTGCGGAGCCTGGGGGTGCTGAGCCTGGGGGTACTGAGCCTGGGGGTGCGGAGCCTGGGGGTGCAGACCTTGGAGGTGCGGAGCTTGGGGGTGCTGAGCCTGGAGGTGCTGAGTCTGGGGGTGCTGAGCCTGAGAGTGCCACACCTGGAGGAGCCCTCTCCTCGCAGCAGCTACAGGAGAGGTACCTACAGTACTGCGACCTCCGGAGAGGTGCTGCTGGAGCGGGTACCAGTGCTTCCCCTCCTACCCGGGAGCTCCCCTCCCTTCAGCAGATCCGAGAGTGGTACACACGGCGCTGCAGCCTTCGGAGTGGCGCTCCTGGTGCTGCGGACCCTGGAGTTGGAGCTGCTGCTGGTGCTGAGGACCCGGGCGGTGGAGCTGCTGCTGGTGCGGAGGGCCCGGCCGGTGGAGCTGCTGCTGGTGCTACGGACCCTGGAGTTGGAGCTACTGCTGGTGCTGAGGACCCGAGCGGTGGAGCTGCTGCTGGCGCTGAGGACCCGAGGGGTGGAGCTGCTGCTGGTGCTGAGGACCCGGGCAGTGGAGCTGCTGCTGGTGCTGAGGACCCGGGCGGTGGAGCTACTGCTGGTGCTGAGGACCCTGGCGCTGGTGTCTCTGGTGGTTCTGGAGACGCTGCGCGGCCGCGACCGTACTTCGTACCACTCCTTCAGCAGGTTCTTGGTCAAGCTCCTCCTCCTTGTCCTGCTCCCTCCTTAGAGTGTCCTTTGCCTGTCCAGTCGAAGTCCCAGTTACCGCCTGCCTCGCCTCTCCCTGGTCCCTCTCCTTACACTGGTCCCACAGGAGGTCTTACGGAGCGTCGTGAGCCTGAGTCTCGTCCTGCGTCGCCTGTTCATACTGCTCGCACTGGTCGTCGTGTCCCACGTGAGCGTCCTCCTCCTGTCCCTGGCACTCACTACATGACCCTGCGTCCCTCCACTGCTCCTCAGCGTGTCCCTCTACCGTCTCCTCCTGCGTCCTCTCTACCTACTCTTCCTGACCCGGAGTCTGACTCCCGTCGTGCTGCCAGTCCCATTGTCACGCGTCTCCTCGCCACTGTTGTCACTGACCCTACCTTTGAGTCCTCTGCTGCGTCTGCTCTGGTCGCTGAGTTGGTTGACTTTGCTGCCCGGTGTCGTCTAGACTACGCCGCTAGCCTTGTTGCTGAGTCTGAGTCTGTCCTCCGTCCGTCGGGGGTGAGTGTGCTCTTGGCACGGACGTCCTTGAGGACAGACAGGAGGAGTTCCAGTGCTTTGCTGCTGCTTTGCCCCATCTCGTGTCCATGCTAGTTGCCCCTGAGGGAGACCCGGATGCACCAGACATCCCGACCCCGCGCTCTTACGCAGAGGCGATAGAGGGTCCCTACTCCTCTCAGTGGCAGACAGCTATGGACGCAGAGATGGCTTCCTGGAAGTCCACAGGCACCTACGTCGACGAGGTTCCCCCACCTGGGGCGAACATCGTCAGTGGCATGTGGATTTTCAGGGTGAAGCGGCCGCCGGGTTCTCCTCCTGTCTTCAAGGCGCGCTACGTTGCTCGAGGCTTCAGTCAGCGAGAGGGAGTAGACTTCTTCCAGACCTTCTCCCCCACCCCGAAGATGACTACTCTTCGGGTACTGCTGCACATAGCCGCTCAGCGCGACTACGAGCTTCACTCACTTGACTTCAGCACAGCTTTCTTGCAGGGCAGCCTGCACGAGGAGATCTGGCTGCGTCGCCCTCCTGGCTTCACCGGGTTGGTTCCTCCTGGCACCCAGTGGAGGCTCCAGCGACCGGTCTACGGTCTCCGCCAGGCGCCGCGTGAGTGGGGACACACTTGCGCCACACACTGAGGACTACACTTGCGGCTCTTGGGTTCGCTCCTTCTACTGCTGACCCGTCGCTGTTTCTACGCACCGACACCTCGCTGCCGCCGTTCTACATCCTCGTGTACGTCGACGACTTGGTCTTTGCCACTGCTGACACTGCGGCACTCGCCCACGTGAAGTCGGAGCTGCAGAAGAGACACACGTGTACAGACCTGGGTGAACTGACAAGCTACCTTGGCTTGCGGATCACCCGGGACAGAGCACGGCGCACCATTACCTTGACTCAGTCACACATGGTGCAGCAGATCCTTCAGCGCTTCCGCTTCACGTACTCCTCGCCACAGTCCACTCCTCTGCCTACAGGTCACTCGCTCTTAGCTCTGCCTTCGGATGAGTCCGTAGAGCCGAGTGGCCCGTATCCAGAGCTTGTGGGCTGCCTCATGTACCTGATGACCTGCACTCGACCTGACCTTGCATACCCTCTTAGCATCCTTGCACGCTATGTCGCTCCTGGCCGTCACAGGAAGGAGCACATGGATGCTGCTAAGAGGGTGTTGCGCTACTTGTGCATTACGTCGGGCATGGGGCTAGTGCTTGGAGGGCGAGACCGAGTTGTACTCACTGGTCACTCAGACGCTTCTTGGGCGGACGACCAGGCTACTCAGCGGTCGTCTCAGGGTTACACCTTCAGCCTTGGCTCCGGCTCAGTTTCTTGGCGTTCCACACGCTCTTCTTCTGTTCTCAGCTCCAGTTGTGAGGCTGAGATCTACGCCACTGCCATGGCGGCCCAGGAGCTACGCTGGCTGACCTACCTGCTGACCGACTTGGGAGAGCGGCCTCGTTCTCCTCCAGTGCTGTACGTCGACAACAAGGCTGCCATTGCCTTGTGTGAGGAGCACAGACTGGAGCACAGAACGAAGCACATCGCCCTGCGGTACTTCCTTGCTCGAGAGCTGCAGCAGCGCGGTCAGCTTTGTCTGCGTTACGTGGCCACTGAGGCCAACACTGCTGATGTGTTCACCAAGGCGCTTCAGCCTTGTGACCATCAGCGCTTCTGTACTCTTCTAGGCCTTGTGCCTGCTGGACCTCACTTGCTTACTTCTTGACTCTGTTTGTACTGTGATCTCTATATATATACCTGCATGCTTACACTTGCTAGGTTGTGATCACTGTATCTCTTGCTATATTATCAAACTGCATGTGAACTGGTCTTGTGACCGCTTGCTTGTGCTCGGAATTTGTGTGGAATCCTTGAGATCCACCCTGAGCCTGTTTTGCTTTGCTTTGTTTTGACTGGTCTTGTGACCCTCTGGTTGTCTCCCACTTCGCCTATGGGGGTGTGTCAAATATTGTATGTTTATATTGTGTAGGCTATAGTGGGTTTAGCCTTAGAGGGTACACAAACTTAGGGTTTCATACTTGTACCCACCTTCCTGCTAGTTCATCCATTCTCGTTCTATTCTAGATTCTGACATCGCGTATCCAAGTGAATGCAAAATGATATATAAGGACGAATCACATAGGTCTATATGAGATTACACTTGAATTCAAAAGGTCCAAGCTAGTTACGTACTCTAACGGGTACATTCCCTTATAACAATTGTATCGCAACTATGCGGCGTGGGTGTCAAGGAAGGAGCTTAGGCTAGGAGCCATAGCTAGAATAGCGTGAGTAACAAGAGAAGAATGAATTTCACTATTGGGAGAGATACAAGATATAGGTGTGGTTGTTGGGTACATTACAAAGAGACAGTACTAGTACCGTATACTCCACTAGATATCTACACTGAGGTATACGAGTATAAATTCAATAGTAGGTACGTTAGGCCTGTGCCCAGGTTTTCTCTTTCAAATGTTTCCACCTGCGTCTCTTGATGGCAATCGTCTATGAGCCTCGGGTTCCTCCCGACCCTTTGTCACCATACTCCGTAGTGTATGTTCCTATTGTAGACAAAAATTCTTAATGTATTTTTATATGATAACAATATTGCCATAGTGACAATAGTGCTACTCATTGTGGGTCACTAGCGTGGGCATAGCATGGTTGCTGATGATTCGGCAATCTAGAAGTTACAGTTTTAAGCTATTGACGAGTTTGTCAACTGCACAAGTGGCGAATGTGTGATGGGCACCAATCAAATCTCTCGTAAACTTATATAAAGGTTGGGATTACATTCAGGTTGCCACGTGATGCTAGGCCAGCTTATATGAGGGTTTACCGAATTACGGGTGGGCGTATGTTGAGTAACAGGCCATAAGTGTAAGAAGACTGGCACTGGGGATCCCCAATTGATCTTAGGAAGAGTTACTGGCATGTTAGCCAGGGGGTTATGGGGGCATTTGTCAGAATCCCAGCCACTAACCACTGGGATAAAATGGCTTGTTTATATAGCGGGTGAGTGCGCCCATTACCCTCCAGGCCGACGTGCATGTAACCCTTCCCTATGATCAATCGGGGATCTCCAATGAACTTTCGACACCCCCCTCGCACTGGGATGCCCGAGTTGCACACACCGGGAATCAAACCCGAGACCTTCGCTCTGGTACTATGTCAGAATCTCAGCTACTAACCACTGGGATAAAAGGCTTGTTTATATATCGGGTGAGTGCGCCCATAACCCCCCAGACTGACGTGCGTGTAACCCTTCCCTAGGATCAATCGGGGATCTCCAGTGGACCTCTGACATCATTGACTCGCCACTAGAACAAGCCTTTTTATTGTAGTGGTATAGTGACTGGGATTTTGACATGGTATAAGAAGGTGTCTCATGTGACTGGTTTGTCCCGACCTGGTCCGCTGCAAACAGAAGCACACCTGGTCTGCAATTCTGGTCCGACAAATCTACTTTGCAGAACTGCCGTGAACCAGACACGAGTTGGTCCACATCATGCATCGAACTAGAGGCTGAACAGTGCTTGCAAACAATAATTAATAACGACAAATTTCAGACATGTTGAGATCGAGTTACCTCTATTTTTTTGCCTAGTAAAAACTCCCATCCCGCCAGGAGCGAAAATCAGGAGTGGCGAGAGTTTTTGCAAACAAATGAGTGTGCTGCTACAGTTACGGACCAGTACGCGGGCTGGTCTGGCGACCAGTTCAATGGCACCGTTGTAGTGCCATGTGAAAGTTTTACGGGGTTAATCTCGGTCTAGTCCGTCGCTGGTTCACGCGATGGTTCTCCAGGTTTGCCAGATCCGCGTCGGACACACGTGGACCCACGCATTTGAGATACGTCCTTAGAGTAAAGGTCTGGGTTTCAAATCCTCATGCGTGCAAATGTTGCCGAATGCGCGTTGTTAGTGCCTTGGACCTCCATCTCTAGTGGGGTGTCAGAAGACCAGCACAGTGGATCCCTAATGGATCGTATGAAGGCTTACATGCATGTTAGCCTGGTAGTTATGGACGCACTAACCCACTACTGGACCAAGCCCTTTGATCCTCAATGGTCTAGTGACTGGGATTCTAGCTTTAAGCACACTACGCAGTGTGTAGGAGCATGAGTTGAATATATGGATGGTCTCTTGTACCCAAAAGATCACGGTATGTGAAGGTGCATAGGAGAGAAGGGAATGATGGAGGGAGAGAGGAGGTAGGAAGAGTGGGGTGTGCTGGAGAGGAGTGGTAGGTGGATAGGGAAGAGAATAAAGTTATCCAGCTGGCAGGCTCATCGTATGTGAGGATAGTTGAAGTAGAATTGGGGTGTGGGGTGTATTAATGACAATCAGATGTGTTCATATCTTATCGAACTGGAAGCAGAAGAAACTGATTCAACTGCTTGGCCGCATCAGCTGTTGCTGGCTTGGTGCTGGAAGGTTGTTAACCTGACGTGGCAATCACTGAGGAGTTCAAGGGTTTGCTTTGGTAAGTCCCATAAATTCGGGGATTCGGGAGAGAGTGCTGCTGGTTGGTTGGGTGCATCCCAGGCCTCTTGGCGACTTGGTGTAAATATCCAGCACGGCAGCTTTGCCATATCATAACCTCACCCAGGTAGATTACGTCAACAAGTCCTGGCCAATCCGCATCTCTCCTCTTACCACGCGGTATGTCGAACCACCAGCGAGCAAATCGTGAAGCGCCTCACCGAACAGAAGCGGGACTTCAGCCACTCTTGTGCAAGCCGAGCCTCCAGAGCTCGGTATTGTCTGAAATCTTCTGGGTAATTCATGCCAAACCACGCTGGGCGGCTTGGTGGCACTGCTGCCCCCTCCGGTTTACTCGACGTTTGAGTTGGAAGGAAGACGACTCTACTCAACCCAACCACCTGGTCACCAGAATCCAGATGCATAAGAAACGCCTCGACTCCTACCCCTAATCAGTTGGAAACCTTCTGTTGCTCCTGTGTCCAAATTCTGAGCCCACCAGCTCTTTCTCTTGACAAGTGCTTTCCGCCTTGACCGTCGAGCCGTTCAGTCTTAGAGCCTCACTGTTACAATTCCACCATGGAGCGCGAGCGGGAGCGCGAGCGCGGAGGCGACATTTTCTCCCAGAAAGTCCCCGACGAGATTCTTGGCATCATTCTCTGCCGAGTCGCGTGTGGCGGGCGCAAATTCGACCACGCTCTGGTCAGCAAGCGATGGCACCGAGTCGCCTGCCAAGTGCATCCGGGAGTCGCGTGGATGAGGCAAAATGCGTGCGACGAAGCAAGCCTTGAGCGGGCGGTCAACACGTTCCCGTCGCTCGCAGAGCTCTCGGTGACCGTTACATCTCAACTACGCTACTTCCCGGACTTCCGCCCTGGTCAGCTTCGCGCGCTGAAAACGCTGGACCTTGGATGGCTCGACGCGCTTCAGCACTTACCTGACGCCATGTCGCGGCTCTCATCACTCGAGTCGCTCTCCATTACCGAATGCCCTCTTCTCGCCTCCTTCCCTCCGTCCGCGCTCGGACTCCCTCAGCTAAAAACCCTCGTCTTGCGTCAACTCGCCTCTTTGACGAATCTCCCGCCGTCGGTCGCGGGGCTCGCGTCGCTGGAGACGCTGCACGTGACGCACTGCCCGCGTCTCGCGTCGCTTCCAGAAGACACAGGCGACCTGCCTTGTCTGAACCGTCTCATCCTCGCACACCTCCCCGCGTTGGACCATCTTCCGGACGGCCTGGGCGGCTTGTCCGCGTTACAGCATCTCTCGCTTCAGCACATGAAGACCCTCAGCGCTATCCCCGCGTCCTTCTCCGCTCTATCGTCGCTCCATCTCCTCGACCTCGTCGCTCTCCCGTCCCTCTCAACGCTACCGGAATGCGAGCGTCCGTTCCCGCACCTCCTCGAGGTGCATCTTAAAGACCTTCCTGGGGCGACAGCGCCGGATACGTTCTTTCGCCGCATGCCCGCGCTGCGCCACCTGCGCTGCGAGAACATGGCGGGCGTGCCGCCGTCGCTCTCCTGTCTCACCAGCCTCGCGTCGCTCCACGTGCACAGATGCCACAGCGGCACCGCCGCGGCGCTTCCGGACGGCATGGGCCAACTCGCGCGCCTCGAGCAGCTGCGGCTCGACCACGTCGACGGGCTCGCAGTGCTGCCCGAGTCGTTCTGCTTGCTCGCGCGGCTGCGGAAGCTTGAAATCGAGGGCCTCCCTTGCCTGTCTCGCCTGCCCGAAAACTTCGGGCAGCTGGAAAAACTCGCGCAGCTGAAGCTTCGAAGCGTGTCAGTGGAAAGCCTCCCTGAATCCATTGGCTCGCTGTCCAGCCTGGGAGAACTAAGTATTTATGGCTGCCCAATTCTCACGCGCCTTCCAGACGCGTTCAACCAGCTCCCCAAGCTGAGGACGCTCACCGTGGAGAATTGCCGCAGGCTGGAGCAGCTGTGTCCGTCCATGGCTGCTTGCGCGAGCCTCGAGAGTCTGACTGTTTCGTGGTGCGAGAAATTCGAGTCCTTGCCCGCGGATTTGGGGAGGTTACCCCGACTGCAAAGGGTGCGTGTGCACAGATGCCCGAAGTTGAAGCACTTGGCAGCACCGCTGGGAAAGGAAAGCAGCGGAGCAAAGGTGATTGTAGACTAGTCAGGGGTGAAACGTTCAGCCGCGCGTGTGTGGGCGACGCTCGGGTGTAGAGGCCGCTGCTCGGCCTGCCGTTCAATGTTTTGGAGCAGCTCCAAATGAATTCGGTGTGTTGGTTTGGGTTAGCATGACAGTCAGGAGGTGAAGTCAACCCACCCGTTTTCACAGGTAAAGGACTGACAAGCCAGTGTTGACTGGCTTTGCAGACCCTCAGGAGCCAACGACCGCCAGTCTGGTTGCTAATTGAACCAAGGTTCAAGGAGCTTCAGATGATTTCACATTGTGGGGTATTATTTGGCTTATGACAGCATCTTGGAAGGGTTATGAAGCCTGGTATGCAGCCTTGTACAATATGGACTGCTTTATTGATTGGCCTCTCTTTTTCTTAAATTTGAGCAATACTGAAAGAACGCAATATCGAGGTACTATCTGTTACAATGTAGCATAATTACGCAAGGAAAAGGAGTGGAAACGGGAAGAGAGGAGAAAAGGAGGAATAACGTGAGTAGAAAAAAGGAGAGAGGAAGAAAGAAGGAGGGGAATAGGGGAAAAATGATAGGAGGAAGAAAAACAGGGAAGAAGGAAGAAAAAGTAGCACACACAACCCCAAGAAAACCCCAATAGCACACACATTTAAAACACCATCAAGCCCTCCCATCAAAGCACCCCAACTGCACTCCCATCGAACCAAACCTCCCCCCCTAAACCCACTCCCTAAACCCGCATGTCTACCAAGTATGGTGCATCCGCCCACGGAGCATCCCATCCCATCTCCTCCTCAACATCCTCCCGCTCCACCCAAACAGCCTCTGGGCCTCTCATCATCGACGCAGCGCGTAACAAGATCACACGCGCCTGAGCCCGTTGCAAAGCCACACCCACAGCCGCTTTGAGCGATCCGAGCAAATAAGCCGAGAAACCCTTTCCCGTAGCTCGCGCCGCCCCTTTCGTCTTTGCTATCTCGATCTGCGCGTCACCCTGCTTCTTAAGCCACCGTCCAAAACTCCCCCCCAAGCATCCCCATGTCTCAGCAATGAGTGGTGTGAACTGCACTCCCCCATGCCGCTGTAGAAGCGATTTGTAGTCCGCCGTCTTCCGCTTTTCTCTCTCTCTCGCGGCAAAACCCACCTTGCGACCAATCTGTCCATGGTGCTGCGCGGATAGCGAGATAGGATCTACCACACTAACCTCCAGCGCGTGTTCCTCCCCCTCCCTCAGTTTCCGAACCGCCACATCAACCCTCTTCCCTGGGAGCAACGTGTCGTCTTCCAAGGTCACAATCCCACCCGCACCCTTAGCTATCTTTGCCACCACAAATTTAACCGCATCGTGAACCCGAGAAGGTGCATACTGATACTTGCAGCGAAGGGTATGATGCGGGTCAGAGGGATCAGCAAACTCAAACCCACACGCGCACTTGCCGGCCACTATCAGCTGCTGAATAGGGAGGCCTAGGCGCATGGACGCGCATATGCTCCACTTGGCTGCGGTGAAGGTAGCCTCCTCATGCGAAGGAACGGCAGAAACCCACGCCCCAGCCCCCGGGCCCTGAAGGGATGTCAAACGGGCCAGGGTGGCATCGTTGTGGGCCATGCCTCGAAGAGATTGGAGGCTCTCAACCGCCAGGCGACGGTGTTGTGTGGGGAAGAGCAGCATAGGCGGATCAGCGGTGCACAAGGCAAGGGGTGGCATCTCCTGCCAAACCGACTGTGGAAGCAGATCCACTGCTCTCGCAAACCAGGGGTCCAACAAGGTCGTAGCCTCGGGCGTGCGGAAAAACTCATCAAACATCCGCTCCTCACCTGCCACCCCCAACCGAGCCATCTATATGCTTAATGCCCAGCTCCACTGCGCCGTAGTTGATACACAACAACTGTGCTTTCATCTTCATCCATTTCAAATATATTTTTAATTAATAATCCATTTCAGCCCCGCCCCGTGGCACCCATTTTCTCCATACTAGCAACGGACTCTCAGTACCCTTCCCCACCTCCCTCATTTGTCAGTTCTCAGGCTAGCACTGCCACGTTTTTCCAGCTACTAAAAAGCACCAGTGGGTGCCATGTTCCAGGCATGTGTACAAGAAAGGGCGCTAGAATTATATAGATAACGTCTAAGGCTGTAATGATTTGGAGAACTATTTCACATTGTAACAACTTCTTTATCGATTTTACCGTGCACCCTTTATTTACAACTTGGATCACTGCTTCACAGGGCAAAGAAGAGCAGACCATTGACATTGGCGCTTCGGACATGTCTGAGTTCCGCGTTCGATGCTATCCCAGGCTGAAAATCATGGAAAATGGGCAGTTCTCAGCGCAACTCACCAACAGCCACAGCCAAACAGGCCAACAAATCAAACCGAGTAGCCGTTACAGCGAGTTTGCGTTAGCAGAACACCGTTTCCTATTTCATACCATGGATGGAATGTTAGTGCGAGAGAAGCATCCGATGGTGTCAAGTTGGGGCATTTATACACTCTATCATGGAATGTATTTCAAAGGTTAGTTTGTTTACGTATGCAGTTACTATTTATAGGTGATAATCCTGCTATGTATTCACTTACTCACGTCCAGTTGGAATTATATCTTTACTATTTTTAGAGAAATATCAACGACAATTATGTAAAACAATAGGAACGATTTCATTAGGAACAAGATTATATAAAGAGCATGGCATACTGACCAATGCTTCTATTCAGCCAGTTAAGGTACTATTTGTTTCTACATTTTTTTTTGTAATAAGGCAAAACATAACTAATCCTACCATTTTGTTTGCTGTCAAAGTTATGTATTTGCATTTACACCTTTTCCTTTGTGCCATTATATAAATAGGAGTTAACATCTGTAGTGATATAATGCCAGCAAAAACTAATCAATGTTTTTTTTAGGTAATTGATATGTACACCGAACAGAACAAGCATACATAATTAATAACAGTCGTAACTGTGCATGAGGGGACGCCACACGGCCGCCCCAGATGTGGCCTCTAAGGAGGTCGGTGAGTCATCCGCGGTGCAATCCAGACATTTGCGAATGTGTTCGTCCACGTCCACGACTTGCGATTTTTATCCCTGATCCGAAACAGCATCTTGTCCTCTTGCTCCATTGTGCGACGAAACTTCTCCTCCTGACGTGTACCTTGACACTTCTTCCACCTCGTTTCTCTTGTCCGCGTGTACAACCTTGCATGAAGCCGAAAAGCCGTTTCAACCTTCCGGAGCACCCTCCTCGCTCGAAAATTTCGCCCCCGAAAAACGGCATCACACCGCTCCAGCCACAGCTGATGAAGTGTGATTGGCGTTATCGGAAAAAAAACTTATCAATATAATGAATAACAGACTATAATAATTTGATAAGATGCTTTTATTTTCTGAAGCAACTGTGTTGTGAAGAAAATTCGAGATACGAAGCATGGTTTCATTGTGTTGGGGAGCTGATGTCATCAAATGGGTCGATATCTCACCAGCGAGCTGAGTTCGATGTTAACGTACATTTGGTGTAGTATCAACTGCAGTTCACCCGAGCCACGCTCCCAGACCTGGTTTTCGAGGTTGGAGGCCTGATGCTGAGAACAAAAGCGGCGCCTGGGCTTCATGTGCACCTTTCTGCCCCTGCTCTGCTCCCCAGATTTCTTGTTGCCGGGCGGCCACGCGGAGTGGGAAAAAAACATCGAGAAAGTTGTGTTGATGTGTGTTTTGTGTTGCCCGGTTTCGTTGCTCATGGCGTGGTAGCGGGTAGCTGCGGTAGGTGCTCACCTCAACTTGAATTCCTCCTTTCCTTCAAACTACGACGCGCTTCTCGCGCGCGTCGACCGTGCCCCGCATTACCGCACCTTCCGCGCGTCGTTCTCAAAGTAGCGACTCCTATAAAGCGGCACGTCGCTTTTCCAGTACCAAATCCGCGCCGCCTCTGCTTTCCTCCATTGCTCCCTGCAAACGTCGCTACCACCGCCTTAACGCGGCCCTCCTCGCAAACGATACAAACACCAGCTCTGTAGCATTTCTCGCGCTACTAATAATACTGCAGCCACTGTCCCGACGATAGGCACACTCCCGCTGTGGCGCAGCGCAGCGCCGCACCCGTCGCTGCGCGATCCGCGAAGTCGTCACCATCACCACGCAGCAGCGCCGCAACGAGCCTAGTCGTCTCCCTGCGAAGACCCGCATTTCCTTCACAACTGGCGTCGCCGCCGTCGTACCTCCGAGTCCGCCCGCCCCCGGGCGTCCCCCCGCCCGCACCTTCTCCGCTCGTGCGCGGACCATCTGGCACTCCTACGCCGCAGCAATCGAGTGCGAAGGGCGCTTTGGGGGCGAATCTCACCTCCGCGCGCCGGTGCTCCCTTCAATTACTACTAGCTGATCTACACTGCGACAGCGCGACAGTGCGACAGTGCGACAGTGCGACAGTGCGACAGTGCGACAGTGCGACAGTGTGACAGTGCGATAGTGCGACAGTGCGACAACGCGACAGTGCGACAGTGTGACAGTGCGACAGCGGGACCGGGCCGTCCTACTTTTAACCGCTCCTGGCAGCATGATGGCGCGGCGACGCCGGTCGCCCTCGTCAATGTCGCCTATGGCAGCAGCGGTTATCTGCGTGAGTTGTCACACGCACGCTTCTCTGCAGCATTTACTCCGCTTTCTCGTTTTCCCGCTGTCCCGCTTGTCCCCGATTGTCGACGATTGCGCCACCCCGTGCCCTACATTGCCCCTCCAACCCCCCCTCCCTTGCGCCCATGCCCTCCCCCACCCACCGCCCTGCAGCTTCTCGCCACCCATCTCTGTGCCGCCACAGCTACACACCCACGCTCTTTACGGGCATTGGAAAGTCCGGAGAGCACTGGAAGCACTGGGACCGATGGGAGCAGTGGGAGTGCAGGAGTCGTGGCAGGTGCTATTCCCAGCACTGCCACTCCCGGACGTGCTAGCAGCCGCAGCCGCAACCGCATCACCGGTCGCCACGTGCCGCAGTGAGTGCAGCTTTCGGCACTCCTCAGTCCCTTCTCCCCACCTCCCCGTCCTTTTGTCCCCTTGCTTGCTGTTTTCTCCCCCTGATGCGCCTCTCTCCCTCCTCTGCCTTCTCTTCATGCTCAAGCCTCTCTCCTTCTCCTTCTCCCTCTCCCCCACTCCCCCCTTCCCCACGCCCGTCATCTGAAGCCCCCTGTGCACCATGCCTTGTCAGGTCCCGCGGCCCCTGCGGCTCCACATCACTGCACGCTAACTGTACCACCCAACAGCCAGAGCGGGTCAAAGCCAGGGAGTGACACCAAGCTTTCACTTCCTCTCCTTTCCCAACAAAATCCCTCCCCGTCCCCCATTCCCCACCCTCCCGTCTCCCTTTTCCCTCCCCTCCAGCTCACTCCGCCCGTCACCTCGCACAGAAGTACACACAAGCAACACCACCACCACCACCAGCACCACCACCACCAGCACCACCAGCAGCAGCAGCAGCAGCAGCACGGTGTACCGGCCACTGGGAGTGCTGGAGTCGGGGTGCGGCACGGCGACGTGTGACGAGGAGCCGTGGCGGTGCAACGTGATGAGCGACCCCATCAAGGTGTACCTCATCTGGCACGGCGCCTTCTCCCACGCACAGAAGGAGGTCGTGCGCACCTTCGTGCGCTCGCTCAGTAGCTCGGAAGGCACTGGTGCGTGCTAGGGGGGACGGTGGGAGGGGTGTGGATGTGGTCTGAGAAGGGGAGAGGGCACGGCTGCCAACCCAACCAAACCATCCCACGCTCTCACCTTCCCAACCCCCCTCTCTCTCCACTCCCCCCACTCCTCCCCCCACTCCTCCCCCCACTCCTCCCCCTACCACATCCCTCCTGTGCCACCGCAGTGGCGGGGTGGTGAAACGACTCTCAACCCCCCTCCCCTCGTCCCCACGACTCCTCCCTGCCATTCCCCATCCCGCCCACCCATGCCACCCCTTCCCCCCCCCACAGTGGCGGGGTGGTGGGACATATCAGAACTATACGACGACTGCAACGGCAACACGGTGTCCGCCTCTGTCTCCCTGGGCGGGGAGATGCAGGTGCGCCCCAACGCCATGCGCCTGCTGCTGGGGGAGCGCTCCATCGTCAACCTCGTGCGCATGGGCATCAACCGCGGCAAGTTCCCTGCTGACAAGAACGGCGTCTACTTTGTCATCGGCAACCGCTACAGCAAGCAGGTGCGTGCTGGGTTGGTGGGTGGCTGGGTGGCTGGGTGGGTGGCTGGGTGGCTGGGTGGGTGGGTGGGTGGGTGGGTGGGTGGGTGAGTGGGTGGGTGGGTGGGTGGGTGGGTAGCTTAGGCAGCATAACGCGGGCGTGTGCTTTGGCTAGGTATCCCACTGGTTGGGTTGGGTGGGTGGATTGGGAGGGTAGGCCCATAGGGGTAATCCAGTAAGCTGGAGGAGGAGGAGGGCAACCGTAGTGGTGGTGGTGCTGTGCTCATTCTGTTTTGGAATTGTCAAGAGTGGTATCAACTGTGCGCATGGCTGGACATGCATGTGCATCTCAACTCAAGGTGGAAAGGATGCCGTTGCTGCTCAAAGTGAGGGGCCGTGACCCAACTGAGCCTCTCCTCCACCCGTCCCTTCCACCTCTCCTCACCTCCCCTCGCCACTTCTCACCACCACATCCCTAGTCACCTTCTCACCATTCCCCGCACCCGCCCTCTCTTCCCCCCTGCCCCCCTGTGCGTGCCGCTGCTGCCCTGTGCGTGCCGCTGCTGCCCTGTGCGTGCCGCTGCTGCCCTGTGCGTGCCGCTGCTGCCCTGTGCGTGCCGCTGCTGCCCTGTGCGTGCCGCTGCTGCCCTGTGCGTGCCGCTGCTGCCCTGTGGCATGCCGCTGCTGCTGCGCCACCCATCGCATCACCAGTGGTCATCACTGAACCCCTGGGGCGACAACTTCTGCAGTGGCTTCTGTGGCTGGCACAGCTACCGCACCATCAAGGGCAAGCAACTCAAGTATGCCTTCGTTGGCAACCCCGCCGGCAGGGTGAGTAACTCACTCAGTCACCACCGCGCCTCTCCCTTCTTCTTCCTATGCGCCCACCCCTGCCCCTACCACGCCTGGCCGTGCGTTTCTTCCGGCCCTGATCCTCCCAGTTCCCCGGCTCCTTCCCTCTCTTCTCCACCCACCTCCCCAGCACAAAACGCACCGATTCCTCTCTTCCCCCCTCCTCTCCTCTTCCCCCCTTCCTCTTTGGCAAACATTGTTGCCTTAAAACCCACCAATTACTTGGGTTATAAGTCCCAGTAACACGGGTCAAAGTGAGCAAAAACATCTGTCGCTCTATTTCCACCCAGCCTCGGGGTTAAGGAAAAAAGTCTAAGGATACTTTCATCCTCAACTAGGGTGATCCCTAGTTGTACACCCAAAATAAGCCTCGGCAATCATATCAATTACACAGGATATTGTTATAACATCAACCCCTCGTTCTCCCACAGCATCCCACTTCCGTGCCTGGTTCTTTTTATAATATTATACCTCTGCAGTGCAGGCGAGGTCACGGAAATGTCACCACCATGTGGGTGCAGTGCAGCAGTGATCAACACCACCATAGTCAACAGTAATAAACCATGGCCAACCATGGCCAGCCATGGCCAGCACTACGTGCAGTGCAGCAGCACCGTGGGTTAGCAGTGTTGCCACGCTCTAGTGTACCCCTTTCCCCCTCCTGTCCCCCTCCCCTTCCCCCTCCCAACCCTCTCCCACCGCCCCACGCCCCACCCACCCACCCACCCGCAGTGCATGTGGTCGTGTGGCGGCAAGACGCTGTACAACGCAGCAGCAGGGCCGAGCGGGGTGGGCAAGGGCATGGACTCGGTGGTGTCCACTCTAGCCCACGAGCTCACGGAGTCTGCCACTGACCCGTACCTCGCCACGTGGAGCGATGCTGATGGCTATGAGAACGCTGACGTGTGCGACATTGAGTGAGTAGCTGGGATGGTGGTTGGGAGAGGAGAAGGAGGGGATGCTGGGGAAGTGGGTGTGGCTTGTGTGTATGAGCATCTAAGGAGGAGAGGGCACACACACAGCAATGGCGGTGGAATTGAGGTCATTGCACTCCCCACTGCCGTCTCAACCCTGTCTTTGTCAGACCAACCTCACGCCCCCTTCATTTCCCTTTCCACTCTCTTCCACCTTGCCTTTTGACCCGCCTTGCTCTCTCCTTGCGCTTGTTGCGCCTTGCGCCTTCCTCTCCCTGTTACAGTCACACTGCTGCAACCTTCACGCCCAGCCAAGGGGCATGCAGTAGCAACATCCCTCACCCTGTCGTACCCCTGTCCTCACCCTCCTCCACCATCTCCTCGCATCTCCTTCCCCCATTCGCAGCTTCACGAGCAGTGATCTCTCCACAACATCGGATGGAGCCCCGTACAATCTAGTGGGCATAGGGGGGTCCAAGTTCCTGGTGCAGAAGAACTACCATCCCACCCAGCACGAGTGCGTCAACACGGTGTAGCGTAGAGTCACATTCACGGCTCAGCAGCAACCCCCACACAAGCAGGCAATCGTGACATGGCGCCAATCGCATAACGCCACAGACGCAATCGCATAACGCCACAGACGCACCATCTGGAGGGTTGGCTTGGCTTGGCTCGCCCCGTCACCACCACCACTACCACCACCCACTGCTGGCTAACAGAATCTCAACTTCCCAAGACACCCAGATGCTGCATCTCGCAGCACAACAGGCCGTTTCAGCTGTCTAGTTGGTATCGCATCACATACTGTAGCACTTGACGTCTCTGCAAGCTTACTGGGTGCCTGGGTGTCATGTGCCTTTCATATAGTAAGCTGGTTTTTGTTTCCTTCCTGTTAGTGAGCTGCAGGTAAGGTCAAAGCTAAGGTACTCAAAAAACTAGGGGCACTAAAGGAGCAAGATGGGACTGATCACTATTCAGCGGAAACAGCACACTAACTTGCAGTATGCCTGGCCGCTTACCGTAAGTCACCAGGATAATCCTCCAGCCGTTTTGTTCTTTCTGTGTGAACCATGTGTAGCGGCAAGTTGTCGATGAAGCCGCGCGACGTGAACAAAGCTGGTTATTTTACGGTAGTGAGTCTTTGCTTATGCATTCAATTCCGTCAGGCCTCCCATGACTAGAGGTACCAGTATGTCTTCGCTCGTCAGCAATACCATAATCACCCGGATAAATTCCCTGTCTTATAAAGCAGCGAATATGAGCCATCGGTTGATATTTTTCCAATTCAACGTCCGCCATCATACAAGACCTACGCATCACCTACAACCAATCTACAAAAATCGGCACCGCAACAAATAACACGCAGCCAAGTCCGCTGACCATCAACCGGCGCGCAGGCTATTATTATCGTCACTAGGCATCACCGCAGCTGAGCCTCGTAATCAGCCCCGCACAGCGGCACACACAATCCCGCCCGCCAGTCTCCGCCTGCTCTGCGCTGATTGCCGCTCGCTCTCCGCGCACGTGCTTCCTGTGACGGACCCTTCCGACTCCGCGGCCGCCAATATTCCGCGCGCCGCCGCAGCCGGGCGGGACCAGGCGCCGTTTAATCTCCTCACTACACGCGGAGTTTCCCGAACTACCCCTCCGGCGCATCGCTTCGGAAGAAGCGCCGCAACAGCTGGCGCAGCTGCAAACGCGGCGGTGCGTTCTCCCCGAATACTCTCTGCCTCTGCTGCCACCAAGCCGCCGCCGCCGGTAACGCGCGCCAGCAGATCACGCGTGGCAGCCGCCTCGGTTTCAATTCTGCGGAGCTTCTCGACGCGCTCGTTGATTGCGCGCATGCGGTCGAGGGCAGCGGCGCGGATGTCCAGGGACTGAGCGAGGGATTGGCGCAGCCGCGCGCGGAGCGCGGCCATGCCGGGCGCAACTGTATCAGCAGCAGCAGGGGCAGCAGCCACAACGAGAGATGCCGATCCGCTAGGGCTGCATTCGGAACACTTTTCCTCCGCGTCGTTCTGTTGCGATGGCGCCGCGCTGCCGGGAAAAACAGCCGCGTGAGTCAAGCCAGTTGCGGCGGAAGACACGTGTTCCGCTGGTGTCGTAGCGCGCATGTCGACACCCATTTGCACGCGAAGGCGTTTCGCTGGTCGCGCGTGGTCGGTCATGGTTTCACCCGATGTTCCACTAGCGATTGAGGTGTAGTGCGCAGCTGAAGCGAGTGTCGTGGGGAAAGCTTGCGACTGAAGTGGCCTCTGAGCAATGGTGGGCGTAGACATGATGATTGAGCACCTTGCTTGTTTGCTACGTAGCTGGAAGGTGAGGGAAGTCAATGTTTTTGTTTGCTCTCTCGTGCACGAAATGGGAAGACGAAGTGAAGGGCTGGTGTTGCCGCCTTTCGGATTGCACGGTCTACTGTATATTGAAGTGGTTGGGCGAGGCATCATCTCGCTCTGGCCCATGACACTGACGCATAGGGTGCGGTTTGGTTTAGGTTGCGGTGCGGCGGTAGGGCTTCTGGCAGGCTGCTGGTGGCAGATTGGCGTAGCGGTTTGGCAGTGTGTGTGTCGGTTGTGCTGCTGTGATTGGTGGGCAGATGTCATGGCTGGATGCTTCGGCTAAAGTCAGCGGACAGAATGTTGCCGCAGAGATCGGGGATTTTCATTGGTGCGTTCCTCAAACGAACACTTGCGGTTCGTTGCAGTGAGAGGGGAGGTGAGGGAGTTCCCAGAGGCATCTGGAAGCCGTTTGGGCACCGTGTCAGCGATAGACACGTGATTCTGGCATGGCGTCTCACCTCAGGGCACACCCCCTCACCCCTCGAGCAGCGTGCGACCGGACCGGACGGGTCTGTGTGGATGGGGTGGGTGTGTGCGATGTGAAGCCGAGAAATCCCTTCCGCCATCTGGGGTTGTGTGTGGAAGCTGGCCAATCAGGGCCACCTGCAGCTGCCCTTGTGAAACCAAGCGCCTCATGGTGCGGAGGGGTCTGTTTAGCTTCACGCACGTCAGGTGTGGCGGCAAATCTCCCCAAATGAATGAAGCCGCATCGCGTGGTCAACCCACCTGAGCGCTTATGCACCGATGCGCTGTGACCAACCAGCTGACACTGACCTGTAAAACTGCCGCGGTGCTTCTATTGGAGTTAGCTTTTTGGGGGGATACAGGCGTTTCCGAAAGTGTCAGGACAGAACGCACAATTCTGTTTACTCTTCATTATGGATTAAGTTTGATACAAAGTCGTGGTAAAGAAGATAAGGGGTATTAACGAAAGGTAGAAATGGTGGGACAAGGAAAGGGTGATAAGGAGGTAAGAGATGAAGGAGAAGAGAAAGTCCGAAGGAAAGGTGAAAAGAGGAAAAGAAGAGAGCGAGAAACTAAAGGAAGGAAGCACCTAGGGACCAAAGCACCACAGCAACCCGCACCGCATCGCGGGACAAAGCCTCTCAAGCACATTCGCTAAACGCCTACACGTATGCATTGTACATATACTGCATGTCTGCCACGCTCTCAAAGCAGCCGGTAATGTGATGACAACTGCCCTGCCCTGCACCCAAAGGGACTGATGCGGGCATCCACCTCGTCGTCAGGCCCTCCCAACTGCCCTACCGCATGCTGTATAATACTCTGAGCCTGTGCTTGCTGCAGTGCCACGGAAAGTTGTGTGGTGAGTCCAGTCTCAAAAATCCGAGCTGACCCGTCATTCCTCCCCCCCCCCCCCCCCCCCAAGTCTTTACGCCGCTTTGCAATCCGCTGCGCGCAAAGCCCTAGAAACTGCCTCATTGGCTCACTAAGCAACCCAAATGTCTCACTACACATGCATAAAAATGAGGCGACGGTAATCCCTCCAGGTGCGGTTTCCAGTCCCGCAACTTGTCCTGTACTCGCCTAGCCACTGCAACCTCTATCTGCACTAGGGCTACTCGTCTAAGCCCGGTATTTCCCTGTTGCTGTGGATCTGCAATAGAGACGTCTACCAACACCATCAGCGTTATTTCTATGTCGTGGCAAGTCAGGTCTAGAATGCGGGTTGGTGTCCCTATGCGGCCATTGCGTCCGGCCTGCCTTTTGCTGCTGTACTGGTTGATGCTGTGCCTGGTCCCTCTGTGCCTCCTCCCCTGTCGCCTCTGCCCCTCTATCCTCTCCCCCAACCACCTGCCTCCTCCCATCCCCGCTCCCCAACCCCAAACCCCCCGAGCACCCTCGCCCCATCCCCCCCCTCCATACCCTCTAACCCCCGCACTCTCGTAGTCGTGTCCCCTGCCACCTCCTCTCTCGCCCCCTGGAGTGGTAGCCCCGCCCGCCCTTGCTGGCCATCTCGCTGCTGCCCCTGCTGTCCCTCTCCTCTCCCGCACTCGCCGGCCTCCCCAGCCCGTGCTGAACCTCCTGTTGGTGGCTGTGCTGTCCTCTCTCCTCTCCCCCACCAGCCTGCCCCTCCTATCCCTGCTGGCCCTACTGTTGATGTTGTTGCTGCTGCCGCTGCTGCTGCCGCCGTTGCTGCCGCTGCTGTCCCCACTCCTCACCCCCACTAGCCTGCCCCCACAAACCCTCCTGCTGCCACTCCTGTTGACCCTCCTGATGCTATACCCGTCCACCTTCCTGCAGCTGCCCTTGCTGGCCTCCCTCCTCACCCCTACTTGCCCACCCCTCCTGCCCCTGGTGGCCCTCCTGCTGCTGTCGTTGCTGTTGTTGTCTCCTCTCTTCCTCCCTGCCAGCCTGCCCTTGTTGATCCTCATGCCGCTGCCCTAGCTGATCCTCCTCTTGCTGCCCATGCTGTCCCTCTTGCTGTCGCCCCTGCTGGCCTTGCTGACACTCCTGGTGTTGCCGATTCTGACCTCTCCCCTCTCCCCCACAATCTTGGCGCTGCAGCCCCTGATGGCCCTGCTGCTACTCCTGCTGCTGCTGCTGCTGCTGCTGCTGCTGCTGCTGCTGCTGTTAAACTGTATTATGCTTGTAGGCTGTAGTGGGGTAGCCAATATGGGGTACAACCCCAACTAGGGTTTGATATTTGTACCCAAACTTCTGCTAGTTCATCATTCTTGCCTAGTTATCTTGAGATGGTATTCAAAGCAGGAGGTCCCTAGGACCTACCGACCGTTTTTTTTAGGGCCCACCACCGCTCGCATGCGGTTACCACGCTACCCCGTGCCCTAGCCTTTTAGCGCCCTCGCGCGCCCCTCGTTAGCGCCCTCGCGCGCACCCTCGTTAGCGCCCTCGCGCGCCCCTTCGTTAGCGCCCTCACGCGCCCCTTCGTTAGCGCCCTCGCGCGCCCCTTACTAGCGCCCTCGCGCGCCCCTCACTAGCGCCCTCGCGCGCCCCTCGCCGAGCCGCCCGCTCGCAGCCCGCCCGCCCGCTCGCTGCCCGCTTCGCGGCCCGCTCACTACGCAGCCCGCCCGCCCGCTCGCTGCCCGCTTCGCGGCCCGCCCGCTACGCAGCCCGCTCGCTCGCTGCCCGCTTCGCGGCCCGCCCACTTCGCAGCCCGCCCGGCCGCTCGCTGCCCGCTTCGCGGCCCGCCCGCCTCGCAGCCCGCTCGCCCCGCTGCCCGCTTCGCGGCCCGCCCACTTCGCAGCCCGCCCGCCCGCTAGCTGCCCACTTCGCGGCCCGCCCGCGTCGCAGCCCGCTCGCCCCGCTGCCCGCTTCGCAGCCCGCCCGCCCGCCCGCTGCCCGCTTCGCGGCCCGCCCGCCTCGCAGCGTCGCCCGCCCGCCGTGCTGCCCGCTTGCAGCGCCGCCTGCCCGCCGCGCTGCCCGCTTCCCGGCCCGTCGCGCTGACCGCTTGCAGCGCTGCCTGCCCGTAGCGCCAGCCTCGCCCGCTGCTCTCTATCCGTGCACAGTCGCCTTCCCCTGCTGCGGCAGCTTGCGTTACTCTGTCACACTGTCGCTATGGCTTCCATCCGCGTGCTGTCGTTCGATGCTGAGGGCCGCCCTGTGCGGTTCACCGCTTGGCTAGATGACCTGCAGCTGTTCCTCCTGAGCGATAGCAAGGAGCATGTGTCGCTCTATGATTACGCGTCTGGTGCTGCGCCTGCCCCTCCTGCCACAGCTGAGCTTAGTGTTCGTTCCCACCGGCAGACTCGTGACGCAGCTGCTCGCCTAGCCATTCGCAGTCACCTGCCGTTAGCTGAGCTAGAGCATTTTGGCGACTGCAAATCCGCTAAGGCCCTGTACGACGCTGTCGTCGCTCGCTACTCCTCGCCTGCCACAGCCGAGCTTAGCCGCCTCATGCTGCCGTACCTGTTCCCCGATCTGTCCACCTTTACTACAGTCGCCGATCTTATCACCCACCTTCGCACTAGTGATGCTCGCCTGCGTGCCGCCCTTCCCACCGAGTTCTGCGCTAAGAACCCCCCTCCACTGTACTGGACACTCCACTTCATAGTCACCCGTCTCCCTGACACCCTCCGCTCAGTTCGAGACCACTTCCTTGCTCGCTGTCCCACCGAGCTCACAGTCGCCCTCCTAGAGGAGCACCTGCTCGCGGCCGAAAAGAGCATTGTAGCTGTCGGTGCTGCTCGTGGCGCTCCTCGCACCCCCATCTTTGAGGGGTGTTCTCCCTCTCCCCTCGCTCCCTCCTACGCTGCTGCTGCTGCTGTTGACTTCCTTGGTGCTGAGTCTGTTGGCGCTGCTTCTACTCCTGGTGGGAGGCGCCGCACCGGCAAGGGCAAGGGGGGCAAAAGTGGTGGTGGTGGCGCTGGGGGGGGAGGAGGTGGGGGAGGTGGGGGGGGAGGCGGTGCTGGAGGGAGCGGTGGCGGGAGCGCTGGTGGGAGTGGGGTCGGTGGTGGAGACGGGGGCGGCGGAGGAAGCAGTGGCAGTAGTGGCGGCGGCGGCGGTGGCGGCGGTGGCGGTGGTGGCGGTGGTGGCGGTGCCGGTCGGAGCGGTGGTAGTGGTGGCGGCGGAGGTCGGAGTGGAGGCACTGGCTCGGGCCAGAGCTCCCAGCAGCAGCAGTGTCCCCAGACGACCCAGCAGCTTCGTGAGTGGCTTGCTCAGCGTGGGACGTCGGGGGCCAGTGCCCGCTGTTCTTATGTCATTCGCACAGGTGACCGCAAGGGACAGACGTGTGGGAGGTTCCACACCCCGTACCGCTGCTTCTCCCGCCTTGACGACGCTTGGCGTGAGGAGATGGGTGCGGATGTTGAGCGCCCCCGCTGGGCTGAGCTCATGAGGGCTGGTGTTGATGTCTTTGCTCTTGACTATGATGCTATTATTGCTGCCATGTATGCATTGACTGTTAGTGCCGAGGGAGACTGTTACTTGTGTGTGCCGCCTGACCCAGGTATAGAGCCCGCTGCCCTGGGTACTAGTGAGTCTGCTCTCTCTGGTATGGTGCCCCCTGTACTTGCTCCCCCCACTGCTGTCCCGGCTGGTTTCGAGTCTGCTCTCTCAGGTACAGCACCCACACAGACTCCTCTCTCAGGTACCGCACCGGCTGAGGCCTGTCACACCTTCACCCTTGACTCAGGTGCTTCCCGTTGCTTCTTTCGTGACAGTACTGAGCTCACACCGCTTCCTGCACCGGTCCCAGTCTCCTTGGCTGACCCCTCTGGGGGCCCAGTCCTTGCCCAGTCCACCACTGTCCTCCCTTGTCCGGCGGTTCCGTCTGGCTCGTTGTCGGGTTTCCACCTCCCCTCGTTCTCGACGAACCTGGTGAGCAACGCTGTCCTCCAGGATCAGTGGGTTGACACCTTTACCCCTGGCGGACAGCGTGTGGCGATCTGCACGTGCTCCAGGACTGGCCGTCACCTGGCTACGTTCACCCGTCGGCCGGGGTCGAGTCTCTACACACTGACCACTACGTCTCCCCAGGTAGCTGCTGTCGGTCAGGTGTCTGCGTCAGGTCTGGTGGCCCACGCTTGTGAGTGTCGTTCCCTGTCGCACCAGACTCTTCTCTGGCACCACCGCCTGGGTCACCCCTCCTTGCCACGCCTTCGTGGCATGCACCGTCGCCTCCTTGTGTCCGGTCTTCCCAGGTCCCTCCCTCCCCTCCCTGCCTCGCCTGCGCCGCCTTGCCTTCCTTGCGTCGAGGGGCGGCAGCGCGCCGCTCCTCACTCCTCCTCGTTCCCCCCGACAGAGGCTCCTCTGGAGACCCTCCACCTAGACGTGTGGGGCCCAGCCCGCGTTCGTGGTCAGGGCGGTGAGCGGTACTTTTTGCTGGTTGTCGACGACTACTCGCGTTACACCATGGTCTTCCCCTTGCGCACCAAGGGTGAGGTCCCTGCTGTTCTGATCCCTTGGATCCGCACGGTTCGTCTCCAGCTCCGCCGCCGTTTCCGGACGGATCTTCCTGTCCTGCGTCTGCACTCTGACAGAGGTGGTGAGTTTTCCTCCGATCTCTTGAGGACCTTCTGTCAGGCGGAGGGCATCGAGCAGACCTTCACGCTTCCGGACTCCCCACAGCAGAATGGGGTTGCTGAGCGCCGCATTGGCCTGGTCATGGAGGTCGCTCGTACCTCCTTGGTCCACGCGGCGGCTCCCCATTTTCTGTGGCCGTTTGCTGTCCGGTACGCCGCGCATCAGCTCAACCTCTGGCCCCGTGTCTCCTTGCCGGAGACCTCGCCCACACTGCGTTGGACGGGGGAGGTTGGCGATGCGTCGCGCTTCCGGGTGTGGGGTGCTCGTGCCCTTGTCCGCGATACGTCCGCGGACAAGCTCTCCTCCCGCACGCTTCCCTGTGTCTTCCTTGGCTTTGTCCCTGACGCGCCTGGCTGGCAATTTTACCACCCCACCTCGCGCCGGGTCTTCGCCTCTCAGGATGTCACCTTTGACGAGTCGGTCCCTTTTTACCGTCTCTTCCCCTACCGCACTGCCCCCCTCCCTCCCCCGCCGCTTTTCCTTGCTCCTGGTCCCCCTCCGGTAGACCCCCTTCCCCCTCAGGGTCCTGCTCCTTCAGGTGTCTCTCAGGTAGACCCTCCTCCCGTCGCTGAGCCTGTCGAGGTCACAGGTGACTCAGGTGCTGCTGCGGGTGGTGCTGCTGGGAGTGCTGAGCCTGGGGGTGCTGAGCCTGGGGGTGCTGGGCCTGGGGGTGCTGGGGCTGCAGGTGCTGGGACTGAGGGTGCTGGAGCTGAGGGTACGGTGCCTGAGAGTATGGAGCCTGGGGGTGCTGCGCCTGGGGGTGCTGAGCCTGCGGGTGCGGGGCCTGGGAGTGCTGGGACTGCGGGTGCTGGAGCTGAGGGTACTGTGCCTGAGAGTTTGCCGCCTGGGGGTGCTGCGACTGGGGGTGCTGAGCCTGCGGGTACTGAGCCTGCGGGTACTGAGCCTGGGGGTGCTGCTACTGAGCCTACGGAGCCTCGGGTTACTGCGTCTGGGGGTGCTCCGGTTCGGGGTGCTGAGCAGTCTCTCACACCGCAGCAGCTTCGCGACTGGTACGTCCGACGCTTTCGCCGTCCTAGTGGCTCGACTGGAGTTTGGGGTGCTGGAGCTGCTCGTCCTGGGGGTGCTCGTACTGGGGGTACTGGAGCTGCCGGGACTGGCTGTTCTGGGAGCACTGTGACTGGAGCTGCTGGAGCTGAGGACTCTGGCGCTGGCGGTGCTAGCGGAGTTGGAGCTGCCGACTCTGGGGGTGGCGCTGCTGCTGGTGCTGCGGACCCACCTGGTGGAGCTGCTGCTGGTGCTGAGGAGTCGGACGGTGGAGCTGCTGCTGGAGCTGGGGACCCGGCCGGTGGAGCTGCTGCTGGTGCTGTGGACCCGGACGCTGGAGCTCCTACTGGTGCTGAGGACCCGGCCGCTGGAGTCCCGTCTACTTCTGGAGACACTGCGCGGCCGCGACCGTACTTCGTACCGCTCCTTCAGCAGGTTCTTGGGCAGGCTCCTCCTCCTTGTCCTCCTCCCTCCGTAGAGTGTCCTCCGCCTGTCCAGCCGCAGTCACAGTTACCGCCTGCCTCGCCTCTCCCTGCTCCCTCTCCTTACACTGGTCCCACAGGAGGTCTTACAGAGCGTCGTGAGCCTGAGTCTCGTCCTGCGTCGCCTGTTCGTCCTGCTCGCACTGGTAGTCGTGTCCGTCGTGAGCGTCCTCCTCCTGTCCCAGGCACTCACTACATGACTCTGCGTCCCTCTACTGCTCCTCGGCGTGTCCCTCTACCGTCTCCTCCTGCGTCCTCTTTGCCTGCCGTTCCGGACCCTGAGTCTGACCGGTATCGCGCTGAGCACCCTACAGTCACGCATCTCCTTGCTACTGTTGTCACTGACCCCACCTTTGAGTCCTCGGCTGCGTCTGCTCTGGTCGCTGAGTTGGTTGACTTTGCTGCTGCCTGTCGTCTAGACTACGCTGCTAGCCTTGTCGCTGAGTCAGAGTCTGCGTCTGTCTGTCCTCCGTCCGTCGGGGGTGAGTGTGCTCTTGGCACGGACGTCCTTGAGGACAGGCAGGAGGACTTTGACTCTCTTGCGGCTGCTGTACCTCATCTCGTGGCCTGGTTGCTTGCCCCTGAGGGAGACCCGGATGCAGTAGACATCCCCACTCCGCGCACTTACGCAGAGGCGATCTCGGGTCCCTACTCCTCTCAGTGGCAGACAGCCATGGACGCAGAGATGGCATCCTGGAAGTCCACAGGCACCTACGTCGACGAGGTTCCCCCTCCTGGGGCGAACATCGTCGATGGCATGTGGATTTTCAGGGTGAAGCGGCCGCCAGGTTCTCCGCCTGTCTTCAAGGCTCGTTACGTTGCTAGAGGCTTCAGTCAGCGTCAGGGGGTCGATTTCTTCCAGACCTTCTCCCCCACCCCGAAGATGACCACTCTTCGGGTTCTGCTGCACGTTGCTGCTCAGCGTGACTACGAGCTTCACTCTCTTGACTTCAGCACAGCGTTCCTACAGGGCAGCCTACACGAGGAGATCTGGCTGCGCCGCCCACCTGGCTTTACTGGGTCGTTTCCCCCTGGTACCCAGTGGAGTCTCCGCCGGCCAGTCTACGGTCTCCGCCAGGCGCCACGTGAGTGGCACGACACACTGAGGACTACTCTTGCGGCTCTTGGGTTCGCGCCGTCTACTGCTGACCCGTCGCTGTTTCTGCGCACAGACACGTCGCTGCCGCCGTTCTACATCCTCGTGTACGTCGACGACTTGGTCTTTGCTACTGCTGACACTGAGGCACTCGCTCGTGTGAAGTCGGAGCTGCAGAAGAGACACACCTGCACTGACCTGGGTGAACTGCGTAGCTACCTTGGCTTGCAGATCACCCGGGACAGAGCTCGCCGCACCATCACCCTGACTCAGTCACACATGGTGCAGCAGGTCCTTCAGCGCTTCGGCTTCCAGTTCTCCTCACCACAGGCCACACCTCTGGCTACCAGCCACTCGCTCTCAGCTCCACCTTCGGACGAGTCCGTAGAGCCGAGTGGCCCGTACCCAGAGCTTGTAGGCTGCCTCATGTACCTGATGACTTGCACGCGACCTGACCTCGCGTACCCTCTTAGCATCCTTGCTCGTTACGTTGCGCCTGGGAGACACAGGCGAGAGCACTGGGAGGCTGCTAAGAGGGTGCTGCGTTACCTGTGCAGTACATCAGGCATGGGGCTGGTGCTTGGAGGACGCGACAGAGTTGTCCTCACTGGTCACTCGGACGCCTCTTGGGTGGACGACCTGGCTACGCAGCGGTCGTCACAGGGTTACACCTTCAGCCTTGGCTCAGGTTCTGTCTTGTGGCGGTCCACCCGCTCTTCCTCTGTTCTCGGCTCTAGTTGTGAGGCTGAGATCTACGCCACAGCCATGGCTGCACAGGAGTTACGCTGGCTCACCTACCTGCTGACTGACTTGGGAGAGCGGCCTAGTTCTCCTCCAGTTCTGTACGGTGACAACAAGGCGGCTCTTGCCTTGTGTCAGGAGCACAGACTGGAGCACAGGACGAAGCACATTGCTCTTCACTACTTTCTTGCTCGAGAGCTTCAACAGCGCGGTCAGCTTCGGCTTGTGTACGTGGACTCGAAGGCCAACACTGCTGATATCTTCACCAAGGCGCTCCCGCCTAGTGATCATCAGCGGCACTGTACTTCTTTAGGCCTTGTGTCTACGTTTCCTCACTTGCTCACTGCTTGACATTCTTTGTACTGTACTTTATATATATCGTGTTGCTTGTCTTGTACTATATCTAGCACTGCATGTGAACTGGCCTTGTGGCCTCTACTTGTGCTCGGAGTGTGGTGACGTTGTGATCCACCCTGGGCTTTGCTTTGCTGGACTGGTCTTGTGACCCTTTGTTCTCCCCCACTTTGCCTATGGGGGTGTGTTAAACTGTATTATACTGTATTATGCTGTATTATACTGTATTAAACTGTATTATGCTGCGGCTGCTGCTGCTGCTGCTGCTGCTGCTGCTGCTGCTGCTGCTGTTGCTGCTGTTGCTGCTGCTGCACCTGCACCTGCTGCTGCTGCTGCAGCTGCTGCACCTGCACCTCCTGCCCCTGCTGCTGCTACTGCTGCTGCTGCTGCTGCTGCTGCTGCTGCTGCTGCTGCTGCTGCTGCTGCTGCTGCTGCTGCTGCTGCTGCTGCTGCTGCTGCTGCTGCTGCTGCTGCTGCTGCTGCTGCTGCTGCTGCTGCTGCTGCTGCTGCTGCTGCTGCTGCTGCTGCTGCTGCTGCTGCTGCTGCTGCTGCTGCCGCCGCTGCTGCTGCCACTGTCCCCTCTCCTCTCCCCCACTAGCCAGCCCCTCCTGCCCCTGTCGGCCCTCCTGCCCACCAGCCCCTCGACCGAGCCCACCTTGCTGCTGCTGCTGTCCCCGCCGTGCTCCTGAATGTCCCGCTGCCCCATCCCCTGCCTCCGAGAGTCCAAGCAGTCGCGCTCTAGCTGCCTCCAGATGCAGGATCAAAGTGGTGTCCTCCACCTTCACCGCAAAGCCTGCCTCGGCAGCAAAGTCCCGAAGCATGTACTTCACGGTGTCGTGGATGACCGTGGCGACGCCAAAGCGGGAGCACCGCACCACGTGGTGAGGTATCGTCATGTCGTCCATCACCTACCCACAAGAACACCGACCTGCCAGGGCTAGCTGGGGAATAGGTAGACCGATACGAAAAGCTGAGGCCACCTGCCACTGCGCCTCTGGGATGCGTAGCGAGTCTGCGTACGGCACCGACGTCAACCAAGCGCCTGCACCTGCGCGCTGAAGGGATGTCAAACGGGCAAGGTGCAAGGGGTTAGTGTGATAGGCCCGTACTGACTCCAAGGCTCGCGCCTCCAAGACACGGCTCACTCCAGTGAAAAGAGAATCAGGGGCAGCAGAGACACAGGAGTGCCAGGGGGTGAAGAGAGAAAGGATGTCGTGGGAAGCCTTCCAGCGTCATCCGCAGTGATCGATCGATCTGGTCGACATCATCTTATGCGAATCTCTGTCGGAAGCCTGCGCCGCATAAAGGGAGGGAGCAAAGGATCGGCGGGCACTGTACCCAAGAGCACATATAACTCATCGGGGAAATACGCTCCATGCGTCGGATGCCAAATCCCCCTAGGCGTATAGGGAGGTAGATCTGGTCCAAGGCAGCTAGACGAACGTCCTCTCTGCAAGTCGAAGTCCCAGGCACTAAAAGCTGGTGAAAGGTCTCTCCCAACCACTCATCCCACCGTGCAAAACTGGCTCGTACAGCCGAGGTCGGAGGGACCGTCCTCGCCAAATGCTGCGGTCGCGTGCTGACGCATGCCGCAAGTAGACGGACCGCTGTCTGAGGCTGGCGCAGTCTCGGCAGCCATGGCAACAGCGCCCATCCTCTCCATACGCTCAGGTAGGCTCCTCCGCACGAAAGCGTCCAAGCCCACCGGCACTCCCGTGATGGTGAGTCCTCTGTGAGCGACCTCAATCCCCAGACTCGTGAAGGCCTCCGCCTCCCTGGAAGCCACCAAATCCCTGCCGTAGACTAGGCACTTCCGTGGCTAGACCGCAAGGCCCAGCTCGCGCAAGTGCCTCACAATCTCTGCGAAGTGGTATAGCACCCTGGAAGGAGGGCCCAACACATTAGTGTCATCTGCGTATGACCATAGCTGGACGTCGCCCTCAGCTAGAAATGGCTGTAAAGCCATGCGCTGCGTGAGTGCATACAGGAAAGGGCTGAGCGGGTCTCCCTGGCGGGTCCCGCGCTTCGAGTGTATGGTGGTCACCCCTCAGTTCACCCGGTAAAGGAGATCCGAGGGTGTCCCGTAGAAAAGGCGAATGAAAGGAATAAGACAGCGAAACTCGGCACAAGAGTAGAGGGCCTGGAACATGGCGTCTCGATGAAATGAGGACCACCCAGTCACGATGGTCATCCAGGGCGCGACAAACACCTCTAACCACGACCGCTTTCCCGCAGGTAACGCGGGCCCGTCTGGGTTTACGTTTCCCTGCTGCTTGTCTGTTTCTGCTACTCAGCTCCACCAGTTCCCTTAGCGTTTTCCGGGCATTCGATCTTATGCCCCGGCCTGTTGCAGCGAAGAAGTGTCCTTTGAACGGTGCGTTAGCGACATTCGCGGCGACGACGATTATCGTGGCGTGCTCGTTCATCCCACGAGTCCGATGTCCCCAGCTGCTGCTGTTTCCTTAGGACCCCGGTCTCGGTGAATTTCGTGATGTTGCGCAGCTGAATCTCCTATGCGATGTCGTGCTTCAGGACGTCGACATAACGGTTGATGCGTCCTGCCTTATGCATGTATCCCACCTGCTCGCACAATGCCAAAGATCCGCCGGTGTAGTCTTGGACGGAACCGAGCTGGCGCCAAGTGCGGAGCTTCTGTCGCGCCGCGATCGAATCCGCGATTGGCTAGAATATCGCGCGCAGACATACGCACCACGAGTCTCACACGTGATACTGGGGTACTTCCACGAAATAGGACGGAGCCCAGGGTCCCATGACGGTAGAGTCTCGTAGTTTGTCGGCTTCGTGACGATGACGCTCCACCAATCAATGGCGGGTCATCGCAACAGCGACACGACATATCGAATCTTGGCCGAATCTGTGGAGACGTAGTTTGCGTCGAAGAAGACGTTCATCGTGAAGATCCACGCCTGAACCATCGGACCAACCCGTTGGCTCGGATCGAAGCAAGGCGTGTCAAACATTATATGTTTATATGATTGTAGGCTGTAGTGGGTTACACCTTAGGGGGTACACTAGATTAGGGTTTCCTACTTGTATCCAACTTTGTGCTAGTACAGTCATTCCTGTCTGTTGATTCCGACATGGTTTCAGAGCAGGTCCTTCGCTAGGACCGTTCTTAGGGCCCACCGCTACCTACCTACCTACCTACCTACCTACCTACCATGCGCCCTCGTGCGCCTACGCGCCCCAGTGCGCCTCCTACCTACCGCGCGCGCGCAGCCCGCCAGCAAATCGCGCGCGGCTCGTCTTTTTTTTTTTTTTTATTTTTAACCGCGCGCGACCCGCTAGCTGCCCGCGCGCGGCCAATTTCCTTTGAGCGCGGCCGCCCGCACCGCTATAGCGCAGCCCGCAGCGGCCGCGCAGGCCTGCACATTGCCACCCGCCCGCTGCAGCGCTCGCCCGCTCGTCGCCCGCTGCTGCGGCCGCCCGCTTGTCGCTCGCTGCTGCGGCCGCCCGCTCGTCGCTCGCTGCAGCGCCTGCCTGCTCGTCGCCCACTGCTGCTGCCGCCCGCTCGTCGCCCGCTGCAGCTGCCGCTCGCTCGTCGCTCGCTGCAGCTGCCGCCCGCTCGTCGCTCGCTGGAGCTGCCGCCCGCTCGTTGCCCGCTGCTGCTGCCGCCCGCTCGTCGCCCGCTGCAGCTGCCGCCCGCTCGTCGCCCGCTGCTGCTGCCGCCCGCGTCGCCCGCTGCAGCTGCCGCCTGCTTGTCGCCCGCTGCAGCTGCCGCTACCACGGGCCCGCCGCTATAGCTACCGCTTGAGCGTCGCCCGCAGCCGCTCCCGCTCGTGCGCCGCAGCCACTCCCGCTCGTGCGCCGCGGCCGCTACCGCCCGTGCGCTCCTGTTGCGCCTGCTACCGCTGCCGCTGCTGCACTCGCTCCCACTGCGGCCGCCGCCTCTGCGCCCACTGCCGCTCCCGCCCGTGCGCATCAGCTGCTGCCGCCCGTGTGCTGACACTGCCCACAGCTTCCCTGCGGCATCATTCTTACGGTTTCTACCGCTACTGCTACTACTGCTATGGCTACTCCTACAGTGCTTACTTTCGATGCTGAGGGCCGTCCAGTGAAGTTCGAAACCTGGCTCGATGACCTCCACCTCTTTCTACAGCTCACTGCTAAGGAGGACGTTTCACTGTACGATCACGCCCTATGCACCGCTACTGCCCCTCCTACCACTGCTGACAGCACTCGTGACGCCCACGCTCGCTTCGCTATTCGTAACTCCCTACCGATCGACGAGCGCGAGCACTTCGGCCAGTACAAAACTGCTAAGGACCTGTACACTGCTGTCGTCGCTCGCTACTCCTCCCCCACTTCTGCCACACTAGGCCGCCTCACTCTCCCCTACCTGTTCCCCGACCTGGCCTCCTTTCAGACAGTTGCTGACCTCATCACCCACCTTAAGACTAGTGAGGCCCGCTTTCGCGCTGCTATGCCTGATGAGTTCCTCACCAGCAACCCCCCCCCGCTCTGGATCACTCTCTACCACATAGTCACCCGCCTCCCCGACTCCCTGCGCACAGTCAGGGACCACTTCCTCTCTCGCTCCCCACTGAACTCACCATTGCCCTCCTCGAGAAGGAACTGCTTGCAGCTGAGGCGAGCATCGTCGCTGTCGGCACCTCTCGTGGCGACCCCCGCACCCCGTTCTTTGAGGGGTGTTCCCCTTCCCCTCTCCTCCCCTCTGTCGCCTCTGCTGCTGCTGTCGACCTCCTTGGTGCTGAGAAGGTCGGGGCCGCGTCTGCTTCGAGCGGGCGCCGCAAGAGCAAAGGGGGCAAGGGTGGAGGTGGCGGCGATGGAGGTGGGGGTGGAGGCGGTGGGAGTGGAGGAGCGGTTGGGGAGGCTAGTGGCGGCAGTGGGGGTGGTGACAACAGCGGCGGGAGTGGCGGCAGGGGTGGAGGCGGCAGCGGAGGCGGAGGTGGTCGTGGCAGCGGCAGGGGTGGAGGTGGCCGAGGCGGTGGTGGCGGCGGCAGTGGTGGTCGTGGAGGCGCTGGCGGTGGCCAGAGTCAGCAGCCCGCCCCGTCGCTTCAGGCCGCCCGTGAGTGGTATGCGCAGTGTGGCTTTACCTGCACGTACGTCATTCGCACTGGTGACCGCACTGGCCAGCAGTGTGGGAGGCCGCATCCCACACAGCGCTATTTCGCGCGCCTTACTGACGCGTGGCGTGCCCAGTTTCCTGATGCCACTGACCTGCCCCGCTGGGCTGATCTGGAGAAGAAGGGAGTTGATATCTGGGCTTTAGACTTTGATGCTATTCTCACTGCCATGTATGCGATGTTTACTAGTGGAGAGGGTGCTCAGTACTTGCGTGTTCCGCCCGACCCGGGCATTCAGACCAGTCCGGCTGCCGCTCTAGGTGCTAGTGAGTCTGCTGCCCCAGGTCCTGGTGAGGCTGCTGCTCTAGGTGCTAGTGAGTCCGTGCCCTCTGGTACTGAGTCGACTGCAGCACTGCACACCTTCACACTGGACTCAGGTGCTTCTCGCTGTTTCTTTCGTGACCGCACTGTCCTTGAGCCACTTGCTCGGCCAGTTGCTGTCTCCCTCGCTGACCCCTCTGGGGGTCCGGTCGTTGCGACCTCCTCCACTGTCCTTCCTTGTCCTGCAGTCCCGTCAGGCACACTGTCAGGCCTCTACCTCCCCTCGTTCTCTACGAACTTGGTGGCAGGTAGTGCGCTACAGGACGGGGGTGTTCACCAGTTCACCCCTGCTTACGAGCGCGTGACCCACTGCACGTGTGCTCGGACGGGCCGTCACCTGGCTACCTTCACTCGACAGCCGGGGTCGGACCTGTACACACTGACCACTGAGTCCCCTCAGGTAGCTGCGTCCGCGTCTGCGTCTGCGTCAGGTCAGCTGTCCGCCCCCTGCTCGTGTCGCTCTCTAGCGCATGAGACTGTCCTCTGGCACCACCGCCTTGGTCACCCGTCTGTGCAGCGCCTTCGGGCCATGCACAAACGGGACCTTGTTGCTGGTCTTCCCAGGGTTCTCCCTCCCCTCCCACCCTCGCCTGCTCCTCCCTGTCTTCCCTGTGTCGAGGGGCGGCAGCGCGCCGCTCCTCACTCCTCCTCCTTCCCCCCGACGACTGCTCCTTTGCAGACGCTCCACATGGACGTGTGGGGCCCAGCCCGCGTCCGTGGTCAGGGTCAGGAGAGGTACTTCCTGATTGTTGTTGACGACTTCTCGCGCTACACCACGGTCTTCCCCTTGCGCACCAAGGGTGACGTCCCTGATGTCTTGATCCCTTGGATCCGCAGATCTCGTCTCCAGCTCAGTGAGCGTTTCCGCTCCGACTTCCCTGTCCTGCGTCTGCACTCTGACAGAGGTGGGGAGTTTTCCTCTGGCCTCTTGGAGGCCTTCTGTCAGCAGGAGGGCATTGAGCAGTCGTTCACGCTTCCGGCCTCTCCACAGCAGAATGGGGTTGCTGAGCGCCGCATTGGCTTGGTCATGGAGATCGCTCGTACCTCCTTGGTTCATGCGGCTGCCCCCCACTTTCTGTGGCCGTTTGCAGTCCGATACGCTGCGCATCAGCTCAACCTCTGGCCCGTGTCTCCTTATCGGAGACTTCTCCGACACTGCGTTGGACGGGAGAGGCTGGCGATGCGTCGCGTTTTCGGGTCTAGGGATCTCGAGCTTTTGTTCGCGATACGTCCGCGGACAAGCTTTCCTTTCGAGCTGTCCCCTGTGTCTTCCTTGGCTTTGTCCCGGACGCGCCTGGTTGGCAGTTCTACCACGCCACCTCGCGTCGTGTCCTGGCCTCTCAGGACGTCGCTTTTGACGAGTCTGTACCCTACTACCGCCTCTTCCCCTACCGCACTGCCCCGCTCCCCCCCCCGCCTCTCTTCCTCGCTCCAGGTGCTGAGGTTCCAGACCCCCTCCCCCCTCAGGGTGCCGCTCCCTCAGGTGTGTCCCAGGTAGACCCGGGTGAGCCTGTCGAGGTAGCTGTTGACTCTCGTCCTGCTGGGGGTGCTGAGCCTGACCGTGAGGAGTCTGAGGGTGCTGAGCCTGGGGGTGCGGAGCCTGGGGGTGCGGAGCCTGGGGGTGCGGAGCCTGGAGGTGCTGAGCCTGGGGGTGCGGAGTCTGGAGGTGCTGAGCCTGGAGGTGCTGCGTCTGGGGGTGCTGCGTCTGGGGGTGCTGAGCGTGGGGGTGCTGAGCCTGACCGTTCTGAGTCTGGGGGTGCTGAGCCTGGGGGTGCGGAGCCTGGAGGTGCTGCGCCTGGGGGTACTGCGTCTGGGGGTGCTGTGTCTGGAGGTGCTGAGCCTGAGCGTGCTACACCTGGAGGAGCCCTCTCCTCCCAGCAGCTGCAGGAGAGGTACCTACAGTACTGCCGCCTCCGGAGAGGTGCTGCTGGAGCTCGTACCAGTACTTCCCCTCCTACCCAGTCTTCGGAGTGGTGCTCCTGGTGCTGCGGACCCTGGGGGTGGCGCTGCTGCTGGTACTGAGGACCCGGGCGTTGGAGCTGCTGCTGGTGCTGAGGACCTGGGCGGTGGCACTGCTGCTGGTGCTGAGGACCCGGGCGGTGGAGCTGCTGCTGGTGCTGAGGACCCGGGCGGTGGCGCTGCTGCTGGTGCTGAGGACCCGGGCGGTGGAGCTGCTGCTGGTGCTGAGGACCCGGGAGTTGGAGCTGCTCCTGGTGCTGAGGACCCGGGCGGTGGAGCTGCTGCTGGTGCTGAGGACCCGGACGTTGGAGCTACTGCGGGTACTGAGGACCCTGCTGCTGGTGTCTCTGCTCGTTCTGGAGACGCTGCGCGGCCGCGACCGTACTTCGTGCCGCTCCTTCAGCAGGTTCTTGGTCAGACTCCTCCTCCTTGTCCTCCTCCCTCCGTAGAGTGTCCTCCGCCTGTCCCGCCGCAGTCGCAGTTACCGCCTGCCTCGCCTCTCCCTGCTCCCTCTCCTTACACTGGTCCCACGGGAGGTCTTACAGAGCGTCGTGAGCCTGAGTCTCGTCCTGCGTCGCCTGTTCGTACTGCTCGCACTGGTCGTCGTGTCCCGCGTGAGCGTCCTCCTCCTGTCCCTGGCACTCATTACATGACTCTGCGTCCCTCCACTGCTCCTCAGCGTGTCCCGCTACTCTCTCCTCCCGCTTCCTCTCTTCCTACTCTTCCTGACCCGGAGTCTGACTCCCGTCGTGCTGCCAGTCCCACTGTCACGCGCCTCCTCGCTACTGTTGTCACTGACCCTACCTTTGAGTCCTCTGCTGCGTCTGCGCTGGTTGCTGAGCTGGTTGACTTTGCTGCCCGGTGTCGTCTAGACTACGCTGCTAGCCTTGTCGCTGAGTCTGAGTCTGAGTCTGTCTGTCCTCCGTCCGTCGGGGGTGAGTGTGCTCTTGGCACGGACGTCCTTGAGGACAGACAGGAGGAGTTCCACTGTCTTGCTGCTGCTTTGCCCCGTCTCGTGTCCTTACTAGTTGCCCCTGAGGGAGACCCGGATGCTCCTGACATCCCGACCCCGCGCTCTTACGCTGAGGCGATGGCGGGTCCCTACTCCTCTCAGTGGCAGACAGCCATGGACGCAGAGATGGCTTCCTGGAAGTCCACACGCATCTACGTCGACGAGGTTCCCCCTCCTGGGGCGAACATCGTCAGTGGCATGTGGATTTTCAGGGTGAAGCGGCCGCCGGGTTCTCCTCCTGTCTTCAAGGCGCGCTACGTTGCTCGAGGCTTCAGCCAGCGAGAGGGAGTTGACTTCTTCCAGACCTTCTCCCCCACCCCGAAGATGACCACTCTTCGGGTGCTGCTGCACATAGCCGCTCAGCGCGACTACGAGCTTCACTCACTTGACTTCAGCACTGCCTTCTTACAGGGCAGCCTACACGAGGAGATCTGGCTGCGTCGCCCTCCTGGTTTCACTGGGTCGGTTCCTCCTGGTACCCAGCGGAGGCTCCAGCGGCCGGTCTACGGTCTCCGCCAGGCACCGCGTGAGTGGCACGACACACTGAGGACGACACTTGCGGCTCTAGGGTTCGCTCCCTCTACTGCTGACCCATCACTGTTTCTACGCACAGACACCTCGCTGCCGCTGTTCTACATCCTCGTGTACGTCGACGACCTGGTCTTTGCCACTGCTGACACCGCGGCACTCGCCCACGTGAAGTCGGAGCTGCAGAGGAGACACACGTGCACAGACCTGGGGGAACTGACAAGCTATCTTGGCTTGCGGATCACCCGGGACAGAGCACGACGCACCATCACCTTGACTCAGTCACACATGGTGCAGCAGATCCTTCAGCGCTTCCGCTTCACGTACTCCTCGCCTCAGTCCACTCCTCTGCCTACCGGTCACTCGCTCTCAGCTCTGCCTTCGGATGAGTCCGTAGAGCCGAGTGGCCCGTATCCAGAGCTTGTGGGCTGTCTCATGTACCTGATGACCTGCACTCGACCTGACCTGGCATACCCTCTTAGCATCCTTGCACGCTATGTCGCTCCTGGCCGTCACAGGAAGGAGCACATGGATGCCGCTAAGAGGGTGTTGCGCTACTTGTGCAGTACGTCGGGCATGGGGCTAGTGCTTGGAGGGCGAGACCGAGTTGTACTCACAGGACACTCAGACGCCTCTTGGGCTGACGACCAGGCTACTCAGCGGTCGTCTCAGGGTTACACCTTCAGCCTTGGCTCTGGCTCAGTTTCTTGGCGTTCTACACGCTCTTCTTCTGTTCTCAGCTCCAGTTGTGAGGCTGAGATCTACGCCACTGCCATGGCTGCCCAGGAGCTACGCTGGCTGACCTACCTGCTGACCGACCTGGGAGAGCGGCCTCGTTCTCCTCCAGTGCTGTACATCGACAACAAGGCTGCCATTGCCTTGTGTGAGGAGCACAGACTGGAGCACAGAACGAAGCACATCGCCCTGCGGTACTTCCTTGCTCGAGAGCTGCAGCAGCGCGGTCATCTTTGTATTCGTTACGTGGCCACTGAGGCAAACACTGCTGATGTGTTCACCAAGGCGCTTCAGCCTTGTGACCATCAGCGCTTCTGCACTCTGCTAGGCCTTGTGCCTACTGGACCTCATTTGCTTACTTCTTGACCCTGCTTGTACTGTGATCACTATATATATATGTATACCTGCATGTTCACTCTTGCTAGGTTGTGATCACTGTATCTCTTGCTCTACTATAAACCTGCATGTGGACTGGTCTTGTGACCGCTTGCTTGTGCTCGGAATTTGTGTGGAATCCTTGAGATCCACCCTGAGCTTGCCTTTCTTTGCTTTGACTGGTCTCGTGACCCTGTGGTTGTCTCCCACTGCGCCTATGGGGGTGTGTCAAACATTATATGTTTATATGATTGTAGGCTGTAGTGGGTTACACCTTAGGGGGTACACTAGATTAGGGTTTCCTACTTGTATCCAACTCTGTGCTAGTACAGTCATTCCTGTCTGTTGATTCCGACAAGGCGGACGCTACAGCTTAAGCGGCACCGGTGACGGTAGTGCCGACTCGTTGTTCGGCGCCGAAATTGTGACGCGTGGTTGACCCCTGCCCGCATTCGTCGCTTCGGGGTGTGTCGTGCCGTGGTCGTCGCCTCCCTCAACGCGGGCGACGCCATCGCTAGCCGGGCTCGAGGGTTGTCCCACACTCTCGTGTTGAGATGCTTGTCGTGCTCCTTGTGCTTGCGTGCCTTGTGTTTGTGATGTGACTGTGCTTGTTGCGCCCATGCGACATCATTTTGCAATTATTCGCGTTCTGCCGCCAGCACCGCAATTTCTTCGATGCTTTCGTGCAGCTCCTGCAGTAGGTCATTCAGGCGCTCCTGCATGAGGCTTTCAAGGTCGACATGTAGAAGGGCGGCGGCTCGTCTTAGTGCTAGGCGCAGTTGTGGCTGCACGCGTGTACGCAAGAACGCGAGGACGGTGGCTCCTAGGTGCTAAGGGGCGTGAGACCCTTCGAGTGAAAATAAAAAGTTGGGTTTCTCTCGCTGCGGAAATGCGCGGTCCAAAAAGAAAGTAGCGAGAATTGCATTAGGGTGTCAAAAGAAGTACAAAGTACGAGCGAAGCCATAAGCAAATAAAGTCAGAATATACTATATATATTACTGTATAAGTGCATGTGGTTCTAGCTGTAGTGTAGTTACATAGTTGTTCTGTTTGGTGGTGCACCACTCCTTGCATGTTTCTCATCTACTTGTGCTTGCAATTCTATAGTGAAGCCCTTTTTCCTTAGGCAACTCTCTCGACACTCTCTTTGGCCTAGCCTAAACCCTAGGCAATTCTATAATGAAGCCATTTTGACATGCTATCGGAGCAAGTAAGATCCTGGCCTGTTATTTTTAATTACCCCATGGGCCCACCGTTAGCTTCCGCCAAATGCGATCTGCTGCCCGTCGCACGCTCCGGGCGCGCGACGGTTTCCTGCCCGTCGTGCGCCCCGAGGCGCGCGACGGTTTCTGCCATGCCACGTGCAGCCCGTACGACCCGCGCAAGGCCCGCGCGCGGCCCGTACAGCCCACGCGAGGCCTGCGCGCTGCCTGTGCAGCCCGCGCCAGGCCCGCACGCGGCCCGCACAGCCTGCCCCAGGCCCGCGCACAGCCCGCGCCAGGCCCGCGCGCACCTGCCCTGCCGCGCGCGCACCTGCACTGCCCCTGCTGTCGCCCGCGCAGCTCCTACCCCGCCCCCCGCCCCCTCTTCTCCTCCATCCGCCTGCTGGGGGGAGAGTATGGAGGTGGCGGGTGTGCGTAAACTGCTGCTCCCCCTCCTCCTCTCTCTCCTACTACTGCAGCTGCCACTGAGGGGGGGAGGGTGTGGGGGTGCCGAGGGAGTGGCGCTAGGGATACAGAAGGGGGTGTGGAAAGGGGGTGTGGAACAATGGGGGAGGTTGAAAGGAGGTAGCCGCCATGAAGCCAGCAGCTCCAGTAGTCCGGATGCCCTTGCTCCGGTAGCCCGTGAGCCCGTTGCTCCAGTCGCCCGTGGGTCAGTTGCTCCAGCCGCTCGTCTAGCCACGGAGCTAGTTACTCCAATAGTCCGGATGCCGTTGCTCCGGTAGCCTGTGTGCCAGTTGCTCCAGTCGCCCGTGTGCCAGCAGCTTCAGCTGCCGCCTCTTACCTCCTCTCCTCTTATAGTCCCTCCTCCTCCTCCTCATTTGCCCTCTTATTCTCCTGCGCCCTGCAGGGTGTACCACTTCAGGGGGTGTTCTGCACATGGCCATTCCTGCATGCACTTAGGGGGTGCGTTAGAATATATTATATATATATTATTGTATAAGTGCATGTAGTTCTAGCTGTAGTGTCGTTACATAGCTATTCTGTTTGGTGGTGCACCACTCTTTGCATGTTTCTCATCTACTTGTACTTGCAATTTTATAGTGAAGCCCAGTCTGTTTTGGCAACTCTCTCGACACTCTCTTTGGCCTAGCCTAAACCTTAGGCTCCTAGTCCTAACTTATGAAGCTATTTTGACAAATAGTTATATGCGAAACATGCAAACGGTAACGCGGTGCGTGCGAGCCAGCTAGTGCGATGCTGCCATGGAGGTTCGGGCTAGTCCCGAAGCATAGGCCGAAACAGCCGGGCCTGTCAAACATTGCATGTTTATGTTGTCTATGCTGTAGTGGGTTACACCTTAGGGGGTACACAAAGTTAGGGTTTCCTACATGTACCAAACTTCCTGCTAGTTCATTCATTCCTGCCTCAGTGATTCTGACATGGTTTCAGAGCAGGTCCTTCGCTAGGACCTAATTTTTCTTCGGGCCCACCACTACTTACTGTCTACTAGCGCCCTCGTGCGCCCTACTGTCGGAGCGCGCCTTAGCGCCTCCCCCTAGCGCCCTCACGCGCTTCTCTTTTTTTTTTTCGACCGCGTGCGCGCCCCGCTTAGAGGCCCGGCTGGCCCCGTCGACAGCGCGCGCGCCCCGCTTAGAGGCCCCGCTGGCCCCGTCGATCCCGCGCGCGCCCCGCCTAGAGGCCCCGCCGGCCCCGTCGACCCCACTCGCGACCCGTCTAGAGGCCCCGCCGGCCCCGTCGATCCCGCTCGCGCCCCGCCTAGCGGCCCCGCCGGCCCGTCGACCCCGCTCGCGCCCCGCCTAGAGGCCCCGCCAGCCCCGTCGACCCCGCTCGCGACCCGCCTAGAGGCCCCGCCGGCCCCGTCGACCCCGCTCGCGCCCCGCGCAGAGGCCCCGCCGGCCCCGTCGACCCCGCTCGCGACCCGCCTAGAGGCCCCGCCGGCCCCGTCGACCTAGAGTGCGCCCCCCTAGAGGCCCTAGCGGCCCCGTCGACCCCGCGCGCCGCCCCTCTGGCCCCGTCGACCCCGCGCACCGCCCCTTAGCGGCCCCGTCGATCCTACCTGCCGCCCCTTAACGCCCCGCACGCGACAGCCACGGCCCCGCCAGAAACGAGCCGCCCTACCTGAGTCGCGCTGCCTACTGTAGGGAGCACCTACTGCTACTACTGCTGCTACTATGGCTAGTCCTCCTGTGCTAGCTTTCGATGCTGAGGGCCGCCCAGTGAAATTTGACACCTGGCTAGATGACCTGCACCTCTTCCTACAGCTCACTGCCAAGGAGGACGTCTCACTGTACGATCATGCCCTCGGCCATACTACTGCCCCTCCTACTACTACTGACAGCACTTCCCGCTCACAGTGGCAGACTCGTGACGCCCACGCTCGCTTTGCTATTCGCAAATCCCTCCCGATAGATGTGCGCGAGCACTTTGGCCAGCACAAGACTGCCAAGGAACTGTACACTGCTGTCGTTGCTCGCTACTCCTAACCTGCTTCTGCCGCACTAGGCCGCCTCTCACTCCCCTACCTATTCCCCGACCTGGCCTCCTTTCACACAGTTGCTGACCTCATCACCCACCTCAAGACTAGTGAGGCCCGCTTCCGTGCTGCTATGCCCGATGAGTTCCTTGCTAGGAACCCCCCCCCCCCGCTCTGGCTCACTCTCTACCACATCGTCACCCGCCTCCCTGACTCTCAGCGCACAGTCAGGGATCACTTCCTAGCTCGCTGCCCCACTGAGCTCACCATTGCACTCCTCGAGAAGGAACTACTTGCAGCTGAGGCGAGCATCGTCGCTGTAGGTACCTCTCGTGGCGACCCCCGCACCCCTTTCTTTGAGGGGTGTTCCCCTTCCCCCCTTCTTCCCTCCGTAGCCTCTGCTTCTGCTGTCGACCTCCTTGGTGCTGAGAAGGTCGGGACTGCGTCCGCTCTGAGCGGGCGCCGCAGGAGCAGAGGGGGCAGGGGTGGAGGTGGCGGCGGGGGAGGTGGGGGGTGGAGGCGGTGGGAGTGGTGGTGGGGCTGGAGAGACTAGTGGCAGCGGTGGGGGGGTGACGGCAGCGGCGGGGGCCGTGGCAGGGGCAGGGGCGGTGGCGGGGGCGGCGGTGGTCGTGGCAGCGGCAGGGGAGGGGGTGGTTGAGGAGGTGGCGGCGGCGGTGGTGGTCGTGGAGGCGCTGGCGGTGGCCTGAGCCAGCAGCACACTCCGTCGCTCCAGGAGGCCCGTGAGTGGTATTCGCAGCGCGGGGGGGTGGGTGGCTTTAGCTGCACGTACGTCATTCGCACTGGTGACCGCACTGGTCAGACGTGTGGGAAGCCACACCCCACCCAGCGCTGTTTCTCTCGCCTTGACGACGCTTGGCGTACTCAGTTTCTTGATGCCACTGAGCTGCCCCGCTGGTTTGATCTGATGAAGAAGGGAGTTGATATCTATGGACTAGACTTTGATGCTATTCTTACTGCCATGTATGTGATGTTTACTAGTGGAGAGGGTGCTCAGTACCTGCGTGTTCCGCCCGACCCGGGCATTCGGACCAGTGAGGCTGCTGCTCTAGGTGCTAGTGAGACTGCCACGCCAGGTACTCGCGTGTCTGCTACCTCAGGTGCTGGTGAGGCTGCTGCTCTAGGTGCCAGTGCGTCTGTGCCCCCTGGTACTGAGTCGACTGCGGCACTGCACACCTTCACACTGGACTCAGGTGCTTCTCGCTGTTTCTTCCGTGACCGCACTGTCCTTGAGCCACTCGCTCGGCCAGTTGCTGTCTCCCTCGCTGACCCCTCTGGGGGTCCGGTCATTGCGACCTCCTCCACTGTCCTTCCTTGTCCTGCGGTCTCGTCGTGCATACTGTCGGGTCTCCACCTCCCCTCGTTCTCTACGAACTTGGTGGCGGGTTGTGCGCTCCAGGACGGGGGTGTTCACCAGTTCACCCCTGCCTACGAGCGCGTGACACACTGCACGTGTGCTCGGACGGGCCGTCACCTGGCTACCTTCACTCGGCAGCCGGGGTCGGACCTGTACACACTGACCACTGAGTCCCCTCAGGTAGCTGCGTCTGCGTCTGCGTCAGGTCAGCTGTCGGCCCCCTGCTCGTGTCGCTCTCTGGCGCACGAGACCGTCCTCTGGCACCACCGACTTGGTCACCCGTCTGTGTAGCGCCTTCGTGCCATGCACAAACGGTACCTTGTCTCTGGACTTCCCAGGGTTCTCCCTCCCCTCCCACCCTCGCCTGCTCCTCCCTGTCTTCCCTATGTCGAGGGGCGGCAGGCGCCGCTCCTCACTCCTCCTCGTTCCCCCCGACGACTGCTCCCTTGCAGACACTCCACATGGACGTGTGGGGCCCAGCCCGCGTCCGTGGACAGGGTCAGGAGAGGTACTTCCTGATTGTTGTTGACGACTACTCGCGCTACACCACGGTCTTCCCCTTGCGCACCAAGGGTGAGGTCCTTGATGTCTTGATCCCTTGGATCAGCAGAGGTCGTCTCCAGCTCAGCGAGCGTTTCCGCTCGGACTTTCCTGTCCTGCGTTTGCACTCTGACAGAGGTGGTGAGTTCTCCTCCGACCTCCTGGCAGCCTACTGTGCGGAGCACGGCATTGAGCAGTCGTTCACGCTTCCGGCCTCTCCACAGCAGAATGGGGTTGCTGAGCGCCGCATTGGCTTGGTCATGGAGGTCGCTCGTACCTCCCTGATCCATGCGGCTGCCCCCCACTTTCTGTGGCCGTTTGCGGTCCGATACGCTGCGCATCAGCTCAACCTCTGGCCCCGTGTCTCCTTGCCGGAGACTTCCCCGACACTGCGTTGGACGGGAGAGGTTGGCGATGCGTCGCGTTTTCGGGACTGGGGATCCCGAGCTTTTGTTCGCGATACGTCCGCGGACAAGCTCTCCTCTCGCCCTGTTCCTTGTGTCTTCCTTGGCTTTGTCCCGGACGCGCCTGGTTGGCAGTTTTACCACGTCACCTCGCGCCGTGTCCTGTCCTCTCAGGACGTCACTTTCGACGAGTCCGTCCCCTACTACCGCCTCTTCCCCTACCGCACTGCCCCGCTCCCCCCCCCCCGCCTCTGTTCCTTGCTCCAGGTGCTGCTGTACTAGACCCCCTCCCCCCCCAGGGTGCTGCTCCCTCAGGTGTGTCCCAGGTAGACCCGGTTGAGCCTCTCGAGGTAGCTGTCGACTCTCGTCCTGCTTGGGGTACTAAGCCTGCGGGTGCTGAGCGTGAGGGTGCTGAGCCTGAGGGTGCGGAGCCTGGGGGTGCGGAGCCTGGGGGTGCGGAGTCTGGGGGTGCGGAGCCTGGGGGTGCGGAGTCTGGGGGTGCTGAGCCTGGAGGTGCTGAGCCTGGGGGTGCTGAGTCTGGGGGTGCTGAGTCTGGAGGTGCTGAGCCTGGGAGTGCTCCACCTGGAGGAGCCCTCTCCTTGCAGCAGCTGCAGGAGAGGTACTTACAGTACTGCAGCCTCAGGAGAGGTTCTAGTGCTTCCCCTCCTGGCCAGGAGCTCCCCTCCCTTCAGCGGATCCGAGAGTGGTACACGCGGCGCTGTAGCCTTCGAAGTGGTGCTCCTTGTGTCGCGGACCCTGGAGTTGGCGCTGTGACCGGTGCTGAGGACCCGGACGTTGGAGCTGCTGCTGGTGCTGCGGACCCTGGAGTTGGCACTGATGCTGGTGCTGAGGACACGGGCGTTGGAGCTGCTACTGGTGCTGATGACCCTGGAGTTGGCGCTGTGGCTGATGCTGAGGACCCGGGCGTTGGAGCTGCTACTGTTGCTGTGGACCCTGGAGTTGGCGCTGTGGCTGGTGCTGAGGACCCGGGAGTTGGAGCTGCTGCTGGTGCTGAGGACCCTGCCGCTGATGTCTCTGCTGGTTCTGGAGACCCTACGCGGCCGCGACCGTACTTCGTGCCGCTCCTTCAGCAGGTTCTTGGTCAGACTCCTCCTCCTTGTCCTTCTCCCTCCTTAGAGTGTCCTCCACCTGTCCAGTCGAAGTCACAGTTACCGCCTGCCTCGCCTCTCTCTGGTCCTTCTCCTTACACTGGTCCCACAGGAGGTCTTACGGAGCGTCGTGAGCCTGAGTCTCGTCCTGTGTCACCTGAGTCTCGCTCTGCGTCACCTGTCAGTGCTGCTCGCACTGGTCGTCGTGTCCCACGTCAGCGTCCTCCTGCTGTCCCAGGCACTCACCAGATGGTGCTCCGTCGCTCCACCGCTCCCCAGCGTGTCCCTCTGCCGTCTCCTCCTGCGTCCTCTCTTCCTACTCCTCCTGACCCGGAGTCTGACTCCCTTCGTGCTGCCAGTCCCACTGTCACGCGTCTTCTCGCCACTGTTGTCACTGACCCTACCTTTGAGTCCTCTGCTGCGTCTGCTCTGGTCGCTGAGCTTGTTGACTTTGCTGCCCGGTGTCGTCTAGACTACGCCGCTAGCCTTGTTGCTGAGTCTGAGTCTGTCTGTCCTCCGTCCGTCGGGGGTGAGTGTGCTCTTGGCACGGACGTCCTTGTGGACAGACAGGAGGAGTTCCAGTGCTTTGCTGCTGCTTTGCCCCACCTCGTGTCCATGCTAGTTGCCCCTGAGGGAGACCCGGATGCACCAGACATCCCGACTCCGCGCTCTTACGCAGAGGCGATGGCGGGTCCCTACTCCTCTCAGTGGCAGACAGCCATGGACGCAGAGATGGCTTCCTGGAAGTCCACAGGCACCTACGTTGACGAGGTTCCCCAACCTGGGGCGAACATCGTCAGTGGCATGTGGATTTTCAGGGTGAAGCGGCCGCCGGGTTCTCCTCCTGTCTTCAAGGCGCGCTACGTTGCTCGAGGCTTCAGTCAGCGCGAGGGAGTAGACTTCTTCCAGACCTTCTCCCCCACCCCGAAGATGACCACTCTTCGGGTGCTGCTGCACATAGCCGCTCAGCGCGACTACGAGCTTCACTCACTTGACTTCAGCACTGCTTTCTTACAGGGTAGCCTGCACGAGGAGATCTGGCTGCGCCGCCCTCCTGGCTTCACTGGGTCGTTTCCTCCTGGTACCCAGTGGAGCCTCCGGCGGCCGGTCTACGGTCTCCGCCAGGCGCCACGTGAGTGGCACGACACACTGAGGACGACACTTGCGGCTCTTGGGTTTGCTCCCTCTACTGCAGACCCGTCGTTGTTTCTACGCACGGAAACCTCGCTGCCGCCGTTCGACATCCTCGTGTACGTTGACGACTTGGTCTTTGCCACTGCTGACACTGTGGCACTCGCCCACGTGAAGTCGGAGCTGCAGAAGAGACACACGTGCACAGACCTGGGTGAACTGACAAGCTATCTTGGCTTGCGGATCACCCGGGACAGAGCACGGCGCACCATCACCTTAACTCAGTCACACATGGTGCAGCAGATCATAGGGTGTTGCGCTACCTGTGCAGTACGTCGGGCATAGGACTAGTGCTTCGAGGGCGAGACCGGGTTGTACTCACAGGACACTCAGACGCTTCTTGGGCGGACGACCAGGCTACTCAGCGGTCGTCTCAGGGTTACACCTTCAGTCTTGGCTCTGGCTCAGTTTCTTGGCGTTCTACACGCTCTTCTTCTGTTCTCAGCTCCAGTTGTGAGGCTGAGATCTACGCCACAGCCATGGCGGCTAGGAGCTACACTGGCTGACCTACCTGCTGACCGACTTGGGAGAGCGGCCTCGTTCTCCTCCAGTGCTATACGTCGACAACAAGGCTGCCATTGCCTTGTGTGAGGAGCACAGACTGGAGCACAGAACGAAGCACATCGCTCTGCGCTACTTCCTTGCTCGAGAGCTGCAGCAGCGCGGTCAGCTTCGTCAGCGTTACGTGGCCACTCAGGCCAACACTGCTGATGTGTTCACCAAGGCGCTTCAGCCTTGTGACCATCAGCGTTTCTGTACTCTTCTAGGCCTTGTGCCTGCTGGACCTCACTTGCTTACTGCTTGACTCTGCTTGTACTGTGATCTCTATATATATATACCTGCATGTGTACTCTTGCTAGATTGTGATTGCTGTATCTCTTGTTATATTATCAACCTGCATGTGAACTGGTCTTGTGACCACTTACTTGTGCTCGGAATTTGTGTGGTATCCTTGAGATCCACCCTGAGCTTGCTTTGCTTTGCTTTGACTGGTCTCATGACCCTGTGGTTGTCTCCCACTGCGCCTATGGGGGTGTGTCAAACATTGCATGTTTATGTTGTCTAGGCTGTAGTGGGTTACACCTTAGGGGATACACAAAGTTAGGGTTTCCTACTTGTACCAAACTTCCTGCATTCATTCCTGCCTCAGTGATTCTGACAGGGCCAGCGGTGCATGGTTTGGTGAACAGTGCGCGCGAAGGTTGGCGAAGCCCGTTAGCAACGGCTGCTGCTGTATGCGGTGTTGAAGCACATAGTAAGGAATGTAGAGAAAATTCATTCCACTAACAAATAAATTGATTCACCATAATGTAGGACATTCATCCAGAGTCATTTTGACTAGGCCAGTGTACTCTGTAACTAGGCTTTGCAGGAAACGTGTCGAAAGAAAGCGCTCTGCTCCGCGCGGAGCCAAATCATCCATCCATTATTGTTTTTCCGCCTCGCACTCGAAGATTTCCGAGAGTTTTGCTCAATTCCGCGGAAGCGCACTTTGTTTTATTATCGCCACGTGGCGTGCCTACGATCGCGCAAGCCGCGATCTGTTTTATTGTTACCACAATTTTCCATGGCAAGTTTAGTGGATCACATGTACTGTGCTGCCCGCGGGCAAAACTAAGGTCGTATCCCAGGTTGGTGTCAAGAAGTTGAGGTCTTGACACCAACTCATTCTAGGCATACGATTGGTCCAAAAACTACGTGCTATGCATTCTAGATTTTGTTTTAACCAATCGCATGCCTAGAATGAGTTGGTGTCAAGACCTCAACTTCTTGACCGGAGGCTGGGATACGACATAAAATCCGTTTGGGCCTGGCATGTGTTAGGGAGGCATCAACCCTAAACACATTGCCTCTATGTTTTTTAAGGTTGATGCATCCCTAACGCATGCCAGGCCCCTATGGGTTTTATTTTTGCCCGCGGGCAGCGCAGTACATGTGACCCTGTTAACTTAAAGCCCATGTCCCAAATTGCGGACCGCGCGCGTCAAGTTTTTAAAACTTGACGAAGCTGGGTGTTCAAGCTTTGAAAAGCAGCGCACCTGCAATTTGGGACTTTCGAAGTCCACTCCACTCACCAGAGGGAAATCCGCGGGCTGGCTGGGTTTGGCGAAAAAAAAAAAGCGATTTTGACGAAATCTCAAAAACACTCGCCCAACCCAAGGCCAGGAAAACACCCCTGTCAACTTTTAAAAGGATGAACAATTTGGGCTGCCGGCTTTAACTAAAATTCACTTGAAATTTGTGGGAAAAATAAAACAGATCGCGGTTTGCGAGATCGTAGGCACGCGTGGCAAAGATAAAACAAAGCTAGATTCCGCGAAATTGAGCAAAACTCTCAAGATTTCCGCGTTGCGCCAGGACAGCACTCACTCAGTTTTGGTCAACATTTTTCTTCCGCTTCTGCAGTTGGAACCGACCAAACCATTGCACTGTAGCTTGGCAGTTTGTGCAGGGGACGATCACACAACACAACACAGCACCGAGCAACCACATCCACATTCTGGTCGTGTTGTCCTGCTGCTGCAGCATCCTTTCTTGGGGCTTCACTTGTGTGACTCGGACAACTCTGACGCTGTGTTTAGAATCCACGCTTCTGCCCTCACCCATTCAGCTCCAGATACTCGCGACCACGATGGGCACTAGACCTCTAGCAGCTTTGGCTGTTCTTCTCCTAGCAATCACTCCTGGTAAGCCATCCCGGGCAATCGAGGCAGCCTGCCAACCGTCCTTCCCCCGTTGCGTCTCCGAGCCATCTCCCGCATCACCCCTTTCGGCCTCGTCGGCGTCTGTTTGCATTTCTCCTTCTCCCGCACATTTCCCCTCCCCTCCTCCCCACGTTTCCCGGCCCCTCCCCACAACACCTATTTTTCCCGCTCCCCGTCCTCCTGTGTCTCTCATGCACGTACAGTTCTCTCTCGGCCGCCTGGGGGAGGCCCCGGCGGACCTGGCGGACCTGGCGGTCCCGGCGGACCCGGCGGGCCTGGCGGATTCGGCGGGCCTGGCGGATTCGGCGGACCCGGCGGACAGGGCGGAGGAGGTCCGCCTAATTTCGGTCCTCCTGGTGGCGGCGCCGGCGGACAAGGGGGCCCAGGGGTGCGGGGGGGCCCAGGCGGACAGGGGGGCCCAGGCGGACAGGGGGCCCCAGGCGGACAGGGGGGCCCAGGCGGAGAGGGGGGCCCAGGCGGACCGTTTGGCGGCCCGCCCATGGGGCCTCCGCCGGTGTTCGGCCCGTTAAACTTGACGGCTGTGGGCAATCTGACCGGTGAGTGCTTGTCGCGTCGCGTCCGCGCTCTTGGGTCCGGGGACGAGACTTGCGGGCGCGCGGGGCTCGGGAAAACGGGGGGGGGGGGGGGGGGGGGGGGGGGGGGGGGGGGGGGGGGGGGGGGGGGGGAAACGGCGGAAGGGAAGCAGGGAGGTTGGCGGGGAGGTTGGCGGTTTGGTGTTGTGCCCATCTGCTGACGCGTCACTTCTGCACTTTTGCGTCGCTGGTGGTTGCTTGTTATTCTCTTCTGCCCTCTCTCCGCTTCCCTCCCCTCTCTCCTGCCATCACTTCAATACAAGCACTCCCATATTCCGCCTTCGTTCTGCGCCAACCCCTCTGCTCCCCCGCACCAGCCGCGGGTGGCGCTCGTCTCGCCAACTGCTCCACTGCATTCCCCACGGAGCGTGCGGATTTCCGATTCGGCATCTTCAAGTAAGTGCTTGGCGCGGCGCGCATCTTGCTTGGCCGATGTGTTGCCAGACGATTTCTTTACGCACAAACAAATAATGCCCTTTTTCATTTGTGGACCCCACACACACACCTACCTTCCTGTCCACCGTACCTGTGATTCCCTTGTGTATTTGTCCTCCCCTCTGTGTGTGTCAGGAACGACAGTGGCAACTACAACATTTTATTCCAGGCCATGCTGGTGGACGCCACTGGAGGCCCGCCCGACTCCCTCGCAATCACCCAGGGCGCTGCGTGCGACGCTGCGGCCACTTCTTTCCTCTCCCTTCCCGTCGCTGGCACCGACTGGATCGTCCACTCTGGCTGGTGGCTGCTGCACTCCGAAATGCGCCTCGACGGATTTATGGAAAACGCGGATTCTGCTACGGTGACAACCCTGCTCGCCGCGATTCCCAGCATTCTGGATAGTGGAGTTACTTCCACCGGTGGAGCTTCCGGGAACCGGCGCAAGGGCATGGAGAGTGGCGGCGTTCAGGGGAGGATGCTGTTTGATTTGTTCAAGTCCCTTGGGAAGGCCGCGGGGGCGAAGAAGAACCCTGGTGGCAAGAATGGTGCTGGTAAGGGCGCTGGCAAGGGCTCTGGCAACATGGGTGAGCCGCTTACTGTGACAGGGTTTGCTGTGCTGGCTGCAAGCTCCTCCTCTGGTGCCACGTGGGGTGCCGAGCTCAAGGGTGTGCTGGCGCCAGATAGTCTCCCGCCCCCTCCCCCTTAAGGTGTGAAGTCTTTTGTCGTATTTCAGACTGACATGGCTGGGCATGGCATGGGGCATGTGGTGAATGAGAGTGGCTGCAGGTGACTGTGCCAAGGTGAAAGCTCCCCTTGTAGTACTGTAGTATTCTGTTGGGTTGGGTGCTGAGCTCAAGCCAGTCTTACGGTAAGCTACGCAATCGTTTCCCATCCCAGGGGCCCATTTTGGTTTGGGCTAGGCTGATCCATCAGCCAATGTAGAAAATTGTATGGTTGGATATCATAAGCGCAAGGGCGCAATCATTTGCATGGAGAATGCTGCTGTTTGGCTCTTACGGTATTTAATCGACATCATGCCCTTCACATGTCTATTTGGCACAAGGATTTCCCTCCTCGTCAGCCTGTAACCATTCATCAATAACTGGCAAAACTGAAGCTCCCACTCCCCTCCAATCCAATTCATCTAGACTCACCCAGATTACATAGTCTCTCACATGGGGGGGTTCGGTACTTCATCTCATCGTTAAACGCAGAAACTGGTTTGTCATACGGTATGTTCTACGTTTGTTCACAGGCAGGAGATTCTGTTTATTGGAGCTTGTTGAAGAGCATTTCCGCCCATGCATCAGTAACTCCTCCTTCACACCAATGAAGGCAGTCATTCTTCTTTGTATCCGGCGCCCCCCCTGTGGCAAATCAGGAGATAAGAATCAATTAGGTTGCAAAATACGGTATGTCCCCAAAAGATTGTTTCAATAAGGCAGCCAAGCAGCAAACCAAAGCTCTCCACTATTCCCTTGGCCAGCCCCAATGCCTTGAAGTTTCAGCATACCAATGCGTCTTCATTATACCTTTGACGCTCCAGTTCTGGATGTGTGCATCGGGGCGCCAGTCGCTCATGGGCTTCACATCCACGTACACCACCGCCGACCCCCCCAGCACACGCTGCTGGATGGCCCGCAGCTCACTCGTCGCGCCGTCGCCGCCTCGCACAGTCGCCGTCTGTGTAGGCAGGTTGGAATGGAGGCAAGGCAGAGTCATTTGGAATGGAGGTTGAATGACGTATTGTGGGAAATGACTACAACTCTCCTCGGAGCTCCTTTCTTGTTCAAAGATTGGTTTTCATATCCCTCTTTTTCCCTCAGTTTTGTTTCTCCCACCTGTGCTTCCCCCTCTCCCACCCCTCCACTTCCCCATCTCTCCCGCTCTTTCCCCTCCCACCCGTGCTTCCCCCGCCCGCCCGCGCTTCCCTCTCCGACCCACTCTTCCCCCTCCCGTCGGCTCTCCCCTTACCCTCCTGCGCTCCCCACCTGCGTCCCCCCCCCGCACCTGCGCGCTGGTGAGCATGGAGGTGACGTTGCACTTGCCCTTCTTCACGCCTGGCACGGGCAGATTGTAGTGCGACGGCGACACGCCCATCACCACGGCGCGCCCCTTGAATTTGCCGCCGCGGGTGCTGTTCGCCACGTAGTCTCGCAGCGTCGTCAGCCCGCGCTCGTACGCCGCCGTCGCCTTCATCGTCACCTCCGCGCCGCCCACGTACCACCGGTTGATGGGCGGCAACCACCACGCCGTCGCCTGCGCCGCACAGCACGGGGGGCGATGGGAGGGGAGGAGAGAGAAGTGGAATTTGGAAGCTCGAAGAAGGCCCGCTATGGGTTCTCATTCCTACGCTGTGTTTTGTGCCGAGCGGAGCTGTGGCGGTATGACGCGACGTCAGGCGCGAGGATGGGCTCGGAAACGGGGCCGTGCGCGGATGCGAGGCTGGGTGCGGATGCGAAGCTGGGCGCGGATGCGAGGCTGGGCGCGATTGCGAGGGCGCGGGTGCGAGTGCGGACGCGGATGCGAGGGCGTGTAAGCGGGGCTGGGCGCGGGCGTACCTGGAAGATGACGATGTCAGCGATGGGCAGCACGTCCTTGATGCGCTGATCCAGGCCGTCCAAATCGATGCGGTGCTGCTCGATGCCGTTCTTGTCGGGCAGGCTGGAGGCGTTGTTGAGCCAGTTGGAGAATACGGACACGAACCGGATCTTGTACGTCGGGAACTGCGCACGCACACGTCGCCGGGCCACACGGCGGCCACAGAGAGAATGAGATGGCGGGCGGATGCGTCAATCAGATGGCGAGGTGTGGGCAATGGCGGCATGGGAGTCGCAGCGCAGCGTGACGGCGCATGCATAGGCGGCTGAGTGTGTTTCAAGCGTACGGCGTCTCAACGGCTGACAGTCTCGCACGTACCTCGACGCCCCACTCGGCGGTTTTGTTTTGCGCGAGGCGGTACGACTTAGCGGCGGCAGAGTCGGCGGCGTACAGCATGCACTGCAGCGACGCGGCGAAGTTCTTGGAGAGCGAGTCGCCGAACACCACCACCAGCTTGCCGCGGAACAGCTCCGCCAACCCCCGCGGCGACACGCGCTTCACAGAGCACCCCTTGGGCTGGAAGGGTTTGAGAGAGCACAGCGGGCAGGCGAGAGAGAGAGAGAGCGTGAACGTGCGCGGCCCGCGGGGTGGGTGATACCAAGATAGCTACACTGGCCGACGGACGCTCACTAATTGACGGACGATCACTAACCGACGGACGATCACTAACCGACGGACGATCACTAACCGACAGACGATCACTAACCGACGGACGATATCTAACCGACAGACGATCAGTAACCGACGTACGATCACTAACCGACAGACGATCAGTAACCGACGTACGATCACTGGCCGACGGACGCACCTGCCAGCGGAACTTCTGGAACGACATGTCCGGGCGGCCCTGCTTGAGGCAGTTCTGCGATGTGCGGATGTAGGGACACGAGTTGCCCGTGTAGAGCGGTAGCGCGCTGTCCGCCACCCACTTCCCCTGCGAGATGTCGCAACTCCATGGCGACTGCGCCGCGCACCCTAAGAGGCAGTTTACAAGGACTACAATGAAAATTAAAGGCTCGAATCTATATGTCTCTGCCATCGTGTCTAATTTCTCAGAAAACACAGGGTACTCTAATAATGGTGTTCGGTGCCTAAACTCTTTTTGCTCTCTTCAACCCTTCTCGTGTGTGTGTTCTGTGTCGCATCCATCTCACAGTCCCGCAATTCCTCGTGACTCAAGTTTCGAGCACGCGTCACAAATAACGATTGATCGTCCAATATAAAAAACCGCACTGTACCAGGAGTTTTGCGTTTGAAACCTACAGAACCGTTTTTACCCCTTCTAAAAGTCGAACCTGGCAATGTAATGCGTGCCGAAGGAGCCCATCTGAGCGATTGACGAACCGCATGCGATGGCAGGCTGAGCATTCGCATCCCCTTCTTTCCCTGCAGCGCAGCGCCCACCCACGGCAACAATGCGCGGGCTAATTCAATCCAGTCAGCAGACGCATATCGGCGGGCGGCAGAAGTCCAGCGTTCCCGCGCAAATTTCAAGACACAAAACATTCACCAAACCTATCAATATTGAACGTTGATGATAGACTGGTTTAGTGTTTGTTATTGTAAGGAAGTTCCCTATCTTAGCTTCACACCGCATACCGCGTACAGAACTATCCCCACATCTTTTACACCCAACTGTTGTCCGTTACCACCTCGCGAAAGTCGCCTCGACTACGATTCCGAGACATTGTAACACATTGCTGCTCGTAATTTGCCATGAGAAATCGTTTGAGGTGATTAGTCGGTATGAGCGAAAAATGAGCGTTACCCTGCCGTTCTTCGCGAGTAGTAGTGCTTGGTTTTATTCCAAACCAATGCCCACTGGAATCATATAATTGTGCGCCCCGTCACCGTCTTCCAAACCACAATATGCTCACCTCACCACCAACACGCATACGAGCGACTCGATGAGGTTCTAGTCAGCAGCGCGAAGTCTCTCTCACCCTGTCAGAAACTTGCTCCATGGCATTTCTCCAATACTTCCAAGGGTTGACCAGGCAATTATCGCGGCAACGCATTCTCCGGCTGTCCCGCAACACACTCGCTCTCTCCGCAACTTCCGGTCCTTTCAGGCCGTAGCCACGGTAGCCGCTTCATTCTCAAGTTAGGCAAGCCCACCACCATCGCCGCGATCCACAACCATAAAAGGAAGTCCTCCTGGCTTTGAAAAAGCATCGCCTGTTCGTTTCCTTCACCACGGACTGTTTTTTAGAAGGTAGTCCGTTTCCAATTGCAGCATTTCCGCAGATTCAAGCCACACGCGTGATCGAGCTAGCCAAGCTGTCCCGACGTGCAACCAGCAACCCCAGCCTTACCCGCTGATCCCAGTCAGCCGCAACCTTCCGCCAGTATGGCCCGCCCTGGAGGCGTGCGCGTGAGTTCGCCGCTGCTGCTGCTCTTCCTCGCAACGCTGCTGCCTCTGCTCGCGGCTCCGGTTACCGCGATCTTCTTCCCCGCGCCCACCTTCCCCGACTTCTCCTTCGATGCGCTGAGGAACCTCGTGGCCGGCAAGAAGCTCCCCGACGGGCAACTGCGCGCCAAGTCCAGCCCGCGCGTGAACAGCCTGGCGCAATCGTGCGGATACTTCTCGGATGCGCCGTACTTCTCCAACGGACTCACCGCGCTGCTGCCCAGCAACCTGTACAAGAAAGGCAAGACGTGCGGCGCGTGCTACGCCGTGGAGTGCGCGGGAGGCGACAGATGCAAGAAGAACAACGCGACGGTGACGGTGCGCGTGGTGGGATCAGTCGGATGGTTCACGCTGCACCGCGGCCTCGTGCTCTCCACGCAGGCGTGGGACCGCATCGCGAGCTCGCGCGACGGGCGCGCCGTGCAGGTCAAGGTCAAGCGCACCAACTGCAAGAGCCCCAGCGGGCTGTTTGTGCGCGTGCGCACGGCGTCCAATAAGAACCGCTTCCGCCTGCAGCTGCTCGGCACTAAGGGGCCCGGCGCTGTGCGGCTCGTTGAGGTGTCGGTCGACGGCAGCAAGTGGACGGCGCTGACGAGGGAAGGCCGCACCACCACGTGGCAGCTGCTCCGCCACAAGGACATTGCGCGGGCGGGAAAGCCCATCAGTGTCCGCGTCACCGCCGCGAAAACGGGGCAGAAGATCGTCCTCGATAAGATCATCCCCGCGAAATGGACCCCGTCTAACACGTACGGACCAGGCCTGACCAACTTCAACAAGATGCCGCTCAACGCGGAGTCTCCAAAGCCGCCCAAGGTGAACCGCACTGGCGCAGTTGCTACGACTAAGCGCGCTCCTGCGGCAAAGACCGCTCAGGAGGAGCAGAGCCAGGGCTTAAAGGAGCCGTCCGCGTCCAATACTCCTGTGCAGTCGGAACCGTCAGCGGCCGGGCCTCGCGTGGCGCTTCAAGATGACGCAACGGAAGGGGAGGAGCTTGAATGGGGAGAGGGTGAGGAGCAGAGAGGCGGTAGGAGCCTGGCAGAGGAGGAAGAAGGCGAGGTCGATCTGGCCGAGGAGATGGAGGACGGGTGGGCGCTGGGGGACGAAGGCTGGGGGGATGATGAGGCGCAGGGGGAGGCGGACGACGAGGAGCGCGCGGAGGGAAGGAGCCTCGCGGAGGAGGGCGCGGAGGAGGGGGAGGATGAGAGCGCGGCGGAAGAGGTGCAAAGGGAGGAGGGTGAGGAGGAGGGGGAGGAGGAGGTGCGTATGCTGGCGGAGGAGAGCATGAGCGACGGGCGTGAGGAGGGGGGGGACGGCGAGGAAAGCGAGGAGAGCGAGGAGGGAAGGCTGCTTGCGGAGGGAGAGGAGGATGAGGGGATGGAAGAGATCGAGGAGGCCGAGGAGGAGATTGATAGCGAGAAAGGCAGAGTGCTGGTAGAGGGCGGAGACGTGGAAGAGGAGGAAGAAGTGATTGAGCTTCCACGTGAGTTAGCTGCCGACAACGATAACCAGGGGAAGGAGAAGAAAACCGAGGAAAAGAAGGAAGAGAAGAAGCCGGGGGTTCTGAAGAGGACGGCGAATGCAATCAAGGATTTCTTCAAGAACCTTGGTGAACGCATCACTGGCAAGCAGAACAAGCCTGCTGACAATGGCCCCCGCAAGGTGGGCCCAATGGAAGCCAAGGATGACTAAGGCTAAGATCTTGTGTCAGGCACATGGCTCTGCACAAACAGCTGGGAGGTAGGGACGCCATGATTGTGAGGTGGGTGGGCCACAAACAATGAATGGGGTTGAAGGTTTTGAAGGGGTATTTGTGGAACGCTGTCTGGTTAGTGAAAGCCAGTTTGTTTGTTGTCGTTATCTCTTTCATATGTGGATTGTCGGCTATGTATGGTTCTTACAAGTGCAAATTGGTTGCTGAGGGAAATTGCTGGCTCATGAATGCTATCCTATTCACACAACCACAGATGTATCTTCTTTTTTTTTTTTTTGGTGAATGTTATTACACTATAGTAGTGCATACATTCTCAGTCGTAACTGATTACTGGAGAGGACTAGCCCTGGCTACACCTTAATGTTACCGGGGCCCCCCTCCTGCAGGCCGTCTAGGGGGGTTGCCTGATCGTCCTGGGGTTGCGCCAAATGGATAGAAACTCGTCATTCCACGTGGCAGTGTCGCCAGGTGCGCTGAGTCGGGCTACGGCAGCTCTCTCATCTTTACCCAGATCCCGCCACGGGTCCTTCCCCTGCTTTGCTGTACCCATCTTCCGCGCCCTGCGTGTCAGCCCTGTGCGGTAGATTTGTGCATGTAGCATAAAGTCTCGAATTGCCCCCCTCGCCACCTTTTTCCGCTGAAAAGCCTCCCCTCTCCACACCATGTTGCACCTTGCCAGCCAGATGTGTCGGAAGGTTGTTGCCACCAGCGTCGTTGATGGGAACCCTGACCCTGTTCCTCCTCCAAACAGTACTTCTCCCAGCGAAGCTGGAACGTTCGAATGATCCAGAAGCCTTAGCGATCTCAGCAGCGCGCCGATTACAGGTTGTACCACCGAGCAGTCGAACATGCAGTGCTCTAGGGTTTCATGCTCCCCACAGTGTGAGCAATTCGCCCTTTCCCCCAGGAAATTCAGCCTGCCGCCCACTTGAAGGTTCAAACTGTGTATCCTTAGTAACACATCCCTTGCCCTGCTTGGGATTGTCGATGCTTCCCTCTTACGTTCCACCTTCCTCCAGTCAATTTTCCGCCCCCACCTTTCCTCCCATTCCCTCCTCTTCCTCGAGGCCGCTGTAGGTCCCGTTAGTTCTCGTCTGATCTTCTTGATCCTTGCTGGCGTCCCATCCTCTTCCAGAAGTTTTGATTGCCTCAGTTTTGTATCTGGTGCGCCCATCACCCCCAGTACTCTGCCTCCTCTGGTGACCACCGGCTCCACGCTTGTCACTCTGAAAACCGCCCTGATCGGCCGCTCCCTTTCCTGCAGCCTCGCTCCCTCCGTCTGCCTCAGGCTCGTCACTGCCACGTTCCCGTCTGTTGCTCCGTTTACCTCCCAGTATTGGTGAGCTTGTGCTCTGGGGAGGTATGTCCTCACTGTTTTTGCAACCTCGACCACTTTAGCCGCTGTTTTGCTTGCCGTTAGCAGCACTTTCCACTCCTGTGGCGTTGCCGCATATGCCATCAGCGCCCATCTTGCCGCCGCTACGCTCCCCAACTCCGCCGAGAGAGTTTCCTTGCTTTTAACCTTCCGTTCTCCTCCCAGTCCCTCCTCAACCAGGTCCTCGAGTTTCGCTGTGTGGATTTTCTCCATCCCTTGCTGATTCCCGTACGGGCTTTTCTCTCTGAACATGACGCGGCGGTTGAAACACAGCTTTTCCTGACCGACCTCCCATGTGTTCCCCGGCTCCGGATTGTCAGCATATGGAGACTCCCAGAAGGCCTCAACCGCTGCCTTCCACCGCTGGCTCCCTCCTGGCCAGTGTTTTGCCACTGACGGGTCTGCGAAGAGCGTCGCTTCACCCTGTGGCAGCGCCGCCGCCTTCTCTGCTAGCCATTTCTTGGTGCCTCCTTCCTCCGCAAGCATTTTCGCCACCATCCTGATTGCCATACTGTCGATTCTCGCCTTGGGGTCGATCAGGCCCAGACCTCCCTCCTTCTTTGGTAACCGGGCTAGCTCCCCGCTCCACAACACGAACTGCTTGTCCGCCGTGGCTTGCCCGCTTGAGACATAGTTATCACATGTTTTTTGTATCCGCTTCCACAGCTCCTCCGGTGGTGGGTATACTTGCGCTTGGAAGATAAAGATCGGCATTATGTACGCGTTGATCACCGTTACCCTTGCCGCCGTGAGGAGATGGTGGCTTTCCCATTTGACCAGTTCCCCCTTCCCTCGCTCCCATGCCTTCTCCCAGGATGGCCCGCCGTCCCCGTCCGCAGAGATCCAGATGCCCAGTAGCCGCTCTGGTACACCATCCTCGGCCCACTTGAAATCTACCCCGTCCGCTGATTGCTTTCCTCTGTTCCTCCCCAGCGGGACCACCACCGACTTTCCTTTGTTTGTCCGTAGCCCCGACAGGTCGCCGAACCTTTCCAGAATCTCCACCGCTGATCTCAACTGGTCTTCCCCTTTGAGGATTAGTGTTGTGTCATCGGCGTAACCTATGTACGTAAGTGCTGTACCCCCCTCTGGCTTCACCCCCAGTCCTTTCCTCCCAATCTCCAGGCAGAGCGGCTCCAGAGCGCACAGGAACAAATATGGTGCCAGCGGACAGCCTTGTCGCACCCCTCTCTGCATCTCCACCCGGGTGCTGACCCAGCCATTTATCGCAATCGTCGCGCCGGAGCCTCGGTGCAGCCCTTCCGTCCACCTCACAAACTGTTCCGGTATTCCAAGCTTGCGAAGGGTTTCGAACAGGTATGGTCTTGCTATTGTGTCATATGCCTTCTGAAAATCGACCATGAGGAGGTACCAGTCCTCTCCTCCATTCCCTGCCGCCTCAACCGCGTCCGCTACCACTGACACCGCATCCGCCAGGCACCTGCCTGGTATGAAACCATGTTGTCCCTCTGAGATCACCAGGTGCAGTTCTTTCTTCAGCCTGTTTGCCAGCAGCTTCGCCAGCACCTTGTACACCGTGTTCAGGAGCGTGATGGGTCTGTAGTTCCCTAACTGATCTTTCTTTCCTTTTTTGTGCAGTAAGACAGTGACCGCCGTGGTGATGTATCTTCATTGAATTGTTTGATTACAAAATCCGACCTTACAACGCACATTTGACCAGTCACTTTTTTTTTCTCGAAATATTGTTAGGTCGGTGATTTGAGGTGGATAGGCTTCTGTGAAGCGTGGAAATCCACATCACCGTTTGCGAACCGTCAATGGCTCGCGCTGTTTCGTGAGTGCTTTCTCAGCTTTCGCATACAGCGTCAGCCAATCAGTTTTTTCACGAGTCTCGTCGCCGGGAGACAAGACAAAACGCGAATCTGTCGCTTGACCTCAATGTGGTCACTCACCGCTGGTGTGCCCGAGCCGTATTCCTACATTCGGTCGCTGAAATTCTGAAATGCGCTTTGAAATCCAGTTCAAAAGGTTGTCCATCGTAGCCCAATTCAATACCCCAAATCATTTCTTCTCGATAACCGTTCAAGCTAGCCTTCACTCCGACAAAGAAAAGATCATTACTGGGCCTACCCTTTCATTCCAGCCCTGCTTTTCCGCTGGTTAATGCGATGAGGAACTCTGTCCAAATCCTACTCGTCGCCGCCCTCCTGGCTGTCGCTGTTGCCGTGGACGGGGCCACGATTGACGACTCTGTAAGCATCAGCTCAGAGGATGTTGACAAAGCACTCTCTACCCTCCGAGCGTCTCCTTATGCCAAGTCAGCCCCAATCCTCGAGAGGTTCTGTAAGTAATCCGCGGATTTTTCTCTCAACTTTAGTCGCGCTTACGCCCTCACTGACTTCAGAAACGCATTACTGACAGCTGAGCTGATTGATATCCCCTATGCGTGTGCTGTTCCCGACCCGCATTGCAGTCCGAACCATCAAGCGGGTGAACGGAACCGCCAAGGCAACGCCTGTGACGGTCCTGCAGCCGATAAACCCGCTCAAAGTGGTGCGCAATTGGTGGCGCTTCTCCGCGGGCGAGCGCAGGAGCGTGGCGCGCTACCACATGCTCAAGGGCGTGTACGGCAAGAGAAAGCTCCGCAACGCCGCGCGCTTCACCAAGTTCCCGACATACGAGGGCGGAAAGGTCACCAAGCTGTCCGGCAGGATCCTGCCCACCGTGGTTCTCAAGGGCGGCTCGGACATTCTCCCCGCTGTGGTCGTCTATCCCAACTTCTATATCACCAAACACTTTGCGCTGCACATCATCTCCACCTCCTTGACCCCTGGCGACGTTTGAATCTAGCGCGTACTAGTAGTGAGGGTTTCGGCCAGCAACGTCTGGCATTGCAGACATCTCGTGCATCAGCTGTTTCCATCTTGGCTTGATGCGCTGCTGCGCTGCGTCATCATGGCAACGGCTGATGGGCGAGAGGAATGGTTTTAGGTTCAGCTGCTTCCTCCGCAGATGTTCTATTTGATTACACCTATAAATACCCACATAGTACGTAAAGATTGAGGTCGTATTACATTCCTTACCATGAAAAGGAGAAACATGAGGTGAATGTGTAACTTCTAACTCAAGTTCTTACGGTATCATGGTGAGGATCTGAACGGACACCCTCGCGCTCCGCAGTTTGGGACACAAGCCGAGGGTAAAATAGGCCCTATCAAAGTAGAACTGGGTCCAGGGACCAGCCAGGGCCTATTTTATCCGGCAGAAGATACTAACTACACTAAAATAGTAGCTATTTCATCAGGTATGACCGAGATCTAAGTTTGGGCTGAATTCTCAGACTGAATCTCAGTCTAATGTGACATCACAATCTTGACAATTCACTACACCATGATGGTTATCAGACCTTCAATCAAGTTCAAACCTCTGGAAGGACTAAAAAGCTGGTAAGAGATGAAGGGAGACGGCACCTTTCAGGTGAACTGTTGGACGCGCAGCTATCCCGTCCAAGACTTGATGTTTCCCATTGTGAAGAACAATCTGGCAGATGCAGCATTGGGAGGGAGATTGGAGGCGGCGATGGTGCAGGAAGAATGGTGGGCTTGGTCGCAGCAGCACCTGATATGTTGGCGTGTGGGGAGTAATCGAGGGAGAGCCAGAGGGCGGAAGAAGACCAGGGGAGAAATGAGGGATGGGGGTGGAGCTTGGAGGGACGAACAAGGGAAGAAGTGATGGCTCTAGAGACGATCAGGGATTGGAGAGGGGGAATCTGGCTTGCCCTCCGTGTTGCAGCCGTAGGCGCCAGTGCCACCCTGGCACATGCTATCCTGTCATAGCATGTGGTGTAGGCTAGGGAGCTGGTTGCCATGTACGGTCACTAGAAGGGGTCTGGTACGACAACGGGAAGAGGAGAGAGGGAGAAGACGTATGTGTCAGAATCTCTGGTAGATGTTAAAGAGAGTTGTTGTAGATTGCGTACTAAAGGTCGCGCTGGCGCTCCCGCTCCCCTCTGCAAGCACATTTGATTGAATCACAGGTATGACGGACAGCACGTTGGCGCATGGGCAGACGCACACATGCATGCGCGTGCTCGCACGCACCCACCCGCATACGCACACACACATGCACGTGCATGTCCCACACGTGAGCGTGCACACGTGTACATGCCCACACAGATTCACATGCACACACAGAACCTCATGCACACACACACACCGACGCACGCGTGCGCGCGCGCGCGCGCACACACACACACACCCACCCACACACGCACACACGCATGCACACACGCACCCGCGCGCGCACATGCACACGCACACGACCACGCCCACGCACTTGGCCCGGCGTGCGCACACACACACACATGTCCACACTGTCAAATGTTATACCCTGTTGTGGGTCATGCTATATGGGGTACAAGCAGTTAGGGTTAGGCATGTGTACCCCAACCCTATCAATCCTACTCATTCCGCTGTAGCTACTTTCTAAGATGGTATCAGCTAGGTTCCTCGCTCCTATGCCCTAGGTTTAGGGTTTCGTTCCTTCCCTAGCTCGCCACACACGCCAGCGCGCTAGTGCGCTAAGCCCTAAGCCGCCAGCCAGCCAGCCAGCTGCCCCCTAACGCGCCACGCCGCCGGTCGACCTGCAGCGCGGCCTAAACCCTAGCCACCGCGCCACCCGCCCGTAGGCTCGCGCAGCCCGCCCGTAGGCCTGCCCGTCGCCTAGAACGCCCGCAGGCCCGCCCGTCGCCTAGCCCGCCCGTCGACCCGCCCGTCGCCTGGCCGCGCAGCCCGCTCGTCGACCCGCAGCGCCGCCCGTAGGCCCGCGCGCCGCGTCGCCCGCCGTCGACCAGCTGCGCAGCCCGCTCGTCGACCCGTCGCGCCGCCCGTAGGCCCGCGCGCCGCGTCGCCCGCCGTCGACCAGCTGCGCAGCCCGCTCGTCGACCCGCCGCGCCGCCCGTAGGCCCGCGCGCCGCGTCGCCCGCCCGTCGACCGGCTGCGCAGCCCGCCCGCCACTCAGTACGCCGTGCCGCACGCCCCATAGCGCGCCGCGCCGCCCACCACCCAGCGCACTGCGCCGCCCACCAGCCAGCGTACCGCGCTGCCCACCAGACAGCGCACTGCGCCGCTCACCTACATGCCTCCCCGCCTGCCCACACGTTACTGATTGTCTCTCCCCTCCCGCGGCTGGCAGCCGCGCTCTCTCAGTCTCGCCCTCTATGGCGATCTCCCGAGTACTTCGTTTCGACCCTGAAGGGCGACCTATAGATTTTAGCACGTGGCTTACGCAGGCGCAGCGCCACCTTAAGAGCCAGCGGCAGGATGGCGTGCACTTGTTCGCCCACGCATCCGGTACTCAGACCGCTCCCCAGCAGCCTTGCCCGCTGCCCACTACCCCACCGCCTACTCCTGAGCAGGAGGCCGAGTACCAGCGCCAGCTCCTCGCTCGCGACGTGTGGGAGTCTCGTGACGCCGCTGCCTGCCTCGCCCTGACCGACCTTCTCCCGCCGACAGAGGCAGTCCACTTCGCTCAGGTCGAGTCTGCTGCAGATCTGTATAAGGCTATTGTTGCTCGCTACTCTACTCCCTCCTCTGCGTCGCTCAGTCGCCTCCTCGTACCCTTTATCTACCCTGACCTCGCCTCCTTTGAGACTGTCTCTGACCTCGCTACTCACCTGCGCTCCCTTGACGCTCGCTTTCTCGCTGCTTGCACTGAGGACCAGCTTGCCCTTGCCCCGCCCCCTATGTGGCTCACTATTCACTGGCTAGTCACTCGCCTCCCTGACCGCCTAGCCACAGCCCGCGATGCGCTTCTTCTGAAGCACCCCACTGAGCTTACCATCGACCTTCTTGAGACTGCTCTCTCGAAGATCGAGAGTAACCTCCTCACCGTTGCCTCTGCCTCTTCCGCGCCTCCTCCTCGTCTTTTTGAGGGGTGTGCGGTACCACAGCTTCCCACCTTCTCTGCCTCCCTTGCCACTCCCACGTCTTCTGCCTCCGAGGAGACGGCGGCTGTTTCTGTCTCTGGCGGACAGAAACGTGGCAAGGCCGGCAAGAAGGGCGGGAAGGGCGGCGGGGGTACTGGAGGTGGTGCGGGTAGTGGCGGTGGCGGTGGAGCAGGTGGTGGGAGTGGTGGTGGGGGTGGCTCGGGACCTGACGGCCCTCCTTTCGACGGTGGAGTTTCCATTGGTGGTGAGGGGCTCCAGCAGCAGCAGCAGCAGCCGACTCCTCAGCAGCTGCCACCGCCTGGACAGCAGCAGCGGCAGGGACAGCAGCAGCAGCAGCGACAGGGCCAGCAGCAGCGCCTACCGCAGCAGCAGCCTCAGCAGTGGGGCCCTCCGCAGCAGTGGGGCCCTCCGCAGCAGTGGAGGTCTGCGGGTCCCCCGAGCACTGGGCGCGGTGGCGCCCCCTCCAGTCGGGGACCTCGCGCGGCCGGCCGCGACGTTGGTCCCTGTGAGTACTGGATCCTTACGGGTCCTCGTTGGGACACGTACTGTGGCCGCCCCGACCACTCTGCTGCACGCTGCTTCAGTCGTCTCGACGACCTCTACCGCTTGCACCACGGCCCCTTCGCTCCCCCGCCGCCACGCTGGGGGACGCTGCTTGCTCGTGGTATTGCTGTTTTTGATATGACTATGGATGATGCTAGGTCTTATGCCATGTATGCTGATGTTGACTATAGTGCTCCTGGATCTGTGTACTTGCCTGTACCTAGCTTAGGATCTTTGCCTGTTGCTAGAGTAGGTGCTAGTGTAGGATCTTGATTAGCTACTAGTACAGGTACTCCCTCGGCGGACACGTCTCTCTCCTTCACACTGGACTCAGGAGCGTCGCACTGCTTCTTCCGCGACTGCACGACTCTTTCTCCGCTACCGGCGCCTGTCCCTGTAGCACTGGCCGATCCCTCCTCGGGACCGGTCATTGCGACTCACGCCACTACTCTCCCGTGCCCAGCTGCTCCTTCTGGTTCCCTGACCGGCCTCCACGTTCCTACGTTCTCTAGGAACCTGGTTGGTGTGGGCACCTTGGCGAGACAGCACGTCGGTGTCTGGGTTGAGCCTTCTGGTGACACCGCTGTCTGCGTCGACGGTGACACGTACGCCCCCTTGGCTACTTTCCGCCAGGAGCCGGGCTCTGGTCTGTACACCCTCCGCACCGACCCCCGTCAGGTTCCCCCGTCCCACCAGGTAGCCGGGTCCAGTCAGGTTGCTGTGTCAGGTGTAGTTGCTGCGTCGTGCTCGTGTCGGTCGCTTGCCCACCCCACCATTCTGTGGCACCACCGGATGGGGCACCCGTCCCTTCCTCGTCTGCGCGCCATGTCCAGTCAGCGTCTTGTCTTAGGCCTCCCCCGAGTCCTCCCGCCACTCCCGCCGTCCCCAGCTCCTCCGTGCGGTCCTTGTGTCCAGGGTCGGCTTCGCGCCACCCCTCACTCCTCCTCCCTTCGTCCGGCCACCGAGCCCTTCCAGACACTCCACTTAGACGTCTGGGGCCCCGCCTCCCGCCTTGGCCCTAAGCGGGAGAGTTTCTTTCTGGTGGTCGTTGACGATTTCTCTCGGTACACCACCGTGTTCCCTTTTGGCGAAGAAGTCCGACGTGACTTCTACGCTGATCCGGTGGCTGCTCGCCACCGAGGGCACTCGTGGTCGTCGTGTCAGTTGTCTCCACTCCGACCGTGGGGGTGAGTTTCGCTCCGGCATTCTCGCCAGATTCTGTGCTGAGCAGGGCATCACCCAGTCCTGGACTCTTCCAGACTCTCCACAGCAGAATGGGGTTGCTGAGCGCCGCTTAGGCCTGGTCATGGAGATCGCCCGCACCTCCATGATCCACGCCCGCGCGCCCCATTTTCTGTGGCCCTACGCGGCTCGGTACGCCGCTCACCAGCTGAACCTCTGGCCTCGCGTCTCTCAGCCAGGGGCTTCACCGACCAGTCTTTGGACAGGGTCCCCTGGTGTTGCGTCGAGGTTTAGTGTCTGGGGCTGCTTGGCTCTTGTCCCCGACACCTCTGCGGACAAGATCTCGCCTCGTGCAGTCCCCAGTGTCTTCATTGGTTTCCCAGAGGGCTCTTCTGACTTCACCTTTTACCACACACCCTCCCACCGGTTCTTTGACTCTCGTGACGTCCGTTTCGACGAGTCCGTCCCCTACTACGTCAGGTACCCCTCTCGAGGTCTCCCGGTTCCCCCCCCTCCCCTCTTCCTGGCTCCAGCTCTTCCTCCTCACGTCCCTGCTCCTCCGGTACCCCCCCCTGTTCCCGCTCCGTCTGGTGTGTCTCACGCTACTCCCCCTCCCTCGGTACCCCCCCAGGCCTCTCCTCCTTCCCCACAGTCGTCCTCACCGCCTCCGCAGCAGCCGTCGGCGCTTCCTTCACCGGCCACTGCGGACACTGAGGGTGTCGGTGCTAGCGGTGAGGGCTCTGGCGGTGCTCGCTCTGGGGGTGCTGGCGTTGGAGCTGTTCGTGCACCTACAGGAGCGGCCAGTTCTGGGGGTGCTGGCACTGGCGCTGAGCGTGCACCTACCGCAGCTGCCCGTTCCGAGGGTACTGGAGCTGGTGGTGGTGCTGGAGCTGGTGGTGTTTCTGGAGCTGGAGAGTCTGGGGCTGGTGCTGGTGCTACTGGGGGCACCACGCCTGGGGGTGCGGGTACACCTCCTGCAGGTGCAGGTCGTGCTGCCGCGAGGGGTACTCGCTCTGGGGGTGCTCAGCCGGGTGCTGTCGACGGCGGAGCAGGTTCTTCTTCGTCGTCTCCTCACGCTACTCCTCCTCCTCACCCTTACCCGACTCTCCACCAGGCCCGTCTTCGTCTTGAGCGCGAGGAGCAGCAGCGTTTGGAGCGTGAGAGGTTGGAGGTTCAGCAGCGGGTGGAGAGTGAGAGGTTGGAGTTGCAGCGGGAGCAGCAGCAGCAGCAGCAGCAGCAGCAGCAGCAGCCGCAGCAGCAGCAGCAGCCGCAGCAGCCTCCGCCCCTTGTTTTTGGCCTTCGGGCCCTTGGTCTCCCCTCCTCTCCTCCTGTGTTCGGTCCTACGTTTCCTCCTCCGGACTCCACTCCGGCTGTCTTCCCTCGTTCTCTGTCTCCTCCGTCCCCCACTCCTCTCGCCCACACTTGGGCCTCTCGTCCTCCTCGTGCTCGTCCCTCGTCCCCTGTCACTGACCTCCGTACCGTGTTGTTTCGTCCTAGTCCTCCTCGTTCTCCTCCGTCGGCCCTTCCTCGTCCTCCTGAGTCTTCCCTCACTGCCTCCCTGTCCACTCCGGTCACTGACTACTACCGCACGTACCGCCCCACTCTCTCTCGTGTTCTCGCCTCTCTTGTTACAGACCCTCGTGCCTCCCCTTCCTCCGTCGCGGTCCTCACTGCCGCTGTCACTGACTTTACTGCTACGCGTCGCCTTGACTACGCCACTCGTGTTGTGGCCGCTCCTCCTGTCCGTCCTCTGTCCGCCGGGGGTGAGTCTGCCCTTGGCTGTGACGTCCTAGAGGACAGACAGTTTGAGCTAGAGTTCCTGGCAGCTGCTTCGCCTCATCTCTGTGCCATGCTGCTCACTCCTGAGGGAGACCGCGACGCTCCTGACATACCTACTCCTCGCACTTACGCTGAGGCAGTGTCATGGCCTTGGGCCTCTCAGTGGAGAGCTGCCATGGACGCAGAGATGGCCTCCTACAGGTCCACAGGCACTTACGTTGACGAGGTTCCCCCACTAGGGGCGAACATCGTTGACGGCATGTGGATCTTCAAGGTGAAGCGGCCGCCGGGATCTCCCCCAGTCTTCAAGGCACGCTACGTGGCTAGATGGTTCAGTCAGCGTGAGGGAGTTGACTTCTTTCAGACCTTCGCGCCCACCCCAAAGATGACCACTCTTCGGGTGTTACTGCACGTAGCAGCGCAGAGAGACTACGAGCTACACTCTCTTGACTTCTCCACTGCCTTCCTCCAGGGCCGCCTACACGAGGAGATCTGGCTGCGTCGTCCTCCGGGCTTCACTGGCACTTTCCCGCCTGGGACCCAGTGGAGCCTCAGACGACCGGTCTACGGTCTCCGCCAGGCACCCCGTGAGTGGCACGACACTCTCCGCTCTACTCTCTCCGACCTCGGGTTTGAGCCGTCTTCCGCCGACCCGTCGCTGTTTGTTCGTCGTGGGCGCACACCTTTCTTCGTTCTGGTCTACATTGACGACTTGGTTTTTGCCACAGCCGACACAGCTGCACTGGCGGAGGTGAAGTCCGAACTGCAGAAGAGACACACGTGCACTGACCTTGGAGAACTGCGCCGCTATCTTGGCCTGCAGATCTCCAGGGACAGAGCCGCTCGCACCATCACTCTGACTCAGTCACACATGGTGCAGCAGGTCCTTCAGCGGTTCGGGCTTCAAGACTCCTCTCCTACACCCACTCCTCTTGCTGTAGACCACAGACTCACTGGGCCTTTTCCTAACGAGCCGTTCGAGCCCAGTGGTCCCTACGCAGAGCTGGTGGGCTGCCTCATGTACCTGATGACGTGCACTCGCCCGGACCTCGCCGTCCTTCTTAGCATCCTGTCTCGCTTTGTTGCGACTGGGAGACACCGTCCTGTTCACTGGGCGGCGGCTAAGAGGGTGGCGAAGTACCTTGGCGCGACATCAGGCATGGGGCTTGTACTTGGAGGGACACAGCCAGTTGTACTCACCGGTCACTGCGACTCCTCCTACGCCGACGACGTTGAGACTCAGAGGTCTACGCAGGGTTACTGTTTCAGACTGGGTTCTGGAGCTGTTTCGTGGAGGTCTACTCGGTTCTCCTCGGTTGCGACTTCTACCGCAGAGGCCGAGATCTACGCTGGGGCCCTTGCTGCTCAGGAGCTACGCTGGTTGACCTTTTTGCTCACTGACCTTGGTGAGCGGCCGAGCTCTGCACCGACCCTGTTTGCTGACAACAGGGCGATGATTCTCCTGTGTCGTGAGCCTCGACTAGAGAGCAGAGTGAAGCACATCGACGTTTCCTCCTTCGAGAGTTACAGAGACGCGGGCAGGCTCGTCTGGACTTCGTGGCCTCCGAGGCCAACACTGCAGACATCTTCACCAAGGCTCTTCAGCCTTGTGACCACCGCCGGTTCTGTCTGCAGTTAGGCCTCGTTGAGACTGGGTCGAGTAGACTGCAGTAGTGAGTGCTTGTCTCTTGTCTTTGCTTGTACAGTATATATCTGCATATACACTCTTGAACTGGCCTTGTGGCCGCTGTTTGCGCTCAGACTGTGTGGTAACGTTGTGATCCACCCTGAGCTTTGTTTTGTCTTTTGTTTGTGACTGGTCTTGTGACCTTTGGTTGCGTTTCTTGTTGCTTGGCATTCTCCACTTAGGCTATGGGGGTGTGTCAAATGTTATACCCTGTTGTGGGTCATGCTATATGGGGTACAAGCAGTTAGGGTTAGGCATGTGTACCCCAACCCTATCAATCCTACTCATTCCGCTGTAGCTACTTTCTAAGACACACACACACCCACACCCCCCCCCCCACACACACACTCACCCACCCACCCACACCTACACACACCTACACACACACACACACACACCCACACACACATCCACACCCACAAGTCCAAGAGAGGTGATGGCTCATGTGAAGCATATGGAGGTCAGACATGAGACAAACGGTGTATGTGAATGACACTCTGCCATTGGTCCGGAAGCACGGGGAAAGAGAGGAGAGTGGGAAGGGGAGCACGCACGCCAAGGGAAACAAATCTGAGAAAACATTGCCCCAAGTTCTGTTATAGATCCGCAATCATTACCACAAACAACATAAGCAATTCCGGAATCGAAATGAGTTTTTCTTATAGGGGTTTCTACCAATCTTTGCAGTCCAGATGCATGATATCAAGAACAGCTTTCCACAGTAGAAAGCATAATGATCTCTGGTCCAAAGGCAGACAAAGCATGCATCAGCTCACATGCAAGAAAACAAATACAAAAGAAAAGAGCAAGAGATCAGCAAAACATAACCACCTTCAACAGCCTCCGTTCTAACTTCACCCTCCACTCCGGTGCAAGTTTATTTCCAACCCACTAGAGATGCTTCTTTAGCCACCCACCTCACAACTGCCACTCCTCCTTCTCATTGAAGCAGCTGGGAGTGCACACACGCCATGCGCCTCGTTGAAGAGGCTAGGCCTTGGCATCCTTGGCGTCGGAGGGGCCTGCCTTGCGGGGGCTGTTGTCGGGCTTCTTGTTCTTGCCAGTGATGCGATCACCGAGGTTCTTAAAAAAGTACTTGATCGATTTCGCCGTCCGCTTCAGAAACCCCGGCTTCTTCTCGTCCTTCTTCTTCTCGTCCTTCTTCTTCTCATCCTTCTTCTTCTCATCCTTCTTCTTCTCGCCCTTCTTCTCCCCTTCCTCCTCAAGCTCCCTGGCCATCGGAATGTCGTCCGCCTCTTCATCCTCCTCGTAGCCATCATCCGCTTCATCTGCTTCCTCCTCGCTCTCGCTCTCCTCTGCAAGAGCTCTCCCCTCCTCCTCCACATCCTCCTCGTCGACCGCTGCAGCTTCATCCTCCACTTCCTCCAGCACCCTGCCGTCCTCGTCATCCTCATCCTCATCTCTCTCCTCCGCGCCCTCCATCTCCCCACCCTCTTCCCCCTCCACGCCCCTGCCCTCTACCAGCACTCTGCCTTCCTCGCCCTCCATCTCCTCCTCCTCACTCTCCCCGCCATCTTCCACCTCCTCATCCTCGCCCTCTACAAGCACCCTTCCCTCCTCCTCCTCCTCCTCCTCGCTCTCCGCGCTCGCCTCGCTTTCATCCTCCCACTCGCCCTCCGCCAGCATCCTGCCGTCCTCCACCTCCTCCGCGCCCTCCATCTCCCCACCCACTTCCTCCTCCTCCTCCTCCACCACCTCGTTTTCATCCGCCCAGTCGCCCTCCGCCAGCATGCGCCCCTCCTCCTCCTCCTCCTCGCCCTCCCCCTCCTCCGCCATCTCTCCCTGCACCTCGTCCGCCGCGCTCTCCTCCCCCCCCTCCTCCGCGCCCTCCTCCGCCAGGCTCCTGCCCTCCGCGCGCTCCTCAGCGTCCGCCTCGCCCTGCGCCTCCTCATCCCCCCGCGCGGCGTCCGCCAGCGCCCACCCGTCCGCCATCTGCTCCGCCTCGTCGCCTTCGCCTTCGTCCAGCGCCATGCGCGCCCCGCCGCCCACAAGAGCCGCGTTCGAGTCGCCTGCAGCGGTCCACGCGGCGGGAGACGGGTCGCCGGCCATCCCGTTGCCGCCGATGGGACCGTCGCCGCCGCCACTCCACGAGGCCGCAGCGGCGCTCGCCACCACCGACGCGGCCGGCGCGGCGAGCAGAGGCAGCAGCGTGGCGAGGAAGAGCAGCAGCAGCGGCGACGGCGCGCGCGCGCCTCCAAGGCGGGCCATGGTGGCGGGGGAATGAGAGGTGGTGCGGCGCACGCTGGGGACGACGGTTGCGGGCAGCTGGGAGAGCGCGGCGGGCTGAATGGACGGCACTGCAGGCTTGAAGTCGCAACGACGGAAGCTTGCTAGGTTGCTGCTTTCTACGGCGGTCTGAAGCTGGTCTGATATAGAGCTTGTTCTCGTGTCCCTCGATGAGCGAAGCGAAAGGTGATGCCTTTCCCACGGCGTAGCCAGCTCCATTTATGCTGCCCATGGTCACCCAGCGTGCTGCGCCATCGCCACCGTAACGGGCTTGCCTGCCGTGGCTCCGGCCGCCAGTTGCGGCGAGGGCGAGCGTGAACTCGCGCGGCGGCAGCGGTGTGCTTTGCCGCGATCATTGCCGGGTTGACGCTTCAGCTTCGCGGAGAAATGCCCCGCACGCACCCAGTCGCTGGGTGGGTGGAATAGAGGCGCCACGGTGACAGTACGGTGCTAAAGCTTGTCGCTCGCTTGCTTGCGGGCGCCGCGAAGAGCATGAAAGGATGAGTTCAAGGGATAAACGAGGGCGGGCGCGCAATTATGTGTCAACTGCGCGGACTTGGCTCCCTACTATTTCGCATAAGGCTGGATGATGAAAGAGCGGAAATTATGAGAGAATTGCCGCGGCGCGGGCTTTGGTCTCGTGATTTTTTTTCATCGCGCTCAAATTTTTACACAACCCGAAAGACACACGCTCCACCTTCTATCGCGAGCGGTTCGCGCTCCCGACATTTTGACTTCGATGTGGTAGTGTACATGTAAGTGTACGGTCATCTCGGAACTTTTTGGCAGGAACCCAAGCGCGAGCGCCCAACATTGTGGGAACCAAACCAGCGTAGTGCTGGGTTGCCAAGCCTACGTGTGGCTTTTCGGCGTTTAGGCTCGACACCGATGGGGCATGTATCAAAGCCGCAGCGCGAGCATGGTATAACACTAGACACGTCAGAATTAGCAAAAACAAACCAGCTCAAAATGGAACCAATTGTGGTGTCACACGTTACCATATCGATCGATAACAACTCGAGGTAAAAAAACGAGTTTCGATGAACGCCGACTTCCTTTAACATATAAGGTAAATAATGAATGGATAACACAAATAGAACTGTATAAGAATTTACTTCTGCTAAATAATATTGGTATATGCTAACAGCTAGTTTTTTCACAGTTCCAATACATGTTTTTTTGTGTGAAGTATTTAAACAAAGTAATCAAGACAAAACAAAGTATCTTTCTGACTATCAAACAATTATTAAATTGGACTATCAAATGTCTAGGCTTTCGACGTATTTTGTTACCGAAGATATATTCTGGCAATTGTATAACTTTTCTCTAAGGATACCGTATGGATATCAAGAAGGTATCTTACAAATGTACACTGCATGCATATACATCCTATTGAAAATTTGAATTTACAAAGATGAATATTATGTACGAGCTTACATTACCCTTCACATTACCCTACATTACAGCATATGATTAGAACAACATCGAACAACTGCAGTACAAGAGATAAGCATAGCATGTCTTTTTTATTATATGTAAATACTTAATCAGGTGGGTCATGTTATGGTCTCTCACAAGGCATAATAACGCCAATTGGGCATGGCAGAAATACGTAATGCAGACACAATTGACCATACATAATACATTGAGATAGCAGTGTCTGTAGAAAGGTTGATTATGCTTGTGAAAAGGTTGGCTAAATTTTTCAAAGTGTAGAAATGATGGGAAAGGCATGATTCTTTCCGTTTACTCACTATGATGATCATGCCTCAATGCACCAATACAATGAATAGATAAGTTAAAAAAAATGAACTTCAAACAAAAGGAAAACCTAAGTACTGTGTTAATGTCTTCAACAATAAACAAATTACTTAACATACAAGATCACAATACATGCATTTCCCCCCCACAGACCATGGAGTTGCAGATTTTTGCAAAAGAGTGATCAACGGTTTTTTTACAGTATAACAGAATGGAGCTGAGTGTTATAATTTATGGCTTATTTATGAACTTGTTTTTTGAATATCTCTAGTTGGGTGCTGTTTACTTTGTTAAAAATACTCCCTCCTAATATGTAGTTACAATCTACTGATGATTTCTTCGTTGTAAAACGGTCGCTGTATATAGTATCGAGCACACAAAGAATGCCATTTTACCACATCAGCACGCACTTGAACACCTTCACTACGGTAGTATGACGCGGCGCTAAATCATTGGTTGATGCGAAGTGTTACGGATCTGTTTTTTAACACGGCTTCAAATCTTCCGCGTGGCAAGAGCTGGAAGGAAACGACTGAGTGCCTGACGGTTACGTGCCACATGGGCGCAACACTAAAGTACATGCGATCTGCGCGGTGTGAAAATCCCTACAGTAGGTATCATCAAACCAATCGCATTGCGACACGCCTAAGCCCACACGACTGTTCTGTCTGATACAGTGATCCGCAGCACTTTGTCGAGCCTGTTCGTGCTCGAACCTATCCGAACCTGTTATCCACACTTTGAGGAACGAAATGACCAATCGGCTAACACTGCGTGGCAGTTATGTTCGATGTCACCCAGCAAACTGCCCACCGACAAATTGGAACCCCCCCAAAAAAACTCGTAAAGTGATTAAATGACGCGAAATGGGGGGGAGCGCGTGCCGCTCGCGATAGAAGGTGGAGTGTGTGCCTTTCGGGTTGTGTAAAAATTTGAGCGCGATGAAAAAAATTCACGAGACCAAAGCCCGCGCCGCGGCAATTCTCTCGGAAATTATTTTCGCCCACCAGCACGGGACGCATCCCCGTCTACAAAAACTTGTTATTAACAATATCATTTTCAGTAACATATTCATATGCTACTTGTTTCAAACCTGGAGTGTTTTGGCAGGGTTGATTGTACAAGATACTTGTGTATATTCAGCCATTAAGCCTATTTTTCCATAGGTGGCAGCCTTCATAGTATGTAGTTTTTAACCGTACTTAAAGTGTATTGTGTTGGAAACAACAAGTTGTAAGCGCCTCTGTCGTATCGAAACACTGCACCAGAAGCGAAGTGAACCATATTGAAGCACCCGCGAATCAACCCTCGGAGGTTAAGAGGTTGCTGGAGGTTACGCGAAAGTCAAAGGTCAGCGACCTTTGACCTGACAAGTACAGCGCGACAGCAAGGATGTGAAATAAGAGAGGAATGTGTCCACTAGGAAGGTTGGGAGTACAAGTACAAAACTCTAACAAACTGTACCCCCTATAACCAAACCCACTGTAGCCTACTCAACTACAGCATATGATGTTTAACACACCCCCATAGGCAAAGTGGGGGAGAACAAGTGGTCACAAGACCAGTCAAGCAAAGCAAGGTAAGCTCAGGGTGGATCACAAAGTCACCACACATTCCGAGCATCGTTTCAAGGCCATAAGGCCAGTTCACATGCAAGATTATATATGAAGGTAAACAAACAAGAGCAGGTATAGATATATATATATATCACAGTACAAGCGAGGTCAAGAAGTGAGCAAGTGAGGCAAAGTAGGCACAAGACCTAGCAACGTACAAAAGCGCTGATGATCACAAGGCTGAAGTGCCTTGGTGAAGGTATCAGCAGTGTTGGCCTGAGAGGCCACGTAAGCAAGGCGCAGCTGCTGCAGGGGCGGCTGCTCCAGGGGCGGCTGCTGCAGAGGCAGCAGCTGCACCAGGGGCGGCAGCTACAGATGGGTGGCTGCACCAGGGGCGGCTGCACAAGGGGCGGCAGCTGCAGAGGGGCGGCTGCACCAGGGGCGGCAGCTGCAGTAGGGCCGGCGGCAGCTGCTGCAGGTCCTGCGGCGGCAGCTGCGGCAGGTCCAGTGGCGGCAACTGCTGCAGGTTCAGCGGCGGCAGCTGCTGTAGGGCCGATGGCAGCAGCTGCGGCAGGACCAGTGGCGGCAGCTGCTGCAGGCCCGGCAGTGGCGGCTGCTGCAGAACCAGCGACGGCAGCTGCTGCAGGCCCGGCAGCGGCGGCTGCTGCAGATCCAGCGGCGGCAGCTGCTGGAGATCCGGGCGCCAGCAGCTGTTGGAGGTGCGGTGGCGGCAGCTGCTGCAGGCTCAGTGGCAGCAGCTGCTGCAGATCCAGCGGCGGCAGCTGCTTCAGGCTAGGGGCAGGGCCGCAACTGAGGCGGCAGGGGCAGGGGCGGCAGCAGAAGTGACCGCAGGGCCGCGAAGGGCGGCGGCGGGGCCGCGGGGGTGGTCACAGAGGGCGGCGACGGGGCCGTGAGGGGCCGCGGAGGGCGGCGACGGGGCTGTAAGAGGCCGCAAGGGGCCGCGACTGGCCAGGAAGGGGCCACGACGGGCCAGGAAGGGGCCGCGACGGGCTGGGAAGGGGCCGCGACGGGCTGGGAAGGGGCCGCGACGGGCTACGAGGGGGGCCACGACGAGCCGCGATAGGGGGGCCACAAAGGGGCCGTGAGAGGGAGGGCCGCGAGGGGCAGTTTAAGGGGCCGCGAAATGGCAGTTTAAGGGGCCGCGAAGGGCAGTTTAAGGGGCCGCGACGGGCAGTTTAAGGGGCCGCGACGGGCAGTTTAAGGGGCCGAAATCGACGGGCAGGGCGCAAAGGCGCTTCGGGCAGCTAATAAACAGGTTAATGTGGTGGGCCCTTAAAAAAAAAACGGTCCTTAAGGACCTGCTCTATACCATGTGAAATAAGAGAGGAATGTGTGCACTAGGAAGGTTGGGAGTACAAGTACAAAACTCTAACAAACTGTACCCCCTATAACCAAACCCACTGTAGCCTACTCAACTACAGCATATGATGTTTAACAAAGGACACACAACTGACTCGTTACATAGCAGTTGCCAGAGTCGTTACTGTATCGAACCGCAACAGCAACAGTAAAGTAGTTACAACTGTATCTTTTCGTATTCCTTGTACTATTGTATAATCCTGTATCTCTTTGCTATAATCAATCTACTTTGCCCTCACATACCAGCGCAAGGTAGTTCAATCTTTTCATTAAAGCTTCCGCTACTACAACATTGTTCTACTCAGAGTTCACCCTTGCAAAAGATCCTAAGGGCTATTCTCAGCCCAACATGGTATGAGAGCTCACAAGGGGAACTCAACTACTTTCAAGACATCGGATACATCACAAGACATGGCAACTCAAAAGGAAAGGAGCTCCTCTAACGACTCCCAGGGTACTACTACTACTCCACCTCCTACCTCTGGCCTGCAGACAGAGGAGGACACGGCAACAAGACCAGCAGCACCTTCAGCCAGCCAACCAGCGAGCTTCGACCAGAGCATGATGGAGAAGTTCTTCTCCTTCATGTCCTTCATGGAGCAGCACCAGCAGACGGCACCTGCGCAGTCAAACAACAGCAACAACAACCTTGAGGCAACTCCAATGAGTCTCGACGGCTCATCATATGCGCGCGGAAACCAGCAACAACCCACCTTTGCTCCGTACGAACGCGGGTCCATCAGCTTCATGCCGCACCCGCAAGCTCCACCCGGACAAGAAAAACCACTGGATGCACTGCAAGTTCAGTCGCAATTCGCACACGTCTTGAAACTGCAGACGTCAAGGCCCTTCGACGGCAAAGACTTCTTCACCTGGTCATTTGAGTTCGAGCTCATGATGGAAGGCGCGCAAATCCTCGGCTTCTTCGACGGGTCTCTGGCATACCCAACAAACGGCACACAGTACGAGAAGCAGCAGTACACCTATCAGTCAATGATGGCGTACACGATTTGTCAGAATATTATGCTCTAGCCTGTAGTGGGGTGCTCTGTAGCGAGTACAACCCTTCTAGGGTTTGCTATTTGTATCCCCATTCTTGCTAGTTCATTCCTCTTTTGCCTAATTCTCTTGACATGCTATCAGAGCAGGACGATCCAGATGGGTCGATCCTGTGGGTGGGCCCCACCACCTGCTTCCGCTGCTCCTACTACTCTTTGTGTCGCACGCCCCGTGGCGTGCGACGGATTTTTCATCCCGCCGCGCGCTCGGGGCGTGCGGCGGTTTTCTCCCCGCCGTGCGCCCCGAGGCGCGCGGCGGTTTCCTACCGTGGGGGACGCCCGCGGCCCCTCGATTCCGTCGCACGCGGCCCCCCCCCCCCCCCGATCCAGTCGCCCGCGGCCCTGCGATCCCGTCGCCCGCGGCCCCCCGATCCCGTCGCCCGCGGCCCCCGCGATCCCGTCGCCCGCGGCCCCCCGATCCCGTCGCCCGCGGCCCTGCGATCCCGTCGCCCGCGGCCCCCCGATCCCGTCGCCCGCGGCCCCGCGATCCCGTCGCCCGCGGCCCCCCCCCCCCCCCCCTCCCCCCCCCCCTCCCCCCCCCCCCCCCCCCGATTTCTCGTCGCGCCGCCCTGGGGAGCCGCGCGCGGCCCCTCGCTGCCCCGTGGTGGCGTCCTGGGGGCCGCGCGCCGTCCCCCTCGCCGTCCCCCGCGCTCCTTCCCCCGTTCCGCCCGTTTTTAGGGTTTGGGGGTGAGGAGTGTGGAGGTGGCACCTATGGGGGTGCCGTGTGTGTGCGCCGTCCCCTGCTCCTCCTCCTCCTCCATCTCCCACTGCTGCAGCTGCCGCTGAGGGGGGTGGATGTGTGGGAGCCGAGGGTTAGGGTTTAAAGGGGGGTTCCGTGGGAGTGGAGCTAGGGGTGCAGCAGGGGGTGTGTGTCGAAGGGTGTGGGACAGTTGGAGGAGGTTGAGCGGAGGCCGCCGTCGTGTCGTCCGCAGCGCCTGTATTCCGGGGGTCGATTAGCCACCGGTAGCTCAGAGAGCCGGTTGCGCCGTCGCCTGTGGGTCCGTTGCTCCTGCCGCGCACATTAGCCGCGGAGCCTGTTACTCCTGTACTCCGGGGCACTCATTCCCGGTAGCCACGTTGTCGCACCAGAGCCGTCTGTTGCCCGTGTGTCTGCAGCTTCAGTCGTCGCCTCCTATCTACTCTCCTCTCGCCAGCCCTCCTCCTCCTCACTTGCCCCCTGTGACTGCCTCTAGCTTTGCTCATAATTGTGAACCTTAAACTATTGCTTCTTGCTTGTGCTCAGAATGTGTGGTGACATCGTGATCCACCCTGAGCTTGTACTGCTTTGTTTCCTCTGCTGATTACACCCCACTTTGGCTATGGGGGTGTGTCAGAATATTATGCTCTAGCCTGTAGTGGGGTGCTCTGTAGCGAGTACAACCCTTCTAGGGTTTGCTATTTGTATCCCCATTCTTGCTAGTTCATTCCTCTTTTGCCTAATTCTCTTGACACGATTCTACTGAGGAACATTACACCGACCCAGCAGCAGAACATACGGTCTTACCGGGGTTACGGCAACTCCGCCGAGCTCGCATACAGCCACCTGAAGAGCCTGTATCAAGCAACAGACAGCGTAAACCAAAGCAGGTTAATGGCGCAGTTGACAACAGTTGAGATGAAACCAGGAGAGAAAGGAATGGCGTATATCAGTCGATGTCGCGAGTTGCGCGACAAGATTCTTCGATGTGGAGGAACGATTTCCGAAGACGCCTTCGTGACAGTCATCATTGGAGGACTTGGTCCTCAGTGGCGCTCCACGCGAGCAATTCTTCGATCCCACGGAAGAATTTTCCAAGCAGCACTTTGCGCCGAAATCCACGCCGAGCAACAGGACATGGACCTGCAAGAAGAAAGGCACAAGAGGAAGACATCATCATCAGAATTCGCGTTCCACACTCAGCGACGCTACAACAACAACAACCATCGACAACAACAACCAAAGCCAGTACCTCCCTTCTGTCACATCTGCAAGACTTCAGGGCACCCGCGCAAACACTGTCCGAATCGTCAACAGTCAACGAATCCACAGCGGCAACTTCGACCTTCAAGCAGTCAAGTCGCCTCAACGCAAGCGAATCCTACGACCCAGATCCAAGCTTCAACGACTCCAACAGGACAACCTACACAAGGAGCAAGAAACATCGTTAATTGCATGGCAAGACTAAGCGATTCCTGCATCACCGAGTCACCGCCGCACTACTCTCCGGAAGAACAACTCGATGAAACCACACCCCGCCGCGAGTCACTTCACCCGAACCCGACATACGCCGCCATCGCCCAAAGCAAGACCTCACACTCACGGTTTCATCTACCGTCACCCCGTACCTCGGCCTTAACATCCGAGAAGAGGAAGACGCGATCTACCTCAACGCCGCGAAATACGCTGACACCATCGCCAAACGCTTCGCTCTCACGCCGACCGCCATCTCCACGCCGTACCGCTACACGACAGAAAGCAACAAGGGAGGATCCGCTCTACTCAAGCCCGCCGGCATACGCAACTATCAAAGGAAGCTAGGATGCCTCCTCTTCGCAGCCGTTACATGCCGTCCTAACCTCTCATACTCCGCAAGCCAGCTCGCCACCTACCTCAAGAAACCCGAAGCAGAGCATCTAGCAGAGCTCGACCGCGCCCTTCACTACCTCGTCAGCACCCCGACGATCGGCCTAACTTACTACAAAAACGCAACTGCACCGACTAAGTTAATCGGCTACGTCGACGCCGATCACGCTGGCGACTCCGACAACAGGCGTTCGCGCACCGGCTACATCTACCGTCTCGAACCTATCGGTCCTATTTCCTGGCAGTCGAGCAAGCAGGAGTTTATCGCGCTCTCATCAGCTGAGGCAGAATACATCGTACTCTGCTCAGCCACCAAGGAAGGACTTTATCATCGCGAGCTGCTGGAAGAAGCGAAGTTAGCCGAGTTACCCAACTTCACCCTGTTCTGCGACAACCAGTCGACAATTCGCATCGCCAACAAGAACGGCTTCGCGAACAGGACGAAACACATCGCCCTACGCTACTTCTTCGTGAAGGATGAGATCGAGAAGGGGAGACTCGAGCTGTCATACTGCCCCACGTCCGAGATGGCAGCTGACTATTTGACCAAGTAACTCGGAAAGCAGAAATTCGAATACTGCATGCTGCTGACTGGACAGAGCCACGTCATCAGCAACGACACTCCAGAAGCGAAGGGGAGTGTTGGAAACAACAAGTTGTAAGCGCCTCTGTTGTATCGAAACACCGCACCAGAAGCGAAGTGAACCATATCGAAGCACCCGCGAGTCAACCCTCGGAGGTTAAGAGGTTGCTGGAGGTTACGCGAAAGTCAAAGGTCAGCGACCTTTGACCTGACAAGTACAGCACGACAGCAAGGACACACAACAGACTCGTTACAGAGCAGTTGCCCGAGTCGTTACTGTGTCGAACCGCAACAGCAACAGTAAAGCAGTTACAACTGTATGTTTTCGCATTCCTTGTACTATTATATAATCCTGTATCTCTTTGCTATAATCAATCTACTTTGCCCTCACATACCAGCGCAAGGTGGTTCAATCTTTTCATTAAATCTTCCACTACTACAACATTGTTCTACTCAGAGTTAACCCTTGCAAAAGATCCTAAGGGCTATTCTCAGCCCAACATATTGGAGGTTGGGTGTTCTTCGGAAAGTGGTTAGGTAATCAAGTATGAATGACATACGGGATTCCTGGAAGGTATTTATTTCAAAAATAGTTTTCAAAAAATTGGGACGTCTTTTGGGGTCCTCGTTTCCAAGCTTTTGTCAAACTTTAAAGAGTACAACTCGTTTAAGGGTTTCCTATTTGCATCCAACCTTTCTACTTCATTCTGTTGTTTGTACTTTGACATGGTATCAAAGCAGGTTGTTTCTATGATCCTGGCATGACGTTCCTTCCTAGCTCCCTCTTCCTAGTGTCGTTTTAGGGTTTTGACTTAGGGTACATTCCGCGCTGGACATGTCCTGATCGTACATGTCCCAATCGGGTGTACCGCTCCGAGTCGAACTAAACCAGAGAAGCGAAAATTTTGAAACTGAGGTGTAATTCGGTGTAATAAGACGCAGTGCGGTAGAATCGGTTGGGACACATCGATTGGGACGCTGTCCACAGCGGAATGTGTCAGAATATAATGCTTGTCTAGTCTGTATTAAGGTACTCAATAATGAGTATAACCCTTTTGGGCTTGCTATTTGTATCCCTCTCCCTTCTAGTTCAAACCCCCCTCTTTTGCCTATTCTCTCTTGCCTAGCTAGCTAAACCCTAGTTACGGCTCCTTCATTCTAGCTACTCTTCTGACATGGAATCAGAGCTGTTACGCTCTTGGCCTGTGGGCCCCACGTGCTTCCGCTGCTTTCCTGTCTGCCGCGTGCCCCGTGGCGCGCGACGCCTTGTTTTTTCTTCCCGCCCCGAGCGCGCGGCGGTTTTCTGCCCCGTCGGCCTGCGCGTCGCCCCCCCCGCTTTCCCCGTCGCGGCGCCCTGGGGAGCCGCGCACAGCCCCCCGCTGCCCCGTCACGACGCCCTGGGGAGCCGCACGCGGCCCCCGTTTCCCCGTCGCGGCGCCCTGGGGAGCCGCGCGCGGCACCCCGCTGCCCCGTCGCGGCGCCCTGGGGAGCCGCGCGTGGCCCCCGTTTCCCCGGCGCGGCCCCCGTTTCCCCGTCGTGGCACCCTGGGGAGCCGCGCCCGGCCCCCCGCTGCCCCGTCGCGGCGCCCTGGGGAGCCGCGCGGGCCCCCGTTTCCCCGGCGCAGCCCCCGTTTCCCCGTCGCGGCGCCCTGGGGAGCCGCGCCCGGCCCCCCGCTGACTCGTCGCGGCGACCAGGGGAGCCGCGCGCCCCCCCCGGGGACGCGCGCGCCCGTCCCCCTGGACCCGCGCCCCCCTCCCCTGGACCCGCGCGCCGCCCCCGGGGACCTCCGCGCTCGCCCCCGTCGACCCGCGCGCCGTCCCGGTTCACCACGAGCGCCGCCCCCACTGCAGCCCGTGCTCCTGCCTTTGTTAGGGTTTGGCGTTGGCGAGTGTGGGGGTGGCGAGTATGGGGGTGACAAATGTGTGCGCCGTCCCTTGCTCCTCCTCCTCCGTCTCCCACTGCTGCAGCTGCCGCTGAGGGGGGTGGATGTGTGGGAGCCTTCGGGGTGGTGCTTGGGGGGTGGAGTGTGAGTGGAGCTAGGGGTGAAGCAAGGGGTGTGTGAAAGGGGGTGGGACAGTTGGGGGTGGTTGAGTGGAGGTATCAGTCTTGTCGCCCGCAGCGCCTGTAGTCCGGGGCCCTTGCCGCTGGTAGCCCAGAGAGCCTGCTGCGCCTGTCGCCCGTGGGTCCATTGCTCCTGTCTGAGCCTGTTTCTCCGGTAGCAACTGAGCCAGCCGCTCTTGTGGCCCGTGTGTCTGCAGCTTCAGCAGTCGCCTCCCATCTCTTCTCCTCTCACAGTCACTCCTCCTCCTCACTTGCCCTGTGTGACTGCCTCTAGCTTTACTTGAACTTGTGAACCTGCTCTATGATTGCTTGCTGTGCTGATTATACCCCACTTTGACTATGGGGTGTGTCAGAATATAATGCTTGTCTAGTCTGTAGTGGGGTACTGAATAGTGAGTATAACCCTTTTGGGCTTGCTATTTGTATCCCTCTCCTTTCTAGTTCAAACCCACCTCTTTTGCCTATTCTCTCTTGCCTAGCTAGCTAAACCATAGCTACGGCTCCTTCATTCTAGCTACTCTTCTAATAGAATGTACCCTTAGAATCCTGCCAATCGTTTATTGTCACTATTTATAGAACGTCGTTCCTACGCCCAGCTACCTTTTGCCATTGCATACGCAGAGTCGTGCGCTTTGACGCAGAAGGCTGCAAGATAGACTTAAGCACGTGGCTCCGCAATGCCTAGCTCCATCCTGTTCGCAAACGCGTCCGAAGTGTCCCGCACAGCTTTCTGCCACGTCCAACAAGGCAGAGCAGGAGACATTCGCTAGGATGTGCTTGGACGACTTTGTCTATGATACGCTTGCTGAGCGTGCAGGTTTGTTGAAGCTCATTTAACAATCGCTCTGGTCGATCCACGACAACCGGAAAAAAAAAAAGTTGTGCGGGTGTCCAGCGTGAGGCCTTAAAAACTTGAGGCACTGACAGGGCTCGAGCTGCGATTTTTTATAGTTGACAATAAATCCAACCGCTTCGAGGTTGGCCAAGATGATAGCCCGATTATGAATTTCCTCGGGTCTAGAGGCGATTATGAATAGGATATCGTCGACGTATGGTATAAGCTGGGTGCCCCCACTAGCCGGTGCTAGAGAGTCTGCTCTCTCTGGTACTACGCCTGCCAAGGCCTTGCACACCTTTACACTTGACTCTGGTGCTTCCGCTGTTTCTTTCGCGACAGTACCACAGTCACACCCCTCCCTGTGTTGTGATGCTATCATTCGCATTCACGTCTGTCTGCCTCCCATCATATGTTTGTGCGGTTTTGGATTTCCTGAGTTTGTGTGAATGTTATTTGAATTGGGCAGATATCTGAAGTGATTCATCTGCTCAAGAGCTTTCCGACGAACCAAGAATCGTCGCGATCGGAGCAAGATCAAGAAAGTTACGAACGTTGGAGTTCGTATGCTTTCTGTACTTTGGTTGCGGCGACTATTGGAAGTTGTGCGGTTTGCTCCATAAGGGGTATAGGCTTTTGGTGGTTGGGAAATTCGGTCCCATCACTGTAGATGCCGCCATGTGGTTGGGTGAAGCCAAACCAGGTTGGCAAGTGTGGCCAAGTGGGTTGAGGTGGATGGCATGAGTTGGGAAAGTGACAAATGTGAAAGTGGGGTTGCCTATGGAGAGGGGAATTGTGTGGCATGGGGTTTCCTTTGGTTGGGGACTCCTTGGGACCTTCCCTTTCGTCCGCCTCTTCCCTCCTACCTGGTTTAGTGCTACTCTAACTCTCTTGTGTGGAACAACTTGAGAACTTGTGTTAATTGTGATTAAATTTTCTATGTGGCAGCATACCCCCTAGTGCGCCGAAAAGCATAACTCGAGATTTACTCCACCTTTTGATACGATTCAAATTGGGAATTGTAGCCACGGACTAGAGCTACAACATATCTGACGTTGCACGTGAAGTCGCGGAGTTTTAACGGTGCACGTTTCGTCGACGACGTTTCTTGTGAAGTCGCGGTTTCTGTCCAGAATTCCTAGCCAACGATTTTGTGTCATTTCGACCCCTAAACATCATGGACTCCATCCTTTGTATCTAACACCCTGCACCTGTCCCTCTCTCCCTGGCTTACCCCTCTTGGGGCCCAGCGCTTGCACGAGCCACGACTGTGCTTCCGTGCCCGGCGGTCCCGTCCGTTGAGCTGTCTGGTCTTCACATCCCCTCGTTATCTACGAACTTGGTGAGCACCGCCGTCCTTCAGGATCACGGGGTTGACACCTTTACTCCCGTAGGACAGCTGGTGACGCAGTGCACGTGCTCTCGGACCGGCCTCCACCTGGCCACGTTCACACGTGCGCCTGGGTCCAGTTTGTACACCCTCACTGCTGTGTCACGCTACACCCCTTTGTCTTCTCAGCTGTACGCGTCTGCTCAGGTAGCTACCCAGTGTGAGTGTCGCCGCCTGTCGCACGACACTCTCCTGTGGCACCACCGCGTTGGTCGCCCCTCCCTGCCCCGCCTTCGTGGCATGCAATCTCGCTCCCTGGTCTCTGGCCTTCCCTGGTCTCTGCCTGCCCTCCCTCCCTCGCCTGCGCCGCCCTGCATTCCTTGCGTCGAGGGGCGGCAGCGCGCCGCTCCTCACTCCTCCTCGTTCCCTCCCACAGAGGCTCCACAGCAGACTCTCCACCTGGACGTGTGGGGCCCAGCCCGCGTCCAGGGGTAGGGCCGCGAGCGGTACTTCCTGCTGGCCGTCGATGACTACACGCGTTACACCACGATGTTCCCCTTGCAGCGCAAGGCGGATGTCCCTGCTGTTCTGATCCCTTGGATCTGCGCTGTTCGTCTCCAGCTCCGCGAGCGTTTCGAGCGGGACTTTCCTGTTCTGCGTCTGCACTCTGACAGAGGTGGTGAGTTCACCTCCGACCTCTTGGCAGCCTTCTGTGCGGAGCACGGCATCCGCCAGTCGTTCACGCTTCCGGCCTCTCCGCAGCAGAATGGGGTTGCTGAGCACCGCATTGGCTTAGTCATGGAGGTAGCTCGTACCTCCATGATCCATGCGGCGGCTCCCCATTTTCTGTGGCCGTTTGCAGCCCGGTACGCCGCGCATCAGCTCAACCTCTGGCCCCGTGTCTCCTTGCCGGGGACCTCGCCCACACTGCTGTGGACGGGGGAGGTTGGCGATGCGTCGCGTTTCCGGGTCTAGGGTGCTCGTGCCTTTGTCCGCGATCTCACCGCGGACAAGCTCTCTGTCCGCGCCATTCCCTGCGTCTTCCTTGGTTTTCCTCCTGACGCGCCTAGCTGGCAGTTTTACGACCCCACATCGTGTCGTGTCTTTGCATCTCAGGACGTCACTTTTGACGAGTTTGCTGGTGCGCGGTCTCCTTGGAGTGGCCGCCTTCGTCCGCGTACGCCTCTCACCTCACAGCTGCTGCACGAGTGGTACGATCGCCGTCAGGGTCGCGCTGCTGGAGCTCGGGACTCTGCCGCTGGAGGTACTTCTGCTGACGTCGCTGGAGCTAGGAGTGGTGCTGGTACTTTGTCTACTGGAGGTGCTGGGGTCGCTGGTCTCGGAGGTACTCGTACTGGGGGTGCTGTGTCTGGAGGTGCTGAGCCTACGCGTGAGGAGCCTGGAGGTCTGATTCTGGGGGTGCGGCGCCTGAGGGTACTGCGACTGCTGGTGCGCGGTCCCCTTGGAGTGGCCGCGTTCGTCCGCGACGCCTCTCACCGCACAGTAGCTGCACGAGTGGTACGGTCGCCGCCAGGGCCGCGCTGCTGGAGCTCGGGGCTCTGCCACTGGAGGTACTTCTGTTGACGTCACTGGAGCTAGGAGTCGTACTGGTACTTTGTCTACGGGAAGTGCTGGAGTCGCTGGTCTCGGAGGTGCTCGTACTGGAGGTACAGGAGCTGTAGGGGCTGGAGGTGCTGCGTCTGGGGGTGCTGCTGCTGGAGACACTGAGGCTGGAGACCCTGGGACTGGCGGTGCTGGTTCTGGGGGTACTGGTGCTGGAGACACTGAGGTTGGAGACCCTGGGACTGGAGGTGCCGGTTCTGGGGGTGCTGCTACTGGTGGCGCTGGTCTTGGAGGTACTGGTGCTGGGGTTGCTGGAGCTGCTGGGGGTGCTGGAGCTGCTGGAGTTGCTGGAGCTACTGGTGCTGTTGGCACTACACCGACGCGACTGTTCTTTGCTCCGCCGTCTCCGTCGTCTCAGCCACCGCCTGACTCTGTACTTCGTCGGGTTCTTAGACTCCCGTCTTGTACTGGTCTTCCGTTACTGCCTGGCTCACCGCTGCCTGCTCCTCCTCCTTACACTGAGCAGACAGGTGGTCTTGCTGAGACTCGTGAGCCTGTGTCGCGTCCTGTCTTGCCTGTTCGTCCTGGTCATACCGGTCGTCGTGTTCCTCGCCAGCGTTCGCCGGTTGTCCCCGGCGCGCACCTCGTCGCCCTTCGTCCTTCCTCTACTCTGCAGCGTGTTCCCCTGCCGTCTCCCCCTGTGTCCCCTCTACCTGACGTTCCGGACCCTGAGTCTGACCGGTTTCGTGCTGCACACCCTACTGTCACGCGTCTGTTAGCTACTGTTGTCACTGACCCATCATTTGAGTATGCTGCGGCGTCTGCCTTAGTCGCCGAGCTTGTTGACTTTGCTGCTGCCCGTCGTCTCGACTACGCTGCTAGTCTTGTTGCTGAGTCCGAGTCCGTCCATCGGGGGTGGGTGTGCTCTTAGCACGGACGTCCTTGAGGACAGGCACGACGACCTTGAGTGTGTTGCAGCCGTTGCGCCTCATCTCGTGGCCATGCTGCTTACCCCTGAGGGAGACTTGGATGCACCAGACATCCCGACCCCGCGCTCTTACGCTGAGGCGATCGCGGGTGAGTACTCCTCCCAGTGGCAGACAGCCATGGACGCAGACACGGCATTCTGGAAGTCCACAGGCACTTACGTCGATGAGGTTCCCCCTCCTGGTGCGAACATCGTCGATGGCATGTGGATTTTCAGGGTGAAGCGACCGTCGGGTTCTCCGCCTGTCTTCAAGGCTCGTTACGTTGCTAGAGGCTTCAGTCAACGTGAGGGAGTTGACTTTTAGCAGACCTTCTCCCCTACTCCGAAGATGACCACTCTTCGGGTGCTGCTGCATGTTGCCGCTCATCGTGACTACGAGCTTCACTCTCTTGACTTCAGCACAGCCTTCTTACAGGGCAGCCTGCACGAGGAGATCTGGCTGCGCCGCCCACCTGGCTTCACTCAGTCGTTCCCTCCTGGTACCCAGTGGAGCCTCCGGCGGCCAGTCTACGGTCTCCGCCAGGCGCCTCGTGAGTGGCACGACACACTGAGGACTACGCTTGCGGCTCTTGGGTTTGCGCCTTCTACTGCTGACCCGTCGCTGTTTCTGCGCACCGACACTTCCCTGCCGCCGTTCTACATCCTCGTGTATGTCGACGACTTGGTTTTTGCCACTGCTGACACTGAGGCTCTCACCCACGTGAAGTCGGAGCTGCAGAAGAGACACACGTGCACTGACCTGGGTGAGCTGCACAGCTACCTTGGCTTGCAGATCACCTGGGACAGAGCACGCCGCACCATCACACTAACTCAGTCACACATGGTGAAGCAGGTCCTTCAGCGCTTCGGCTTCACTTGGTCCTCCCCACAGTCCACTCCGTTGGCTACAGGTCACTCGCTCTCAGCTCCACCTTCGGACGAGTCCGTAGAGTCGAGTGGTCCTTACCCAGAGCTAGTGGGCTGCCTCATGTACCTGATGACCTGCACTCGACCTGACCTCGCGTACCCTCTTGGCCTTTTGGCTCGCTACGTGGGTCCTGGTCAGCACTGAAAGGTGCACGTGGATGCTACGAAGAGGTTACTGCGCTACCTGTGCAGTACATCGGGCATGGGGCTCGTGCTTGGAGGGCGGAGCGATGTTGTCCTCACTGGACACTCTGACGCTTCTTGGGTTGACGACATGATGAAATTGCTTGAGGCGGTTGCCGGATGTGATCACCGACATGATGAAACTGCTGTCACACCACGCGGCCCACCAGCTAGCGCAAGCACCAAGACGACCACGCATGTGCGTCGCAACGGTGGGTGAACCGTCAAGAGCAACTCGTGCTCGGTGCTCTTCATCCGCATTCTCGACGATTTCGGCGTCCGCTGCGTCATCGCCTGAAATCGTCGAGAATGCGGATGAAGAGCACCGAGCACGAGTTGCTCTTGACGGTTCACCCACCGTTGCGACGCACATGCGTGGTCGTCTTGGTGCTTGCGCTAGCTGGTGGGCCGCGTGGTGTGACAGCAGTTTCATCATGTCGGTGATCACCAAGGCTGTCGCTTGCAGGGCGTTTGCCCTGCTGGACCTTGAATTCCAGGGCCGAGTTGCCCTTGGAAACTGAAATTGATGGGCTGGAAATATTCTGGCCCTGATTCCTTACAGGGCTGATTTCGGGCTCCAGCCTGGTGTGTCAAGGGTAGATTTTGGGCGAGCCCTGGAACAAAATATTTCGAGCCCCCCTACTCCTCCCCTCCCCTCTCCCCCAACACTCCTCCCTCTCCTCTCACCTTCGTTTCTGACCTGATTGCATCCAACTGGCAATTTTCGAGTTACGTGGTTGGGCCACAAATTCAACTCAAACTAAAACTTGTGCTTGAACAAGTCACAGCTCCCTCTCTGTGGAGTGGGTAGACTAAGGGGTAGTGTGCACAAGAACTATCCTATGAAGTGGGTAGAAGTGCACAAAATCATCTGCTCTGCAAAGGCTGTGAAGTCTGCAAAGCGTGCGTAGTGATATGACGCTAACTAATTCTCTTATGTCGTGTTGCTTGTGGTTCATCTCAAACGTAGATGTAAGCTTGGTAGTTGAAATGAGGCTCCAGAATTTTCCGCGCCAAACTTGATTCAAGGGAGGAAAATTTTCCAGCCCTGAAGCCTGAAGGGCCGAGATTCGCCCGAACCCTGCTAAATACAGGGTCATACATGCAGGGCCCCCTGATTTGTCCGAGGGGCCCAAAACGAAACGACAGGCCTGGTGATCACATCCGGCTACCGCCTCCCATGGGCTTCTTCAGAACCCACGCCCCATTACGCAGCAAACCACTCGGGCGCAATTCAATTCACGACATTCGCGACCGAGGTAGTGGCTGAGCTACTAGCGACTGGAGCCGCCCGGGTCGTGCCCTTGTCGGAACCACTAACATGCGTCAGCCCATTAAACGTGGTCGTCCAGCCGGCAAAAAAGAAGCTCATAATAGACCTCCGACATGTAAATACATTCTTGTCAGTTCCCCGATTTCGCTACGTTGGACTTAACCGGTTACCATCATGTGGATATCCATCCGGCCTATTGGAGGTTCCTCGGTTTCACCCTGCAGGGTCAACGCTATCAATTCCTATCTCTGCCCTTCGGACTAGCCACTGCACTGTTCGTCTTTACCTAATTAATCAAACAACTCGCAAAACGGTAGCGTAGTGGGGGCATCCGGCTTATACCGTACGTCGACGATATCCTATTCATAATCGCCTCTAGAGCCGAGGAAATTCATAATCGGGCTATCCTCTTGGCCGACCTCGAAGCAGCTGGATTTATCGTCAACCCAAAACAATCGCAGCTCGAGCTCTGTCAGTGCCTCAAGTTTTTAAGGCCTCACACTGGACACCCGCACAACTTCTTTTTTTTTTTTTTTTTTCGGTTGACGTGGATCGACCAGAGCGATTGTTTAATGAGCTTCAACAAACCTGCACGCTCAGCAAGCGTATCATAGACAAAGTCGTCCAAGCACATCCTAGCGAATGTCTCCTGCTCTGCCTTGTAGGGCGTGGCAGAAAGCTGGGCGAGACACTTCGGACGCGTGTGCGAACAGGATGGAGCTAGGCATTGCGGAGCCACGTGCTGAAGTATATCTTGCAGCCTTCTGCGTCAAAGCGCACAACTCTGCGTACGCAATGGCAAGAGGTAGCTGGGCATAGGAACGACGTTCTATGAATAGTGACAATAAACGATTGGCAGGATTCTAAGGGTACATTCCGCTGTGGACAGCGTCCCAATCGATGTATCCCGATCGATTCTACCGCACTGCGTCTTATTACACCGAATTACACCCTAGTTTCAAAATTTTCGCTTCTCTGGTTTAGTTCGGTTCGGAGCGGTACACTCGATTGGGACATGTACGATTAAGACATGTCCAGCACGGAATGTACCCTAAGTCAAAACCCTATAATGACACTAGGAAGAGGGAGCTAGAAAGAAACGTCATGCTAGGATCATAGAAACAACCTGCTTTGATACCGTGTCAAAGTACAAACAGCAGAATGAAGTAGAAAGGTTGGATGCAAATAGGAAACCCTTAAACGAGTTGTACTCATTAAAGTTTGACAGAAGCTTGGAAACGAGGACCCCAAAAGTGTCAAACATAAATGCTGCTTATTGTGTAGGCTGTAGTGGTGTAGCCCATATGGGATACAACCCAAATTAGGGTTTCCTACTTGTACCCATCATCCTGCTAGTTCATTCATCCCTGCTGCTAGATTCTAACATGGTTTCAGAGCACTAAGGTCCGTAGGACCGTTTTTTTTTTTCGGGCCCACCTACCGCTGCGGTTACCGCGCTACCCCACATACCTGCCTGCCTTGCCTTGCCTTGTGACCTGCACTACGCGCGCCGTCCAGCAGCCCTAGTGCTGCCTCCTGCTGCCCTAGGCCAGCGCGCTGCCCCTGCAGGCCCGTAAGGCCCGCGCGCCGCCCCTGGAGGCCCGTCACGCCCGCGAGGTGCCCCTACAGGCCCTTCAGGCCCGCGAACCGCCCCTGCAGGCCCGTCAGGCCCCCTGCTGCCACGCGCTGCCCGCACCGAGCCGCGCGCAGCCCGCTGCTGCCGTGCGCTGCTCGCGCCGAGCCCGCGCACCCCGCGCCGAGCTGCGCGCAGCCCGCTGCTGCCACGCAGCCCACGCTGAGCCCGCGCAGCTCGCTCTGAGCCGCGCGCGGCCCGCTACTGCCTCGCGCGGCCCGCTGCAGCCCAGCGTGCTGTCCGCGCAGCCTGCGCCGAGTCGCGCGCAGCCCACTGCTGCCTCGGCCCCGACTTGCTGCTGATGCGACCCAGCCCTGCAGCTGCCCCAGCCCTGACCTGCCACTGACGCGGCACCACCCTGCAACTGCCGCTGAAGCGGCCCCGCCCTGCAGCTGCTTCGGCCCTACTCTACAGCCGCTGTTGCGGCCTCGCCATCGCCGCCGTCGTGCGTCTACTCAGCCGCCGCCCGTCGAGCACCGGCCCTGCTCGCCCGGCGAGCGCCTACTCTTCCAGCCTTTGGTAAGCGCCTGCCTGCCTGTCTGCCTACTGGCCTGCCTGCCGGCCTGCCTGCCTGCCTGCCTGCCTGCCTGCCTGCCTGCCTGCCTGCCTGCCTGCCGGCCTACCTGTCTGCTTGCCTGCCTGCCTGCCTGCCTGCCTGTCTGTCTGCCGGCCTACCTGCCTGTCGGCCTGCCTGCCTGCCTGCAGGCCTGCCTGCCTGCCTGCTTGCCTGCCTGCCTGCCGCGCCTGCCCTGCCCGTGCTATTGCTGCTGCTACTACTACTGGCAAGGGGCCAGATGTAGCTCCAGCGACGTTCACGCGAGTCTCTCACGCCCTACCAGCTTAGTGAGTGGTATACTAGCTGGGCTTATCGCGGTAGCCGTCGTAGCTGTCGCTCTGGAGCTGGTCAGTTGGGAGCGTCTGGCAGTGGCCAGCTGCAGCTGCAGCGGCGTCCACTGGAGACACTTACGTCCCAGCAGCTCCACGAGTGGTACGCTCAGAGTAGAGGTTCTTTGCGTACAGTTCGCTGCCAGTACGTCATTCGCACAGGTGATCGGGTTGGTCAGCCTTGCTGGACGCTTGGTCACACACAGACCCGCTGCTTCGCCCGTCTGAGCGACGCCTGGCGTACAGTGTTTGGCGACGAGGCTGAGCTCCCCACCTGGCTGGAGCTGCTTGGACAAAGGGTAGATATCTTTGCTCTTGACTATGATGCTATTCTCACTGCCATGTATGCATTGCCTACTAGTGATGACCGTGCCTATTACCTGTGCGTACCGCCTGACCCTGGTATAGAGCTTGCTGCTCTCGGTGCTGGTGAGGCTTCGGCTCTAGGTGCTAGTGCGTCTCCTGCTCTAGGTGCTACTGAGTCTGCTCTCTCTGGTACTGCGTCTGCTCCGGCCTTGCACACTTTCACACTTGACTCAGGTGCTTCCCGCTGCTTCTTTCGCGACAGTACCACTGTCACTCCCCTCCCCGCGCCTGTTTCTGTCTCGCTAGCTGACCCCTCTGGGGGCACAGTGCTTGCATGGTCCACTACTGTGCTTCCCTGTCCGGGGGTCCCGTCCGGTGAGCTGTCAGGTCTCCACCTACCCTCGTTCTCTACGAACCTGGTGAGCACCGCCGTCCTTCAGGATCACTTCCCCTCTTTCCTACGGGAGTAAAGGTGTCGACCCCGTGATCCTGAAGGACGGCGGTGCTCACCAAGTTCGTAGAGAATGAGGGGATGTGAAGACCAGACAGCTCAACGGACGGGACCGCCGGGCACGGAAGCACAGTCGTGGCTTGTGCAAGCACTGGGCCCCCAGAAGGGTAAGCCAGGGAGACAGGGACAGGTGCAGGGAGGGGTGTGACTATGGTACTGTCGCGAAAGAAACTGCGGAAGCACCAGAGTCAAGTGTAAAGGTGTGCAAGGCCTTGGCAGGCGTAGTACCAGAGAGAGCAGACTCTCTAGCACCGGCTAGTGGGGGCACCTGGCTTATACCATACGTCGACGATATCCTATTCATAATCGCCTCTAGAGCCGAGGAAATTCATAATCGGGCTATCATCTTGGCCGACCTCGAAGCAGCTGGATTTATCGTCAACACAAAAAAATCGCAGCTCGAGCCTTGTCAGTGCCTCAAGTTTTTAAGGCCTCATGCTGGACACCCGCACAACTTCTTTTTTTTTTTCGGTTGACGTGGATCGACCAGAGCGATTGTTTAATGAGCTTCAACAAACCTGCACGCTCAGCAAGCGTATCATAGACAAAGTCGTCCAAGCACATCCTAGCGAATGTCTCCTGCTCTGCCTTGTTGGGCGTGGCAGAAAGCTGTGCGGGACACTTCGGACGCGTGTGCGAATAGGATGGAGCTAGGCATTGCGGAGCCACATGCTTAAGTCTATCTTGCAGCCTTCTGTGTCAAAGCGCACGACTCTGCGTACGCAATGGCAAAAGGTAGCTGGGCGTAGGAACGACGTTCTATAAATAGTGACAATTAACGATTGGCAGGATTCTAAGGGTACATTCTGTTAAAAGAGTAGCTAGAATGAAGGAGCCATAGCTAGGGTTTAGCTAGCTAGGCAAGAGAGAATAGGCAAAAGAGGGGGGTTTGAACTAGAAAGGAGAGGGATACAAATAGCAAGCCCAAAAGGGTTATACTCACTATTGAGTACCCCACTACAGACTAGACAAGCATTAAATTCTGACACACCCCCATAGTCAAAGTGGGGTATAATCAGCACTGCAAGCAGTCATAGAGCAGGTTCACAAGTTCAAGTAAAGCTAGAGGCAGTCACACAGGGCAAATGAGGACGAGGAGTGACTGTGAGAGGAGAAGAGATGGGAGGCGACTGCTGAAGCTGCAGACACACGGGCCACAGGAGCGGCTGGCTCAGTTGCTACCGGAGCAAGGGCCCCGGACTACAGGAGTAACAGGCTCAGACAGGAGCAACGGACCCACGGGCGACAGGCGCAGCAGGCTCTCTGGGCTACCAGCGGCACGGGCCCCGGACTACAGGCGCTGCGGCCGACAAGACTGCTACCTCCACTCAACCACCCCCAACTGTCCCACCCTCTTTCACACACCCCTTGCTTCACCCCTAGCTCCACTCACACTCCACCCCCCAAGCACCACTCCGAAGGCTTCCACACATCCACCCCCCTCAGCGGCATCTGCAGCAGTGGCAAACGGAGGAGGAGGATCAGGGGACGCCGCACACACTTGTCACCCCCATACTCACCACCCCCACACTCGCCAACGCCAAACCCTAACAAAGGCAGGAGCACGGGCAGTAGCGGGGGCGGCGCTCGTGGTGAACCGGGACGGCGCGCGAGTCGACGGGGGCGAGCGCGGAGGTCCCCGGGGGTGGCACGCGGGTCAAGGGGAGGGGCGCGCGGGTCCAGGGGGATGGGCGCGCGTCCCCGGGGGCGGCGCGCGGCTCCCCTGGGCGCCGCGACGAGTTAGCGGGGGGCCGGGCGCGGCTCCCCAGGGCGCCGCGACGGGGAAACGGGGGCTGCGCCGGGGAAACGGGGGCCACACGCGGCTCCCCAGGGCGCCGCGACGGGGCAGCGGGGGGCCACGCGCGGCTCCCCAGGGCGCCGCGACGGGGAAAGCGGGGGGGGGCGACGCGCAGGCCGACGGGGCAGAAAACCGTCGCGCGCTCGGGGCGCGCGGCGGGAAGGAAAAACAAGGCGTCGCGCGCCACGGGGCGCGCGACAGACAGGAAAGCAGCGGAAGCACGTGGGGCCCACAGGCCAAGAGCGTAACAGCTCTGATTCCATGTCAGAAGAGTAGCTAGAATGAAGGAGCCATAGTTAGGGTTTAGCTAGCTAGGCAAGAGAGAATAGGCAAAAGAGGGGGGTTTGAACTAGAAAGGAGAGGGATACAAGTAGCAAGCCCAAAAGGGTTATTCTCACTATTGAGTACCCCACTACAGACTAGACAAGCATTATATTCTGACACATTCCGCTGTGGACAGCGTCCCAATCGATGTGTCCCAACCGATTCTACCGCACTGAGTCTTATTACACCGAATTACACCCTAGTTTCAAAATTTTCGCTTCTCTGGTTTAGTTCGGTTCGGAGCGGTACACCCGATTGGGACATGTACGATTGGGAAATGTCCAGCGCGGAATGTACCCTAAGTCAAAACCCTAAAACGACACTAGGAAGAGGGAGCTAGAAGGAAACGTCATGCTAGGATCATAGAAACAACCTGCTTTGATACCGTGTCAAAGTACAAACAGCAGAATTGTTATGAATGAACTTGTCAGAGTGCGGAGATATCGAATAACGAGAATGAGAATTTACAGAATGATTGAACAATGAAGTAGCGAGGCCTAAATAGGGGAAAACCTAGCTAGGTGGGGATGGTGTGGTAGGGTTGGTTCGCGAAGTGTTGCGATTGGTGCGGAGGCGGCTCGGTGAGGTTGGGATGCGAAAATGTAGGCCGAACCAGAGGCTCACGTGGCCCTCGCGATGGCCTTGCTATCGAGCGCCTCAGTAAGGATTTGTAAATCCTTACACTCTCCCACCTCCTAAATAAGGCAGCCCTGTACTGAAATGGGTCCCACAGTAGCGAGGATGCCGTCGATCTTCACTTCAGCTGAATCCGACGGCTGAAGTGCTCCAGACAATATTGTTGAAAAGGTTGGAATGTCGGCCGTTGATGTTGTCAGATTTCGATATGACGGTCGAAGATGAACTGGCCCAAAATGAAGTAGAAGTTGGAATGTGGGCCGTAGATCGCGCAGGTGTAGATCTGAGGGTCGAAGATGTCGCGAAATTGGAGGGAAACTGCTGACGCGAATTCGAACGCGATTGAGCAGGAACCGTTGATCGTGTTGGTGTGATCGCGATCGTCCGTCGTGCTGACGTAACCTGACAAAGTCAGAAAAGGACCAAGAAAAACGCAAAGGAAAGAAAACTGTGCAAAGCACTTTCTCCCCCCCTCCAAGAAGTACACGAAAGCATTCCCGCAGCTGCGCCGAGAGGACTGAAAATCAAAACCAGCTGTTAAGTCCCACGTGGAAATCGTTGAGCGAAGAAATTCCAGTGAAAACGCGTCGGTGTGAAAATGTCGCTGTCGAAACCAGGGATGACGTGCCCCTAAAATCTTTCAGGGCGAACCCGTAGATGTAGACCAGAAACCGAGATGGGAAATCCGTGTTGCTCGAACTGAACAATTTTGTCTTCATTACGCCAGAATCATGCAGAATCTGCAGCAGTTGCAGCTGGCAGGACCTGACGTGGCTGAAAAGATCTATTTTGTCGTGGGCGGGTCGATGGCGATTTGTTGGCAGAAGAATTGGGATGGAATCTCCGAGAAATCTGTCGTAATGCGCCGATGGTTCGTGGGCAGGGATGAAATTTTGCAGCTGTCTCTCCCCCCCTTCACTGTTGCTGACGCCTTCTTCAGTTCGTCGTAAGTCGTTCGTACCCCTTGAAAATCCGTGTGTGCTCGCGCTGTTGCCCCACGTAAATGTCACGCGCGTTTTAACCAAACGCCGATGAAATCCCTTGAAAATGTCGGCGCTTCCCGCCGTAAAACCGGTAAGTCCTTCGTCGAACTCCGAAATTGTCGGTCAAAAACAACCCCGTAAACTCCGCAGTTGCTGTTGCAGATCGCCTCCGAAAATCTCGGACGTGCTACAGCCGCCCACCTGGTCACCATCAGTTTCCTTCGGTTACCCGACCCCAGCGTGTGGGTTCAATCGAGAACCGGGGACTGCCTTGGGTCTTCCGAGACCGAATTTCACGGAACCTAGTGGCATCAACGCCGTTGACCCCGTCGTCGACTGCTCCAGCCGATGTCGCTTAACTGAAAACCACGTAAGCTCCCACTGGCGCTTTGCGATGTTTCACCTCATCGCTCGTCACCGGCAGTTAAATTCCGAAACTTCGGCTGCTCCTACGCTCCTGAAGAATGTCCCGCGGTGTACGTTTAAATACTCGTGGGTCCAAGAAACGAAGAAACACCCTCAGCTTCAACTCCTTTTTTTTTTTTTTTAAGATAACCCCGAAAATCGTGGTTGAGGCTGCAGTCCCGAAGTTATTCTCCGCCATATAGCCCCGACGTTTCCGCCGTTTTTTCCCTGGTACTCCGATGTTCACCCATCTTCGTACCCGCCGGAACTACTTAGCGAATCCCAGGTATCCTTGGCAATGTACCGCTCGCCGCGCCTCCATGTAACGATATCAAACCCTTTCGGGGGTCTACCGAATAGACTCCGAAATTCGCGGTAGATTGGTGCACGGGCTCAACCTATCACTCAAGTCATCTGCTGGATCACCCACAACTTTCCCTCCGTCGTCATATTTTTCGTATTCACCCCCCGACAATTCCGCTTCCCGCCGTTCACCCAGCGTCCGCTTTTGTCGGATGGGGTATCGTCGTTGTTGCCCACGCGAACTCGGCCACGGTGGAGAGGCAAAAACTATCGGAGTCGGGGCAGCCTTAGTTAAAAGGAAACTGTCGCCCAACCGTTTTGCAGCCCGACGTGCCTATCACGCCACGAAAAATTCCACAGCTTCCCGGTCTCAGCTTCGCCGCTGCGCCGTCAATTCGTGTAGACGCCCGGGTCAGGAGAAACCTGTAGACTGCACCATTTCTTCTTCGCAGCTCCCCGACTTTTTCGCGTGCCGTTCACCCAGCGCGCTTTTGTCGGAGTATAACAGTGCTGCGAGCTCCACTTTTGATTTTTTTTTTTTCCTTCTCTTGTACAGCTGTTGAACGGGCACCAATCCCGGTACCTTTAACCAGCGCAGGGTAGGCCACGTGTTCACCCCCGTTATTCGGCCAAGCAGGTTGACTGCATGAGTCGGAACCAGGAATTGGTGGGGATGGTGAGGTTCGGGCGAAGTAGGGCCGCAGATCGATTCTACCGGCTTTTAATCTGCCCCCCAACGTTCTTCAATCCCCGCTTAGCCGTTGGGCCGTTTCTTCTCGCGTGTCCCGGCAGCCTGTACCGACCCTTTCGAAATTATTGGGCGGTACCTTGGACACCGTTTAACCGTGGGTTGTCAGCAGCTGTCCCCGAAAACAACGTCCTTGGTCAGGGGAAACTGTTCTCGATACTGCCGGCCAGCTTGCAACAACACCAGGCACGCAGCGTCGCACGAGTTCTTTCGAGGTGTACCTGCCCCGATTTCCTTCGTCGCCTGCGTCCCACCGCGTTTTCCGTTGCAGCCCGTAAGCGTTTGCAGATATGAAGCCCCGTCTGTCCACGAGCACTCCTGCCGAAAATTGATGATGACGCGCCCGCCAATGCGGTAAAAGCCGCCGCACTTAACAGGTCGGGCGGGATGGCAGTTAACTCCCGTTAAGTCGGGCAGTCTTGTGTCGTCTCTCCTCGCCACCGACTTTTTCGGACGCAAACTCCTTTTGCGCCTGGCGAGTTCCCCAACCGACTTTTCTTCAACAGTAGCTCCGAAATTATCGCCACAGTGACGCACGTCCACTGTCGCCAGCTGCCGAAACACCTCCCGCGAGCCATGCCCGCAAAGTGACGACGAGCCACTGTCGTAAATTGCCGCATCAGACGAGCTCCGAGATTGTCGCGCAGCTGTTGACCCAAATCCGACGGCGTCAACTGCCACACCCGTTGACGACTCCGAAATCTTCGTGCAGGCGCCGACGCAGGTCCGCTGACTCCAGCTGCCTCACAAAATCCGAAATCGTCGGTAAATAACGCAGCGGAATAGTACTCACGTTCAGAGTGCCGAAGGATCTGGCGGTGCCGAAGGAGTGCCCCGTAAAACTATGGCTGCGAATAGCAACTAACTAGTTCTCTTGGCCGGCCTACGCAACTCCTGGACCCCAAGGCATCCTTACTCGTCCCTCCCCCCCCGAGGGGTAATACACTCTAAAAAGCGGGGAAGGCTAGGAAAGTAGCTCTGATACCAGGTGTTATGAATGAACTTGTCAGAGTGCGCAGATATCGAATAACGAGAATGAGAATTTACAGAATGATTGAACAATGAAGTAGCGAGGCCTAAATAGGGGAAAAAAACAATGAAGTAGCTGCCACCTATGGAAAAATAGGCTTAATGGCTGAATATACACAAGTATCTTGTACAATCAACCCTGCCAAAACACTCCAGGTTTGAAACAAGTAGCATATGAATATGTTACTGAAAATGATATTGTTAATAACAAGTTTTTGTAGACGGGGACGCGTCCCGTGCTGGTGGGCGAAAATAATTTCCGCTCTTTCATCATCCAGCCTTATGCGAAATAGTGGGGAGCCAAGTCCGCGCAGTTGACACATAATTGCGCGCCCCGCCCTCGTTTATCCCTTGAACTCATCCTTTCATGCTCTTCGCGGCGCCCGCAAGCAAGCGAGCGACAAGCTTTAGCACCGTACTGTCACCGTGGCGCCTCTATTCCACCCACCCAGCGACTGGGTGCGTGCGGGGCATTTCTCCGCGAAGCTGAAGCGTCAACCCGGCAATGATCGCGGCAAAGCACACCGCTGCCGCCGCGCGAGTTCACGCTCGCCCTCGCCGCAACTGGCGGCCGGAGCCACGGCAGGCAAGCCCGTTACGGTGGCGATGGCGCAGCACGCTGGGTGACCATGGGCAGCATAAATGGAGCTGGCTACGCCGTGGGAAAGGCATCACCTTTCGCTTCGCTCATCGAGGCACACGAGAACAAGCTCTATATCAGACCAGCTTCAGACCGCCGTAGAAAGCAGCAACCTAGCAAGCTTCCGTCGTTGCGACTTCAAGCCTGCAGTGCCGTCCATTCAGCCCGCCGCGCTCTCCCAGCTGCGCGCAACCGTCGTCCCCAGCGTGCGCCGCACCACCTCTCATTCCCCCGCCACCATGGCCCGCCTTGGAGGCGCGCGCGCGCCGTCGCCGCTGCTGCTGCTCTTCCTCGCCACGCTGCTGCCTCTGCTCGCCGCGCCGGCCGCGTCGGTGGTGGCGAGCGCCGCTGCGGCCTCGTGGAGTGGCGGCGGCGACGGTCCCATCGGCGGCAACGGGATGGCCGGCGACCCGTCTCCCGCCGCGTGGACCGCTGCAGGCGACTCGAACGCGGCTCTTGTGGGCGGCGGGGCGCGCATGGCGCTGGACGAAGGCGAAGGCGACGAGGCGGAGCAGATGGCGGACGGGTGGGCGCTGGCGGACGCCGCGCGGGGGGATGAGGAGGCGCAGGGCGAGGCGGACGCTGAGGAGCGCGCGGAGGGCAGGAGCCTCGCGGAGGAGAGCGAGGAGGAGGGGGCGGAGGAGAGCGCGGCGGATGAGGTGCAGGGAGAGATGGCGGAGGAGAAGGATGGGCGCTTGCTGGCGGAGGGCGACTGGGCGGATGAAAACGAGGCGAGCGAGGACGAGGAGAGTGAGGAGGGACGGATGCTTGCGGAGGGAGAGGAAGTGGAGGAGAGGGAGGAGGAGATTGGCAGTGAGGAAGGCAGAGTGCTGGTAGAGGTGGTGAGGGATGGAGAGGTGGTGGAGGAGGAGGAGGAGGAAGTGGGTGGGGAGATGGAGGGCGCGGAGGAGGTGGAGGACGGCAGGATGCTGGCGGAGGGCGAGTGGGAGGATGGAAGCGAGGCGAGCATGGAGCGCGAGGAGGAGGGCGACGAGAGCGAGGAGGAGGAGGAGGAGGAGGGAAGGGTGCTTGTAGAGGGCGAGGATGAGGAGGTGGAAGATGGCGGGGAGAGTGAGGAGGAGGAGATGGAGGGCGCGGAAGGCAGAGTGCTGGTAGAGGGCAGGGGCGTGGAGGGGGAAGAGGGTGGGGAGATGGAGGGCGCGGAGGAGAGAGATGAGGATGAGGATGACGAGGACGGCAGGGTGCTGGAGGAAGTGGAGGATGAAGCTGCAGCGGTTGACGAGGAGGATGTGGAGGAGGAGGAGGAAGATGAGGAGGTGGGGAGAGCTCTTGCGGAGGAGAGCGAGAGCGAGGATGAAGCAGATGGAGTGGATGATGGCGATGAGGAGGGTGAGGAGGCGGACGACATTCCGATGGTCAGGGAGCTTGAGGAGGAGGGGGAGAAGAAGGGCGAAGAGAAGAAGGATGAGAAGAAGGATGAGAAGAAGGATGAGAAGAAGGAGAAGAAGGATGAGAAGAAGAAGGAAGAGAAGAAGCCAGGGGTTTTGAAGAGGACGGCGAATGCGATCAAGAGCTTCTTTAAGAACCTCGGTGATCGCATCACTGGCAAGAACAAGAAGGCCGACAACAGCCCCCGCAAGGCAGGCCCCCTCGACGCCAAGGATGCCAAGGCCTAGGCTCTAAACGAGGCGGCCCGCATGTGCACTTCCCAGCTCTATCGCTAGGAAGGCTACAGTTTGATGCGAATATTGAGCTATGATGGAAGATACAGTTTGAGGAGTGCAGTGGGACAGTGGACCTGATGGTACTGGAAGGTAGGTTCTTCTGAATGTTTGCGATTGTTTTCTTGGGTTTCTTGCTTTTGGGCTGGAGGATGTATGGCTGGATGTTCTGTTTCATAATGCTAAAAAACCATATTATTTTGAAAAAAACATTCCTACCGACTTCTAAAGTTTGTTTTAATTGTGGATTCTATCACATTTGCATGAGAGCTGTAAGATGCGTTCTTTCGTATATGCGCTTTAATTGCAGAAGGACAGAAAATGTAGACAATCGAGTTTAACTTGGACTTTTCTTATAGCGCTCATTTGACCAGTCACAGTTGAGTGACGTCAATTAGGTCGGTGTTTTAGGGTGTATGTACAGTAGTAGTTCAAGCCTAGGCTTCTGTGGGCAGAACTGACAACAAGCACCACCGTTTGCGATGAAATCTTCGTCGTTTATATTTCGTCAAAGCTGTGTAAATTTCGCAAAGAGCGTAAGCCATTCAGGTGTTCCAGCAAACTCATTGGCAGACATGAAGAACGTGACCCTTGTAGGTTGCCACAATTCACCGCTTGTTGAGTCCGAACCGCATTTCCTACATTCAGTCGCTGAATTTCTCAAGCGCATTGCGAAGTCAACTTCAAATGGTGGCCTAGCTGACCAAAATCACAAGCTTCCGATTCTGAAAACATCCATTCCTCCTTGGCCAGCAGTACTACCAACGAGGATCACTTCAGCAGGAAAACACCTATCTCTGGCCTCATCTTTTCATTCCGTCATAGTTGGTCAACAAAATGAGAAACTCCTGGCGTTTTCTTCTCGTCGCAGCCCTCCTGGCTGTCGCTGTCGTCGCGGAAGGGGCCGCCGTTGATGACGCCCTAGGCATCAGCACGGAAGATATGGACAAAGCGCTTTCTTCTCTCCGAGCATCTCCTTACGCCGGCTCGGCTCCGCTTCTTGAGAAGTTCTGTGAGTATTCGGCGCTTATAACTCACATTATTCGCTTCTGTCCACAGCCCCACAAGCTCAACAAACAAATAAAAATGCCCGTCTGTTTGATTTTTTCGAACCGCATTTGGCAGTTCGGATGGTCAAGCGGGTGAATGGGACCTCCAAGGCAACGCCCGTGACGGTTCTCCAGCCGATCAATCCCCTCAAGGTGGTGCGCAACTGGGTGCGCTTCTCCGCGGGCGAGCGCAGGCGCGTGGCGCGCTACCACATGCTCAAGGGCGTGTTCACCAAGAGAAAGCTCCGCAAGGCCGCGCGCTTCACCAAATTCCCGACATACGAGGGCGGAAAGGTCACCAAGTGGTCCGGCAGGCTCCTGCCCTCCGTGGTGCTCAAGGGCGGCTCGGACATTCTCCCTGCGGTGCTCGTCTTTGGGAACTTCTACGTCAGCAAGCATTTCGCGCTGCATATCATCTCGAGCTCCTTGACTCCGGGCGACGTGTAAGGAGACGGTCGGTTGAGATGATACAAGTCGACGGTCGGTTGAGTTGCAACCTGGGTTGCACATCCACTCGTACAAGTAGTAGTAGCAGCTGCGCCTGGCGGTAATATCATAATATCATAGTCTGGGCAGCAGGAATCCGGCACGGCAGGATATCTCGTGCATCAGCTATTTCCATCTGGGCATCGCTGCAGCTTTGCTGCGTCACCATGGTGGCAACATCTGATGGGCGAGAGCATGGGTTCTGGATCATTCCCCTGCTTCCCGTATCCGCTTTTTTTTGTTTGTGTTTTGTGCTGGTACACTACCTCTGTTTCCATCTATTTGTTATATCGCACAATTCATAGTAGTAGTCCAATGTGAGAGGTTGAGCAGAGCCGAATCAACTCAGCAAATGGAACTTGCCATGATAACAACGTGTGACGTACCAGATCTAACCACACAATCCCATAGAAGCAGCAGAAGGCTGGAAGAAGCCAGGAGTGTGGGGCGGGAAGATGGCACAGGACAGGGGTCAAGCCCTTGGATCTGCACCACGATACCCTCTCGAGGAGCTTAGCTAACACCAAACCCAACATAATCTACACATGCGTATTTATGAATGCGGTGGATACTACTAGTAGATAAGTAGGATTTGACTCTTTTGCTGTAAACCTTGGTCCCTTTACCGCAAAAATCTTCCTACCTATGCATCATGGGTTGATGCTACTGTCGAATCTTGTGGTACCACTGTCCATTGCCAGCCTAGTCATGAATGAACTGGCTCAGAAATGAACTGCTCTCAAGGTGTTGGTTGCTTAGCTCTGTTGCTCCCAGCCTCTTCATTCCACAAGGATTTACTGTATCGGTACCTGTCACGTGTGAAACTCCTTAAGCCTATCACACATTTGTACACATGCTTCTTCTCACCAAATGGTAAATTAATGAACGCCCTTAGGGGCAACTATTCAGGGGAATACAGTACCAGTAGCGGTATTTGCTAACCATTCACTTTTCCTGAATGCAGTGTAAACCGCCCAGATGATCACTTCCCCTCCAAAGTAGAGGTCTCGTTCTGCAAGAGTCCTCTAACCGAGCCCATGGCATCTTGAGCGAATCTACGCTGCATGAACCTTGCGAGTGGAGAGAAGGCAAGGGCGAGTGCGTTGGCGGGGCGAGATATGGAGAGGATCTCGAGCCACACATCCTTGTTGCCGTCCATGCCCACCAGGAACCGCTCCTCCCCCTCCTGATGCACACATCAATGCCGTGCACACACAGGGCAGCGCAGGGGAGGGGGGAGGGGGAGAAGGGGGATGGGAAGGGGGTGTGGGAAGGGGTTGAGTCTAAGTGGCCTAGGTTTGTGAGTGAATGGATAGTGCTGCAGGGAAATGGGGATGGGCTTAGGAATGAGCAAGAGCATCAGTATAAGCATGAGCATGAGCACGAGCACGAGCATGAGCATGAGCATGAGCATGAGTATGAGCATGAGCATGAGTATGAGCATGAGTATGAGCATGAGCATGAGTATGAGCATGAGCATGAGTATGAGTATGAGCATGAGCATGAGTATGAGCATGAGCATGAGTATGAGCATGAGTATGAGCATGAGCATGAGTATGAGCATGAGCATGAGTATCAGCATGAGCATGAGTATGAGCATGAGCATGAGTATCAGCATGAGCATGAGTATGAGCATGAGCATGAGTATGAGCATGAGCATGAGTATCAGCATGAGCATGAGTATGAGCATGAGCATGAGTATCAGCATGAGCATGAGTATGAGCATGAGCATGAGTATGAGCATGAGTATGAGCATGAGCATGAGTATCAGCATGAGCATGAGTATGAGCATGAGTATGATCATGAGCATGAGTATGAGCATAGGTGTGCAAGAGGCGCACCAGGAAGTGGCCTTGGACAGTGCCGCTGCCCACAGAGTATGCTGCTGTGAGCGAGATGCCTGGCAACACGCCCATGCTGCGCGCAGGCTCACGGCTTGCAGCAAGAGCGGAGGAGGAAGCGTGGGCGATGCTGCTGCTGCTGCTGCTGCTGGTGCTGCTGCTGGTGCTGCTGCTGCTGCTGCTGCTGCTGGTGCTGCTGGTGCTGCTGCTGCTGCTGCTGCTGCTGCTGGTGGTGGGGTGGGAGCGTGTGGGTGCCGTGGTGGGTGTGAGAGGAGGAGGAGCGGGGAGAGGAGGGAAGGAGTCGGAGAAGATGACTCGGAGGGGGTTCATGGTCCATGGGGGGGTGAGGAAGAGCGACCGCGCTGCCACACACACGGCATCGCCGGCAGATGCGAGGCGAGGAGAGGGCGGAGGAGGAGGGGAGAGAGCGGATTTGGTGGTGGTGGTGGATGGTGGAGGGGGGGATAGAGCCCATGTCCATCCAAGGTTGAAGTGCCTGGAGGAAGGACAGCGTGCAGCAGGGGAAGCGAGTGGGACAAACGGAAGAGAGAATGAATAGGACGGCTATGCGAGGTAGGGATATAGATGTCCAATGAGGGAGTGATGATGCGGCATGGAGTGAAGATAGAAAGAAGCGTGTTCATCCATATTATGCTCTTTGGAAAAGAAGAGACTGGGAGGGATGGGGAGAGGTGAGGAGGGATGAGGAGAGGTGAGGAGGGATGAGAGAGATGAGGAAGGATGAGGAGAGATGAGGAAGGATGAGGAGGGCCAGGATTTGAATGACAACAAAAGGTGAGGAAGCAGGGCAGGGGAGAGAGAGGAAGGGAGCAAAGGCGGTAGAGTGTCTGCATGGTGGTGAGGTGAGTGCAGGGGCACACACACGCACCTCCATGTGCCCACCAGCTGCTGGCAGTGGCGGAAGGCCGTGTCCCCTCTGCCCACCTTCTCACACCTGTGCATGCACCTGAACGCCCCTCCATCCACCCGCCACCACTCCCTCCCTCTCCCCACACCCCTCATTTTGCCGCTTCTGCTGCTTCTACCCTGGCTGCTGTGGTCTCCGCTCTTGTGATCATCGATACTGCCACTGCTGCCGTTGCTGCTGCCACTGCCCAACTGCTGCTCTGCCAAGCCCTCCTCTTCCCCGTGCTCCCCACCCTCCCATGCGCGCACAGCCCTGGTTACTGCGCTCACCCCGCCTCTAGTCACGCCCACCAGCTGCGAAGGATAGTTGAGGGGGAGGGACCTGAATGGAGGTTGAGCGTGGGGGAAGTGAGGGGGCATGGGAATGACTTTTGAGGCGCCCCAGAAGCCCCCACCAGCTGCGACGGATAGGTAAGAGGGGAAGGTCTGAAACAGGGTTTGGGAGTGGGGGAGGTGAGGGGGCATGGGGGTGGCGGGCGAAAGAAAAGGTGGGTTGGAGAGGAGGCAAAAAGGGATTGAGATTAAGAGGGAGTGGGAGGGAGAGAGTGAGAGTGGGAGGCATGGGAACCGACTGAGTCATCACACCGCATGCTGCACGCTCAGCGCTGCTGCACGCTCAGCGCTGCTGCACGCTCAGCGCTGCTGCACGCTCAGCGCTGCTGCACGCTCAGCGCTGCTGCACGCTCAGCGCTGCTGCACGCTCAGCGCTGCTGCACGCTCAGCGCTGCTGCACGCTCGGCGCTGCTGCACGCTCAGCGCTGCTGCACGCTCAGCGCTGCTGCACGCTCAGCGCTGCTGCACGCTCAGCGCTGCTGCACGCTCAGCGCTGCTGCACGCTCAGCGCTGCTGCACGCTCAGCGCTGCTGCACGCTCAGCGCTGGTGCACGCTCAGCGCTGCTGCACGCTCAGCGCTGGTGCACGCTCAGCGCTGGTGCACGCTCAGCGCTGGTGCACGCTCAGCGCTGGTGCACGCTCAGCGCTGGTGCGTGTATCTTGAGTGGAGCAGACGGTGGGCTTGTTAGTAAGGCAGCAGGGTTTCGAGGCCAAGAGGAGCAGAGCCCACAGGGATCCCCCCAGAACGGCCCTCACAGCACCAAGTTTTAGCGTCGATTAAAAACATCGCCGTCACGTGCTGCCGCCGTGTCCCCATCAGCCTCGCTTCGCTGCACCCCAGGTGTCGGGGTGGCAAGGCGCGTGTGCGGCTAGGTGCGGTGGAGGGCGGGACCTGGATCGATGCAAGTGGCACTTGCGCGGGCGATGCGGGGGTGAGATAGCGCACGAATGGGGAGAGAAGCAGCAGGCGGAGAGGCGGTGCAGGGCAGTGCGCGTGGAAGTACCGTGTGAGCTGGCAGACGCGCTTCGCGTCGTCGCGTGACGGTTCCAGCAGCGAGATGAACACCATCGCTGCTGCTCCTCGCGCCGCGCAGTGTAATCGTTAATACTCGATAATATATGGTCGATACTCGATAATGGCTGGTCGATACTCAAAAATAGATGGTCGATACTAGATCATAGATGGTCGACACTCGATACTCGATTTTGTATCACAGCATAGGAGAGACGCGTCAAACCAACAGCCGCTTGTAGCGCAGAGGCTCTGAACTAGGAAGGAAGCACACACGAGGTGGAAAAAATGGTGGAGGCTCAAAAGGGATTGACTGGAAGTGGAGAAGCCTCTGTTTCGTTCGGTATACTGCGTTCCACGTCGGCACTTCAAGTTTTGAAGTATCCTTTGGTGAGAAACCCGATCAGGTACGACTGCTGATGTTTTTTGCATTCGTGTAATGTATGAAGCATCTACAAAAAGAATACTGAGAAACCCCATGGCTACTTATGCACCCTTCGAGTGTCAAATCTGCGTGCTCCGCATTAAAGGTCCGATACATTCAACTGCGCAACGAGAACACCGTTTATTTGTCAACAACAAAGCAGAGTGGTTGTTAACACCCCCCTAAGAAAGAGTGTTTATGCTACATATCCTTATACCTGGGTTTCCGGTCCGAATCTCCATTTCGTGTCTAGAATTGTATCTGTCACGGATACAAATCTACCCTCACTCTTCTCACAGCATGAATTCACAGAGTCTCTTTGTCTTGCTGACTATCTTAGTCCGTTCTCTCTTGGGCAGCCGGCCTGAGGAACCCTATCGTCCCCTGGGACAGGTGTTTAAAAACTTTTCACTTTGAAAAATTCCTGCCCACAAGGGGACTATACAGGAGGTGTTACACCTGGGAATCGGTAGAAAAATCTATTAGATTCTAAAAGTGGAGCATATTGGCGCGAGATCATAAATTGTGACGTTTGTAGTGTACAGGTTGCATATATCGATTCGCCTAATGTCGGAGTTCCGACAAAAATGGTGCGTCAATTGGTGCTGCTGCTGCTCTGACGAACCGCAGCCCTGCCACTCAAATCAACCAACGCGGCTCGGCGGAGGAACGGCAAGAAAGGGTAGCCCACAGGTTTTGACGCCGTGTGCCTGCCAACCAACGGTAGGGGCAGCAAGCTCCTAGCACCTCCGCAAATCAAGTCTGCGCGTGCGTACTCGTCCTGTTTTGCACTCAACAATGGCCGGCTGCCTCCCGCGGCGCGCGAGCAGTACATCGGAATTTGTCAGAACACAACCGCGCGTATGTGGTAGGTAGGACGCAGAAATCGGCTTCAAGTCGGATAGGTTTGAACCAAGCTGGGTTTGTGCAGGCCGTCCTGTGCCCTTGCGGCCCCACACGAAAATGGAAGGTCCTCGTACTATTTGCTCAGAGGTTTTGCTACATTGTGACTACAATACAGCCAAACGATTCTGGACTGGTTGCAGCGAATCACTCGCTGACTGCTCGCTTTCAAAGCTGTTCGACTCAGAGTCGCCGGCTCTGCTACGTACCATGGATTCAGGGACGGCAGGCGCCGCTTTCGACTTGCTTCCTCATGCGGCATCGACTGCCTTTTCCGCATTTAGTTCTCCACGGTCGGAACTCGATCAGGCCGTAGAAGCATCCCGCTCGAAAATAGAAGGAAGCGCGTTTGAAGCATTTTTTACCCTCAGAAGCACCGACCCCTCGGCGAGAATCAGTGGAGCGGAGGCAGTAAGAGAAGAGTCAGGAAGATGGAGCCTGAGATTGGCAGGCTGAGAAACAATCACCAAGATCATCCAGATATGATTCGAGACGCAAATTACGCTCGGGAAGGGGGCGGCGTGTGCGGGTTATTCCCCGAGCGCGTCGACTTGGTTCAACCAGTTGTTCTGCGGAACTTGCCACAATCAGAGGTTGTGTACGTGGCCCGGAGCCGCTGGCGCTGCCGCCTCTTCATTAGCTTCCTTCTCGCGCTGCTTGCTGTGCGCGCAGCTGTGCAGCTGTGGCCGCGTCACGCGGCGCAAGGCGATGATACTAGGAGGAGCAGCCAGCTGCCCGTCGCGGGTCTCGATCCCATCTCGGAGATGAAACTCGCCGGCAGCGGCGGTGACGGGCTCCCAAGGTGCGTCAAGCTTAGTGGGCGTCACGGTACGGTCGTATATAATATAGAAGCTTGTGCTGGTATTTTTCTGTACCGCAGTAAAGCTTATTGTGCGTGTGACCAGCTTATTGTACGTACACGGATGTATACAGCTTCGCGGACTTTAGCATCCTCCGCGCAGAATTGCCACCTCTGCTTTTCCCCCCACCTCCTCTCCCCTTCCGCCTCTTGCCCCCCCTCACCCCCCACCCTCCCTTTTCACCCCCAATGCGCAGTTTCTCCCCTTGGCCTCCCGCCGCCACTCCCCAGGCCTCGCCTCCCCCTCTATCCCCGAGAAGAGCAGACTCGTTTCAAGTAAATTCCTGGCCGTTGAGAGCATCATCACCACAGCCTGCGGCGACTGAGTCACAAGTAGTCTCGGCAGAAAGGATATCGCTACAACTTCAAGTAGTAGCAACTCTGGGATCGCGACAACTGCGTGAAAAGCCCAAGCAACAATTTCAGCCGTTAGATTCAACTGGATCTGGAACGCGACCGTCCAATGAGCCGGTGAAACCGATCACTCAACTGCAAGCGTTGATTCCTTCTGCCAGCGGCGCGTCGGCGAATGTAACTGCGGGTATGCTGGATGCTGACGTGGCGATTGAGCTGTACAGTGCTGCGGTGGGTTCTATTATGGCATCTAATGATGGTGACGTGTCTCCACCAGTCGTATGGGTTCCCCGTACGACGGATATTCCCCTCTGCTGGACGTCCACGGTAGGAAAAACATCATCCCCGTTACTATCAGCACCAGAACCCGCTATTGGGCGAGGGGGGCTGTTTGTATACGGCAGCGGCTGTTCAACTTGCACTGTAGGCCAGACGTGCACGTTCTTCATAAGCGTGGAGTCACCCGGCGCCACGTGGACACTCCCTCCCGTTTTTGAGAACGCCACTACCACCACCGCCACCAGCACCACCGCCACCAGCACCGCCACCAGCACCACTGCCAGCAGCAGCAACAGCAGCAGCAGCACATCACCGCCAAGCTATCCCTCAAACTCGTCCGTGGTGAGCTGGTGGAAGCGCGAGCTCTCTCTCTCCCTCATCGGGCCCTCGCTGCTCCACGCCGACCCTGTCTGTGCCGACCCTCCCACCTGCTCCCGATTCGTCGTCGCTTACCGAGCCTGGGACGCAGGGACGTACCAGTGAGTGATCGACTGGCTTGCGTCTCAAAACACGCGCGTGCATGAGTGGTGTTGGTAGTGTAAAGTTCTGATAACCGGAATTAGAGGAACGAGAGGAATGGTTGTAATATTTAGCAAGTAAGGAGTGTTTGCATGACTGGGTGGTTTCTGAGGTGAAGCTGCTGAGTCGTCTTGTGGGTGATGGGTGAGGTGATCTGCTTGAACCACACAGTACCCTCTCGCCTCTCACAGTACCCTCTCGCCTCTCACCTTCGTTTCTTCTCGTCTCTTTGTCTTTTTCTTTCTCTTCGACAAGTCGTGATGTGGTTGAACCTTTTCCTGTCCTGTTACCCTTTTCCTGGCCTATTCGTCTTGTGCCTTGCGCCCATCTTTTTTTCTGACCATCTCATCTCAAACAACATCTTCTCATCTTCTCTCATCCCTTCTCGTGCTATCCATTCTCATGTCGTCCCATGACTTCTGATCTCACAGGGCCTCCCTCCATAAAGGATGCTCCAACCTTCTCCTTGCACCCCTCTCCCCCTCCTCCTCTTCCTCCTTCTCCTCTTCCTCCTCCTCCTCCTCCTCCTTCTCCTCTTCCTCCTCCCCATCCCCATCTTCCACCTCCTCCGTCACCTCCTCTTCTTCCAACATCGCACCAAGCGGCGCCAATGACGTGGCAGCATGGACCATCACGGTCCTACCATCGCACACGCCCTCCCCCAGCGCACCAACTACCTCTCATAACGAAGCAGCATCCACCAATCGATCATCTTATAGCGAAGCAGCCACTAGCAAGGTTTCCACCCACCGGCGATTGCGCGTTGCCACAGAAGATCTGCCACGTGTCCCAGAAGCGAGAGCAGAGGAGTCTGAGAGCGAGAGAGGAAGAGAAGCGGGAGAGGAAGAGGGCGAGACGAAGCTGACTGGCAGAGACGGTGAAGAGGAAAGAGAGGCGGAGGAGAGGAGCAGTGGTCCGTGCAGAGGGTCAGTAATGGGGAGATGGGTTGAGATGGATACAGAGAGTGAGAGTGACGCTGGCAGTGCCTACGCCAGTGCCAGTGACAGTGGCACCAGAGGCAGTACGAGCTCCATGAGCAGTAAGAGCAGCATGAGCAGCAAGAGCAGCATGAGCAGCAAGAGCAGCATGAGCGGCATGAGCAGCAAGGGCAAAAGAACGTGGAAGTGGGTACCCTTCCCGTGCAACCAGAGACTCCAGTGGGTGGTTGGATCTCGTCCCTCACCCGGCGCGGCATCAGAGAGATCTCGATTGCGGGGGACTCGCACCACCGCATGCTGGCGACGCACCTGTTGTACTTGCTGACGGGCGAGGCGGAGCTGCGGCACTGGATCAGCAAGCACGACCTGGCGTTTGTGGCGCGCAACGAGAGGAACGAGACGCTAAGGATTAATTACTACTGGGTGGATGGGATCTACCGCAACGACGAGTTTGGATGCACGTGAGTGGGCCTCGTACCCACTCCCTCCCCTCTCTCCTCCTCTTCCCCTCCCCCGGTCTAATGGATTGATGTTCTCATCATCGTTTACTGGGTGGATGGGATCTACCGCAACGACGAGTTTGGATGCACGTGAGTGGGCCTCGTACCCACTCCCTCCCCTCTCTCCTCCTCTTCCCCTCCCCCGGTCTAATGGATTGATGTTCTCATCATCGTTTACTGGGTGGATGGGATCTACCGCAACGACGAGTTTGGATGCACGTGAGTGGGCCTCGTACCCACTCCCTCCCCTCTCTCCTCCTCTTCCCCTCCCCCGGTCTAATGGATTGATGTTCTCATCATCGTTTACTGGGTGGATGGGATCTACCGCAACGACGAGTTTGGATGCACGTGAGTGGGCCTCGTACCCACTCCCTCCCCTCTCTCCTCCTCTTCCCCTCCCCCGGTCTAATGGATTGATGTTCTCATCATCGTTTACTGGGTGGATGGGATCTACCGCAACGACGAGTTTGGATGCACGTGAGTGGGCCTCGTACCCACTCCCTCCCCTCTCTCCTCCTCTTCCCCTCCCCCGGTCTAATGGATTGATGTTCTCATCATCGTTTACTGGGTGGATGGGATCTACCGCAATGACGAGTTTGGATGCACGTGTGTGGGCCTCGTACCCACTCCCTCCCCTCTCTCCTCCTCTTCCCCTCCCCCGGTCTAATGGATTGATGTTCTCATCATCGTTTACTGGGTGGATGGGATCTACCGCAACGACGAGTTTGGATGCACGTGAGTGGGCCTCGTACCCACTCCCTCCCCTCTCTCCTCCTCTTCCCCTCCCCCGGTCTAATGGATTGATGTTCTCATCATCGTTTACTGGGTGGATGGGATCTACCGCAACGACGAGTTTGGATGCACGTGTGTGGGCCTCGTACCCGCGCTTGAAAGGGTTTCGGCTCACTTGTGTGCTCTAAATCCCTATCGCTCTCTCCCATGGAAACGTGAGAGTTTCGATGCACATGCATATCGTTTCGTTTCATTTCTCTTGCTTGGCAACTCAAAGACAGCCTGTGTCTGAAACCCATGGGGGCCGTGGGATGACATGTTTCCATGCATAGATGCATATATGATTCTTTCCGTGTCCGCTTCCTTCCCTTTTTCTCCCCGCTGCGTTTCTACGGTCCTTCTGCTCCACCACTTTTGAGGCGCGTCTCAAATGGCGCTTCTACTGTTCGTCTCCTCCACCAACTTGCAGCGCTTCAGCTTAACCTTTTCTTCCCCGTGCCCGTGCTCCTCTTCAATGCCATTCCTCTTGCCCCTCTCGCAGCACTGCAACCCCATCATCTACAAGCTTCTATTATTCCTATGAAGGACTCGGCATCTTTATGCACTCCACATTCCCATCCCCCTTCCCATCCCCATCCCCATCCCCATCCCCGTCCCCATCCCCATTTCCATCCCCCTCCCATGCCCATCCCCATCCCTCTCCCATCCCCATCCCCTTCCCATCCCCATCCCCCTTCCCATCCCCATCCCCATCCCCATCCCCATCCCCATCCCCATCTCCATCCCCCTCCCATCCCCATCCCCATCCCATTCCCATCCCCATCCCCATCCCATCCCCATCCCCATCCCCATCCCCATCCCCATCTCCATCCCCCCCATCCCCATCCCCATCCCCATCCCCATCCCCATCCCCATCCCCATCCCCATCCCCCTTCCCATCCCCATCCCCCTTCCCATCCCCATCCCCATCCCCATCCCCATCCCCATCCCCATGCCCATCCCCCTCCCCCTCCACCCTCCAGGTACCGAGGGGCATCCTCACATCACTACGACTTCTTCCCCAACATCTCCCGCTCAAGTGGCGTCATCATCGTCAACAGTGGCTATTGGGCTGGCAAGCGGTGTCTGCATCCGCTCTCCGCCCTCCACACCCACCTCCCAGAATACCTCGCCTGGGCCCAATCGCAAGCCGCATCCGCCGCTGCAGCCCCTGCTGCTGATTCTTCTACCTCCCAAGCCTCCTCTGCTGCTGCTTCTACCTCCCAAGCCTCCTCTGCTGCTGCTTCTACCTCCCAAGCCTCCTCTGCTGCTGCTTCTACCTCCCAAGCCTCCTCTGCTGCTGCTTCTACCTCCCAAGCCTCCTCTGCTGCTGCTTCTACCTCCCAAGCCTCCTCTGCTGCTGCCTCTGACCCCCAAGCCTCCGCAGCTGCCGCTTCAGCCGCTGAAGCCTCCTCCTCCGCTGCCGCCGTCGCTGCTGCCTCTGTCACCAGCCTTGAAGATCCCCCTTCTGCTGGTTCTGACCCGTGCGGCGCTGCTTTCACCAGTCAGTTCGCAGCACTTGCTCCTGCAGCAACTACGCTTCCCCGTTCTGCCTCCCTGCCTGATGGCTCCTCCTCTCTGGTCTCTCCAGCACCAAGCGGGGCCAGCTCTAAGGGGAATTCGGTAGCTGCTGCTGACAGCAGGCAGTCAGGAGGAGATGGTGGGGATGCTGAAAGGGCAGAACGCCTGCTCCACAGTGCCAGCAAAGACAGTAGAAGCAGCGGCAGCAGCAGCAGCAGCAGCAGCAGCAGCAGCAGCAGCAGCAGAACCAAAGCCGCCACTGCTACTAGCAGAAGCTCCAGAAGCACCACCACCACCGCAGAGGCAGCAGGCACAGGCGCAGCAGCCACAGGCACTCGGCGGGTTCGGCTGATCGTGCGCTCTGCACCGCCAGTGCCCAACCGCGGAGACCACTGCAGCATTGCCTGCCGCACCTTCCCAGGCCCCGCCACCAACCTCTTTCTCTCTGCTGCTAATCGCCTGACCAAACACCTGGCTGATCAGATCAACGCAGGCAGTAACACCGTGCCTGCTGCTGGTCCCGGTGCGGCTGACGGTTCTGTCCCCCGTATAGAGTTTTTTGACAGCTGGCAAGTGGAGGCGCCACGGTTTATGGATGTGTGTCCTCGCGATCATCACTACCACTGCTATGGGTCGGTCAGGCCTGGGAAGGTGGTGCTGAGAGGTGATGTTGGGGAGGCTGTTGTGAGGTCCTTGATTCATTACCTAGAGCATGGGGGATAGGGAAGGCACTGACGGGGGGGGGGACTCAAATTACCGGCACGGTATGGAAAGAAGATGCCCGTTATTGATCCTCCGCGAGAACACAACACAGTACCGTATGTGGTGGCCATGGCCACCTGCTTGCTTACACCCTCTGATCCGATACTACTCGTCTACAACTGGATCAATTTTAACTCAGCAGCACAAGGGGAAAACAAGACACATTCCTACCGGTATTTGTTATAACCAAGAACGATTCTATAAAATGGGCCTTATAATCATAATGAAATACTAAAACATCCAGTGACGATTACGTATGTCCAATCTTTCACATAACTAACCGAAGAATACCCAAGCCGAGAGCACTGATGGAAACCAATGTACCTGCAAAGCATAAGCACGAGAACATTCACTCCACGAGAAGCATAAGCATAAGCACGAGAAGCATAAGCATAAGAACGAGAAGCATAAGCACGAGAACACTCGTTCCACGCCTGCACTCACTCACCTATGCAATATCGAATAATTTCAAACTTGGCTGCTTCGAGTTGTGTCTTGAGATTGTTTATTTCCTGCAAGGGCCATATCACCGTTCAGTCAGCGCGGCATTACAAGGATAATAGTTACAAACAGCAGATTCTGCAAGCAAAAAGACATGCCTTCACACTCCACTTTCGACATTCCCTCTTTCCCTCTACTGATTCTCCTCCCTCACTTTCCTCCCTCCCCCTCCCGTCCTCTCTCTCCCCCAATCACACACAAGACTCAGAAGCACACACAAGCCAGCTCACCTTATCCAGCTTATTTGACAAGTTATTCATCTCCTGTAGTTGCACGTTCATCTCCTCCTTCACCCGCCTGCACGCCACACAACCGAAATGCTCTCAGCTCCAAACCATGACAACCCAGCTCAACCCTTTCAATAACATTGAGAAAAAATACGCACCCCTTCTCAAGATTCAAGTCGAGCCTCTGCCCCGCTGTAACCTTGTCCACTTCGTATCTGCAAGAACAAAAAACGAGGCAACCCAGTCACACGCCTCATCAGCGCATGCCTCAACGACGGCAAACAACTGCAACTGCCACTGCCACTGCGCGCTAATCTCCACCCGCGTGCAGCTAGTCTGCCTGCAACACAGCGTGCCGTCTACCGCAACTATATGAAAGGCTCTCTGATCCGCTCAGGGCATGCATAACATGCATACATACCGTATCTCGCTCTTCACCTTGTCTACTCCGATCTTAAGCCCCTCCACCTCCCTCTGCAACGCCGCGAATTTCAAGTCCTGCACCACCACCGCACCAGCCAGCACAGCACCACCTCGCGTTAGCTCTCGGCTCGACCTGACCGGGTAAGCAGACGCGACACGGCGGCACAAAGCGCAGCAACGCGGAGCGAGACGCAACGAGACGCATGCACGCAGGGACGGAGGGAGGGATGGAGGCACTCACGAGCGTGCTCTGCACCTCCGCCTTGAGCTTCACCAGGGCTGCTTCCGCCACCATTTCCGACTGCAGGAGCGGGAAAAGAAACAGAAAGAAAAGGAAACAAAACAACAAGATTATAAAACAGAAAAAGAACCAAACTCAACACAGGAAACACAACTAGAACCACCAACGAATTTGAGCACCACTATGAGCACGCGGAGTGGACAAATGGTTGGATGCGGGAGGTGAAGAAACCTTGTTGAGGTCGGGCTTGGAGACGAAGGTGTGGGCGACGGAGTCGAGGCTGTCGTGCAGCACCTCTGCGATCAGCTGCGTTATCGCCTCCGCCTGCCGCGCCGTCAGCCCCTCCGCCTCCAGCCGCCGCACCTGCACCAACGCGCGCGCACGCGCGCGCGCGTGAGGGGGTGGCGGGGAAGTCAAATGAAGGGCAAAGCTTTAGTGAGTGATTGTCCTACGGATCCGTTGCTAGCTGGATCCGAAAAGCTGAAGAAGCACTCGCAACGAATCCTGCTTGTTGGAACAGGCCGTTACTGATCAAAACCCAGGAGTGAACAAGCAGTCAGTCACGCACCGAGACGACCTACCAGCGCTAGCGTGTCGATCAGAACTACGCGGCTCGCAGGGCTGCTCTGGTCGCGATCATGGCGCATGAACGACTTTGGAGACGACGTACCATCTCAAAAGCAGTCAGGCACGCACGCACCGAGGCGACCTACCAGCGCTAGCGTGTCGATGAGATACGGTCGTCTCGTGGGGCTGCTCGCGATCAAGGCCAAGGCCTGGCCTCCCGTGTATAAGAGCCTCGTCGGCGCGCTATCGCGCGCGTGGCATGGCCTGGCAACGCCAACCCGATCGTTGAAGCGACGCGTCAAGGTTTCGTGAAGGAACGAGTCGCTGCGACCGTACGATGCGGATGCGCCGGGACCGATCGGACTCCGAGCGGGAGATTCGCTGGCTGGAGGTATTGAAGCGAGGTGGCTACTACTCGAAGCGAGGACGGTGCTATTAGTAATAGTAGCTGTAGTGGTACTAGTGGTAGGAGTAAGAGCATCGAGCGTGGCTGCAAGCGGAGTCGTGGTGATCCATGGCGATGCTATCGTGCTGCTTCGACTGCGCAGCACGCGCGACAAGCCTCCTCGAGAAACCCGCACGGCCATGAAAGGAACGCGGAACGACGAGCGCGAGCGCGACTAGACGCGACATGAGAGCGATCTGCGGGCCATGGGGGAGGGTGTGCGTGAGGCGGTGCGATGCGAGACGAGAACGACGAGAGAGGGACACAAACACCAAGAGTGATAAACAGCTATTCTGGTTGTGGTCTGGTTGTTTCTAGCGTGGCGTGTCGGCTGGCTGGTTGGCTGGCTGCTTGGTGTTGGAGCTCGCCTGTGCTAGTCAGGTGCTGCGACATTCCCAGGGACAAACGAAATGTTAAAGCTGGTTATTGCGACGCGTTTCGCGAAGGCAAGAGGTGTAGGAAAATCGTTAGTTCTGGACATAACTTTAAGTATTCTGAGAAAACTTGGTATATTTCATAGAAAAGAAAACCTTGTAGCGGGTCAATATTGTAACGAACCTTCACATCCTGCACAAAGGAACTGTTCCCGTGAGATCCAACACCGAGATCCAAGGGCGAATCTGAAGTGTGCCCTCACTCCCATTCCACCGCCTCGGCTCCCGCTCCCGCTCACCGCACTCCACCGCCATTCCCATGGACGCGCTCCGTCAAGCCGTGCACGACGCGGCGCTGCGGCTGCCGAAGCCCGCGGGCGTGCCGCTGTCGTACGGCACGGCGGGCTTCCGCCACGACGCGGCGCTGCTCGACTCGACCGTTCAGCGCTGCGCGCTGCTGGCGGCGCTGCGATCGCTGCAGCAGGGCGGGCGTGCGACGGGCGTGATGGTAACCGCGTCGCACAACCCTGCGAAAGACAACGGCGTGAAGATCGCCGACAGCAACGGCGGCATGCTGGCCGTCGCGTGGGAGGCACACGCCACGCGGCTCGCGAATGCGGCGACTGCGGACGACCTGGTGCAGGTACGCGGCGCGTGGCTGGATCGATGTGACTACAACGAGAGAAGAGCAAAGAAGTAACGCAGGGTGCCAGAGCATTTGCGCAATTAGACAGCGAAGACGGTGGGTGGCGGTGGTGGGGGCGCACGTTGAGAGTGCTGAAGAATCGTTAGAGGCTGCTCACCTCGAGAAGACACACATGCGAGCGTGGTGCGACGGGGACGAGCACACGCGTGCGTTTCCCTCACCTGCTTGTTGGCTGTGGGGCCCGCACTAGCAAGTGTGGGAAAACGTATGCTCGTGTGGGATGCTTGAGGCGGACGTTGGGTGGCTTGGATGAGCATGTATGTGGCTGTGCGGGAGGCAGCGCGCAGTGTGCGTGTGTATGGAGAAGAGAGCCATGGGTGGGCTAGGATGTAAGACATTGGGGACTGGTGCAAGTGCATTTTCCTTGTGCTGGTGCGAATGAGTGTGTGTGTGTGTGTGTGTGTGTGTGTATGTGTGTGTGTGTGTGTGTGTCGGTGTGTGTGTGTGTGTGTGTGTGTGTGTGTGTGTGCACGCGCGTGCGTGCGTGCGTGTGTACATGCCTGTCCATGTGCATGAGCAGGCAGTGGAGGCGATAGTGCAGGAGGAGAAGGTCCCAGTGGGCGACGCCACGAGGGGGCGAGTGCTACTGGCGAGGGATACCCGTGAGAGCGGCCCCAGGCTGCTGGACGCCGCAATGCAGGTCGGAAATGCCCAGCCTCACGCCACCCCACTCGTATCCTGCTACGCCTTTCGTTCCTCTCATTCCTGATAGCCTTGTCACTGCCATCGCCGATCTGTCTGCTCCTCCTGCTCTGCCCTTACCGCTTTTCCTGCCCCCCTCTCTCGCTCTCCCTCCATTTCCTCCTCCCCCCAGGGCGTGGCGCTGGTACCAGGAGTGACCCCCACATCATGCACCCTACTCACAACACCGCAGCTGCACTGGCTCGTGTGGGCGGCCAACCGCCAGCCCCCTGCCTCGCCCCTGCTGCCCTCCGAGGACCTCTACTTCTCCACCCTCGCATCCGCCTTCCAAGCCCTGCTCCCCGCATCCTCCCCTCCCCCCGCTTCTTCCTCTGCGCCTGTCCCCTCCCCCGCCGCTTCCCCCGCGCCCTTCCCCTGTCCGCCACTGCTGGTGGACGCGGCGAATGGAGTGGGCGCGCCCAAGCTGCAGCGGCTGGTGCAGGAGGTGCGGGGGAGGGCGGGCGTGGCGCTGGCGGTGGCGGTGCGCAACACAGGGGGCAAGGGCGAGGGGCAGCTGAACGAGGGCGTGGGGGCGGACTTCGTGCAGAAGGAGCAGCGCGCGCCCAGGGGTTTCGGGGGGGACGCGGACATGGCGCACAGGTGAGGGGGGAGGTGTAGGTGGGACGGGAGGTGCGCAGGTTGGGGGGGGAGGAGGGGGGGGGTGGGGTTTGGGGGGGCCGCACAGGTGGGAGCGGTGGGCTAACAATAGCTTCTGATCTCCTGGGTGTGTGAAGCCGAGGTGAGGTGCAAATGGGTTGGATGAGAGAAGGGAATAGTGAAACTGCTTCATCGAGTGCCGGAAACACCTCCTTTTCAGGCGCCTCTAAAGCCATCAAGTGCCCACGGCACCTCCCTCCCAGTGCAATGCTGATCTGTAATCCCCTGCTCTCCCCCCCTGCCTCACTGCAATCTTCTCTCACCTCTTGTGCAGGTGTGTGAGCTTGGATGGCGATGCAGACCGCCTCGTCTACTTCTTCCACTCTCCAGCCCCACCCACCACTGCTACCACAGAGTCACAGCCCTCCTCCTCCCCTGAGCCCTCCCTCGCCCCATCTGCCTCTACCTCACGTGTCTTCCATCTCCTAGACGGGGACAAGATCGCAGCACTCTTCACCTTCTTTCTCGTGCACACCCTCCGCGCCATGTCCCCCTCCTCCCCTCCCCCCAACCCCCCCGCCTCCGCCTCCACCTCCTCCCTCCCCCCCTGCGCGTGGTTCTCCATCCCGTCCTTCCGCCCCATCTCCCTGGGCGTGGTGCAAACAGCCTACGCCAACGGCGCATCAACGGCGTATCTGGCATCGCAGCTGGGGTGTGCGCCGGCAGTGGCAAGGACAGGGGTGAAGCACGTGCATGCGGTGGCGGAGCGGTGGGACATGGGGGTGTACTTTGAGGCCAACGGGCACGGCACGGTGCTGTTTGGGGAGGAGTTGCTGGCGTGGCTGCAGGAGCAGACGGAGAAGGGACTTCCGGAGGGATCGGGTGAGAATGGGGGGTGTTGGTGGTGCAGGTGCGTGGGGGTTTATTTCGCGGCGAATGGGCTTGGCACGGTGCTGTTTGGAGAAGAGTTGCTGGCGTGGCTGCAGGAGCAGAGTGAGAAGGGATTGTCGGGGGGGTCTGGTGAGATTGGTTGTGCTGGTTGGGGAGTGTGGGATTGAGGGTGCGTTGGGGTTCAGGAGTGCGGGTGCGTGAGGGTTTACTTTGAGGCGAATGGGCATGGCACGGTGCTGTTTGAGAGCGTGTTGTTGGCGTGGCTGCAAGTGCAGATGGAGCAAGGACTTTTTGCAAGGGTCGGGTGAGACTAAGGGTGCGGGAGTGAGGGTGCGGGAGTGAGAGTGCGGGAGTGAGGGTGTGGGAGTGAGGGTGTGGGAGTGTGTGATTGTGGAAGCGTGGGAGTGTGGGAGTGCTGGATCGAGGGAATTCAGGAGGAAGTGTGGGAGTGCGGCAGCGTGCATGCTGCTTTGTTGGTGGGGGGAATGCGGTGGAAGGCTGCGGTGGAAGCTGCAGGGCACATGGCTACGAGGAATTGGATGTGCACTGTGTTGCTGCCTGAGTGTCCCTCTCGCATCTCCCCCCAATTCCCCTCCCCTCCCCCAGCGCTGCAGCGGCTGGCAGCGGTGAGCAGGCTGTGCAACCAGGCAGTGGGCGACGCCCTGGCGAGTGTGAGGCACGTAAGATCCACTTGCATCTCCCATCCCCTTTCTTCCCACCCTCCTTCCCCCCACTTTTTCCCCCTTCCCAGCGCTGCAGCGTCTGGCGGCTCTGAGCAGGCTGTGCAACCAGGCAGTGGGCGACGCCCTGGCGAACGTGTTGGCAGTGGAGGCGGTGCTGCGCTGCCAGGGGTGGTCGCACCACGACTGGAGCCGCATGTACCACGACCTGCCCTCGCGCCAACTCAAGGTCTCTCGCCTGCGCATGGGGTGCTGGGCAGGGGTGGAATGGTGCCTGTTGTCTTTATTTGAGCGTGCCACGGCATCACCTGAGTGTCACCATGCCATCGTAACACATGCCACCTATGCTCCTGTACAATCCTTGCTTACTGTCCCCCCACCTTCGTCTTCCCCCTTCCATCCCTTTCTCTCCTGACTCCCTGCAGGCTACCATGCCTTTCTGTTTGCATACACACGTCGACACATCCGTTACACTCACTACTCCTCAACACCGCCCTGCACCGCACAAGCGGCACAGCGCCCCCACGCCATACCACGCTCCTTTGGAGCCTCTCAAGCCCGCCCACCTCGTCCCACAGCGCCCGCCCTTCATCTTCTTCCCCCCTTACACCCCTTTGTTGCGCCCTGCCACCTGACTTGCGTGCACGGCAGGTGCGAGTGGCGCAGCGCAGCATGTTGTGCCGTGTGGCGATTACACCAGACTGCCTCTGAGTCCACTCAAAAGTGCCCCCTCTCCTCCCCCCTCCCTTTTGTCGCCCCGCTGCCGCCTGACTTGCGTGCACACCAGGTGCGCGTGGCAGAGCGCAGCATGTTTGTGCCGTGTGACGACGACACCAGGCTGCTGGAGCCCGATGCCCTGCAGGCCACCATCGATGCTGCTGTCGGTACGTGTGCGCGTTGTGCTGTGCCTGCTGTGTGCCATCCATGTCACTGCACCGTCTGTACCGCATACTACCACACACTACCACCCCATCTGCTGGACCTCTCTGCGCCCACGGTCCGCTCACGGCGGCACTTCACGTGCGTGCCATGGTGTGCAAATACCCTTGCACCTCCTCCTACGGTCACACCTCCTTCCCTCTCACACACTCTCGTCTCCCCTCCTCACCCCTTCCTCCTCTGCCCCTCACATCAGCGGGAGTGGCAGGAGGGCGGGCGTTTGTGCGGCCATCAGGCACGGAGGATGTGGTGCGTGTGTATGCAGAGGCCACTTCCCAAGAGGCCGCAGATGCCCTGGCTCGCACCGTGGCCACTGCTGTTGAGAAGCACTCCCCTGTGGTGTAGGCGGGGGAGCGAGACGTAGTACGTGGGAGGTTCATGAGGGAGTGGGCTTTTGGCGGAGTCTGGGTGGCAACGGAGTGCTTGGGTGGCTCCTGAGTTTTACAGCATGTGTAGGTGTGAGTGGAGCAGCACAGGCGCCCAGTGCTTTGAGATGTCATCCAGCATGGGTCTCCCCGCCGCTGTCGGGAAGGAGGGAGAGAAGGACCAGAGCAGATGCTTGCATTGCATGCGCCTTTCCCAGGACAAGTCTTTGCCCTGCGTAGCACGTGCCTGCCGCTACTGCTGTGCTGGAACTGCTCTGCTGCTGCTGCAGCCCTGGATAAGCCAATCCCGAGTGCGGGACTGGAGTGGACTGGACTAGTACTGGATTAGTACCTGTTAACACAGCATGCTGCACAGTCATTCTTGCATTCTTGCACTCATATATAAACGAGCTCAAACAAGCAGCTCTTTATTACATGAACACAACATCAGTGCATCCGGCCGCCTCGGCTGAAGTGAACGGTACTACGCTCTGCCTTACTGAGCGCCTTCCTGAGCGCACACACGTCCATGTCAAAGCTCTGCAAGCCGCCACATGCATCATCGCCCGCCACAAACACATCTGCCTCCGCACACACTAGCTTGTCCAACACCCCTATTACACCCCGGTCTAGACCACGCTTATCCGCCTGCTGCTTCTCCGCACCCTCCTCGTCCCACACCACCGCTCTTAACTCTTTCCGCACGTGCCAGTACGCCTCTGCCACATACCCCAGCAGCTGCTCGCCTGTTGCTCCTTCGTGCGCCCACGAATCGCTTTGTAACCGCACAGGAGGGTGGGACGGCTGAGAGGCAGCAGAGGTGGGTAGCAAGGACAGAGGCGAAAGAGAAGAGGAGGAGGAGGAGGAGGGGGAATAGGCAGGGGAGACATCAGCAGCAAGGAAGACCGCAGAGGAGTTGAGTCTAGAGAGGTGGTGGCGGGTGGTGGTGACGGCACTGGCAGCGCATGCCATGAGCCATGCGCGCACGGACTCTATAGGCGCTGTGCCCGCACGCACTGCCTTGCTCGCCTTGAATGTTACAAACTCCAGTCGCAGATGCACCGCTGCGTACCGGCCTGCACCGCGCTCCTGCTCTTGCCGCATGCCCTCTCGTGCGTCGCTTCTCAGCACCCCTCGCAGTCTGCTGTCTGGCCCATCACCAAGCACTGCCACCATTGACCCTGCTCCTGCTGCGCTTCCCCCTCCTCCTGCTCCTGCTCCTGCTTCTGCTCCTGCTCCTGCTCCTGCTCCTGCTCCTGCTCCTGCTCCCACCTCTCCCCCTGCACCAGCCCCATCCTCCACCTCCCCTCGTCCTCCTCCGCCCCGCATCCTGTCTGCAAACCTCGCGGCAGCGCGGTGCAGGCCAGGGGCGAAGGCAAGGCACGCAGCAGCACTGGCTCTGCTGTGCTCCCTGAGGGTAAAAAACCACGAGCTCTGCGCCACCACCACCACATCCACCTCCTCTCCTCCCCCCGCCCCACCCGCCCCACCCCTACCACCTGCACTACTCCCCCCACCGCCCCCACTCCAGCTCCCTGGCGCATCAACCAACACCCTCACCCTCTCCCTCTCCCTCTCCCTCTCCCCCTGTCCCTCCTCCGCACCCATCCCTTCCCCTCGTCTCCTCCCTGCGCGCTCCATGGCTCTCAGCAGCGCGGCCTCCTCGCGTTCCATCTGCGCGCCCCAACGCTCGCGGCGCGTGTGGTAGGCGGTGCGCAGGGGCAGGGCGTTGGCGGGCGAGGGCGGGTGGTGGGCTATGGCGAGCACTGAGAGGAACTCAGGCGCCCAGGGGGTCAGCGCTGTGCTGCATGTGTCGTTGACGCCCGGACTAACGGGTGCAGGGGAAGGGGATGAATGGGGGAGGGCGAATGGAGAGGGGACAGGGGAAACAGTGAGACCTGCGATGTCTATTGTTGCCAAGCAACGATAATACATTCGGATCCGAACATGAGAATGACATGCATACTGGATGCACATTGTGGCTCGTGCGGTGTGGATGCCATAAGGACAGAGCTGGGCATGGGCATGGGCATGGGCATGGGGATGGGCATGGGCATGGGCATGGGGATGGGGATGGGGATGGGGATGGGGATGGGGATGGGGATGGGGATGGGGATGGGGATGGGCATGGGCATGGGGATGGGGATGGGGATGGGGATGGGGATGGGGATGGGGATGGGGATGGGGATGGGGATGGGCATGGGCATGGGGATGGGGATGGGGATGGGGATGGGGATGGGGATGGGGATGGGGATGGGGATGGGCATGGGCATGGGCATGGGGATGGGGATGGGGATGGGCATGGGCATGGGGATGGGGATGGGGATGGGGATGGGGATGGGGATGGGGATGGGGATGGGGATGGGGATGGGGATGGGGATGGGGATGGGGATGGGGATGGGGATGGGGATGGGGATGGGGATGGGGATGAGGATGGGGATGAGGATGGGGCGGTGAACTAATCAATCTGTGAGCTAAGGGGGGATGCAAACAGGTGGCAGGCACTTGCTCGCACGAGAGACAATGCCATCCCGGTCAAGCAAACTGAGGGGAAAACCATGGCAGGGAGGGGGGAAAGGATTGAGTCACACGCGTGGAGGGCAGAGAGGGCACGGCGGGCACGAGGAAGAGAGGCAACGAGGCAACGAGGCAACGAGGCAACAGCATGCAACTACGAACAAGACAATCAAGAGTAGGGGACCACGGATGGTGAAAAAAAAGGAGAGATGGAGAGGTGGAGAGAGGGAGAGAGAGACAGAAACACTGTGAGTAGGTGGGAGGAGGCAGGAGCGAGCAGTGGGCACGCACACAAGGCAGAGGTACGTGGGGCGCACAGCAACACCGCTCCTCCTCACAAACTCCACAAACCAGTCCTCCGTGACCCACGGCACGCCGCAGCGCTGCAGGGCACCGGCGTCAAAGTAGGCGCAGAAGGGCAGGGTGCGGCGGAAGTCCACGCGGCTGTGCCCCACGCGCGGCACAATGAGCGTGCGGTTGAAGCGCCGTGCGAGCGCGGCTAGCTCCACCAGGTGGGCTTTGGCTTTGCTGAGCTGCTCTGGCACTGCTGCTGCATACAGGAAGGCGGTGGGGGGTGGGGCGGAGGCGGGGAGGGAAGAGGCAGTGGCGCCCGTGCATGCCTGAAGAGTGTTCGGGGATGGGTGGGGGAGGGGGAGTGGGACAGGGAGAGGTGGAATGAAGGGTTGGAGGTGTGCGGGATGACGTGGTGCGGTGAGGAGAGTGCAGGGTGCGGGGCGTGAGGGCTACCTGTGGAGGGGAGGTGGGGGCGAAACTGGTTCAGGGGAAATGACTGATCGGGGCTCAAGTGATGAGGTCAAGGGTTTCGAGTCCCTGTGCCGTGCTGTGCTGTGCCGTGCGGCGCGGTGCAATATGGTACAGTGCAGTGCATATTCGCTTGCCCATGGCTCATGAGCTCACCAGTTGCACAGTTGCATCTGTGGAGTAATTCACACCGAACAGTGCAGTAGCCAGGGGGAGGCCTTCGTCACACAGCCGCCCCATCATCCCCTCCACCACCCTCCCCACCTCCTCCCCTTTCCCTTCCTCCCCCTCCTCCCACCTCCCCTCCGCCAGCAACCTCCTACCACGCGCCCCGTCTCTTTCCCCTAACCGCGCCCCTTCCCGCTCACCGCCCCCATCCCCACGGCCCTCCCCCTCCCCTCTTCCCCCTCTGCCAAAGTGTCGCCTGACTTGCTCCCGCCAGGCAGGCGAGCACACCCCCTGCACGTTCACTCGCACCTGCCCACGCAATTCCCTAGACACTCCTGCCTGCTCCACCGCCAATTCCGAACCTAGTCGCACAAGCTCGCCCGCGCCGGCACCCGAACCACTGTTCCCTGCGCCTGCGGCAACTGCCGAACCTGGTGCACCAGGGGCAGCTCCAGCGGCAGTGCTGTGCGGTGCAGAGGGGCGGGAGGCGAGGAAGTAGGTGAGGAGCAGGAAGCCGCAGAGCTTCGTCGTGAGCGAGAGGAGCGCAAGAGACGCCACCAGGCGCGGCGACACGCGCCACCCGAACACCGTCCACCCGCTCGCCCCGCCGCCGCCGCCGCCGCCGCCGCCGTGCGCGCCGCCGTGCGCGCTTCCGTGCGCGTGGCTGGCGCTGCTGCCGCTTCCGGCGGCGGCGGGCGTGGAGGGGAGAGACGCGGGCCTGGCGGGTAGAGTGAAGCGGAGGAGTGGCGTGAACGAAGCGAGCGCGGAAGATAAGGCGGAGGGGGGAGGGATGGGGGGATGGTCCGGGGAGGTGGGGTCGAGCGGGGGAGGGCGGGGGAGCGCGGACGACGACGACGCGCGCGTGGCGTGCCGGCGGCCGGCAGACTTGACGGCGGAGCCAATCAGAGGCATGTCGGTCATGGCGGGGAGGTGAGGGGGGAGGGGGATGGCGTGCGGCAGGGTGTGCGGGATGACGGGTGTGCGAAGGGCGCGCGGCAGCGGACGGCGGAGGGCGGCGACGCGCGCTTGAACGGGGGAAGGGTGGTGTGTCGGTGGGTCGGTGGACGCGGGACGGTGGTGGTCGGAGTCATGCCAGGAGCCCAGGACAAGCAGCAGCCGCAGTGGAGTTTGATTCGTGTTGCATCCGATTTTGTGTAACGTAACGAGTTCGTACCTTCGGGTTTTCTGACTGTACCTCCTGCTTCCTTGCATATCATTTCGTTGGATTCAAGTAACTGCGTTCGCGAAATTCAGCCAGCCCACTTTGTCCTCGCATCCAAACCTTTCAAACTCAATTGACCCCAGACAAACCCGAAGGTTCTGTACTCGCCAAAGCGTGTCTCACTACAAATTTAGTAGTGATATTCTGTTCAGGAAAATAACCAGCTACTTTCGCCGGTGTACTGTCCCCCTTGCGTGCAACACACGCACCCCATCCCAGCCACACAGCCATTTCCTTCCACTCCCCCACACAGCACATCCTACATCGCATCACATCACAGCATTCTCCAACCCGCAATCGTTTTCGCTTTTCAGTCTGTCACCAACTCGTTCATCCGAACCGCATCTCCGAGGCGCGGCCATGAGTACCAGCGCGAGCGACGGCGGCGAGAGTTCCGCAGTGACCAGCAGCACCACCAGCGGCGGCGGCGGCGGCGGCGACTCGGACGCGTCGTGCTGGTACTCGCGCGTGGAGCGGCGGCAGTGCCGCGTGGTGCGCGACGAGGACGGGCGGCCCTTCAAGGAGTGCGAGCGCACGCACGAGGTGCTGCGCCAGTGCGTCGGCCGGTGAGTGGCGGGTGCGTGGCGGAGGCGAGAGAGCCTCTGAGAGGATGCGACGGAGAACGCGACCCGTGTATGTGCATCGGGCGGGATGGAATGTATCGTTGCACTCGCTGTGCCATCCCTGAGTCGCGTGTTCTGCTGGTCTGTGCTATGCGCGTCATGGCGCGGCAGTCGCGGTGGCCACTAAAAAACGTTTCGCCAAGGTATTGTGCTTCTCGCCTTCGCGGGCTTGTTCTTCTCCCGGTTTCCTTCGCTATAACCCCCGAAGGAAGCCAGGAGAAAAATTACGATATAGGATCCTAGACCGATGGTAAGAAATACGAGAGCTAGAATCCAGAGGTCTCGACGGTGCGTCTCATCTGGCTTGTGAGAGTCCGCAGGCGTTACACGTGCCGTGCGCACTCACAGCAGCGCTGCCTGCTCCCAGCTGCACGCGCTGAGTCCTCCGCGCACACTGTGCGCCCGTGGCGTGTGCAGCGCAGGAACCCATGCGCATTCGCGTGCGGAGCGCGCGGACCAGTCGTTCGTATTCTCGTCTGTCCCCCTCGTTCTTTCCCTTCAACCGCTCCCTCCCTCGCCCCCCGCCCTCTCTGCTCCCGCTCCCACCCATCCCTCCATCTCTCCGTCTCACCCGCTTTCCAATGCGTGCACACCACACCCCCCTCGTACGCATTCAGTCCGTCTGAAGTGGTGGAATCGCACACCGAGGTCACTCGGGAGGAGCTCCCACCAGGCTCCGCGCTCTCCTCCTCCTCCTCCTCCTCCACTTTCTCCTCCTCGTCCTCCTCCTTCTCCTATGGTGGTGGCGGCACCACATCCACGCACCCTTCTCCCGACGCGCCCTCCCTCCCGTCCCCCTTCTCTCACTTCCCCTTCTCTCTTCCTTCCCCGTTCTCCTCCCGTCTGCCTCCTTCCCCCCCCCCATCTGACCCCCACTCGTCCTCTGCCCACCCCGCACCCACTACCCCTTGGTCCTCATCCCATCCTCACTCGCACCCCGGCGGCCCTACATCCCCCTCGTTGCCCGCGGACCTCCCCTCTCTCCCGGACATGATTCGCGCTGCCGAGCAGCTAGCCTCGGAGGTTCTCGCCAGGTTCGGCATGAGCCCACCAACGGGTTTACCAGGCTCGGGAGACGGCGAGCAGGGGTCTGGTTCGGGGACGGGTGGCTCGGGAGGGCCATGGTCAGTGTTTCGGTTTGGAACGCGCGAGCCATCAACGCAGATATGGGAGGATGAGAGCAGCGTGCTGGATGGCAGCGGCGTTGGAAGCGGCAATAGCAGTGGCAATAGCGGCACACGTGGCAAGGAGCAAGGGAGTGGGCAGGGCGTGGAGGGGGGTGTGGGGGAACGCAGGTGGGGTAGGTTTGGGAGGTGGAGAAACGGGGGGTGTGAGCAGGGGGGATGGGGGTGGAGGGCAGGGCAAGGAAGGCCAAGGGCGAGCGAGGAGGAGAAGTACCGTGAGTTTTCAAAGGACTTTGAGGAAGTGTAGCGGCCTGCATGTCACTGGATTGGAACGTGCGGAAAACACACGCTAGGATGATATGGGAGGTTGGGAGTGTCTCAAAGTGTATTTGTAACATTGTTGTGTTTCGCCGCCTTCGCGCGCACTATTCACCAAACCATGCATCGCTGGGCTGGCCTGCGTCGGCCTACGCTTTGGGACTAGCCTGAGCCTGAACCTCGATGCCAGCATCGCACTAGCTAGTTCGCACGAACCGCGTTATTGCTTGCATGTTTGTATTCGATTTGATACTTCCCATAAATGCAATTTGTATATCTCCCATGCTAGAAAACACGTGTTAAGTGTCAGAGTTATATTACTGTAACTGCATGTAGATATAGCAGTAGTGTAGTTATCACATTCTGTTTGGTGGATTACCCCCTTTCCTATCATATTTGTACCCTTGACTCTATAGTGAAGTCCTCTTTCATTGCCAACTCCCTCGACACTCTACCTCCTAGCATGGCTCCTAAGACTAAACCCTAGCAACCTATCTTGACATTAAGATCTTAGCCCTTAGTTTTTGTATTTCAGCCACTACCCCATCCTGAGTTCTTCGATGTCATTCAAAGGCCCTTTGTTATGAGTTGTAAACGAATAACGAGGCTGTGACTGAATGAACTGAGAATACAATGAATGCAAGGACTAATGTAGGGCTAGCCTAGCTAGGAGAAAACCTCAGACGAGCGAGGTTGGGTGTAGGTTTGGCGATGGGAATGCCGAGGGCGACGCGAGGAGCCTCGGCAGCGTGGAAATCGCCCGAACGTGCGAACTCCGAAAATCGGGTTGTACGCGCAGCAGTCAACCCCGATAAGGAATTCGAAAAAATTCCTTACACCACCCCCCCCTTAAGAAAGGCGGTCAATATCCGAAACACGCCTGCGCGCCAAATAATCACGAACAAGTGGCGAGGCGTCGAGCGAGGCGGAGGGCACCCACGTGTCGTCCTCACTGGTGCGATCAGTCAAGCGGATTAAAAAATCCACGTGTCGTCCAGCAGCGTCAAGCCGTACTCGATGGGCGAGAATCTTCGAAGGGTCGAGGTGTCGAGAGAGTTAGGCAAGGTTGAGTTGGACTATCGAGAAGTTTGGTACAAAAGGTAACCCTAAGGAAATGTACCTCATACTATCTACCCCACTACAGCCTACCAAGAACTATAATAACACATATATGTTTGACACACCCCCATAGGCAAAGTGGGGGAGAGCCAGAGGTCACAAGACCAGTCAGCAAAAGCAAAGCAAGCTCAGGGTGGATCACAACTTCACCACACACTCTGAGCACAAGCAAAGGGCCACAGGGCCAGTTCACATGCAGAGATATACATGCAGCTATAATAGTACAGTGATGACTATCTAGCAAGAGCCAGCAAACAGGTATATATATAGATCACTGTACAAGCAAGGACTACAGCAAGTGTGGAAATGTAGGCACAAGGCCTAACAGGGTACAGAAGCGCTGATGATCACCAGACGGAAGTGCCTTGGTGAATATATCAGCAATGTTGGCCCGAGTGGCCACGTGACGAATACGAAGCTGGCCTCGCTGCTGCAACTCTCGAGCCAGGAAGTAACGCAGAGCGATGTGCTTCGTTCTGTGCTCCAGTCTGTGCTCCTCACACAAGGCAATAGCTGCCTTGTTGTCAACGTACAGAACTGGAGGAGAACGAGGCCGCTCTCCCAAGTCAGTCAGCAGGTAGGTGAGCCAGCGTAGCTCCTGTGCAGCCATGGCGGTGGCGTAGATCTCAGCCTCACAACTGGAGCTGAGAACAGAAGACGAGCGTGTAGACCGCCAAGAGACAGAGCCAGAGCCAAGGCTGAAGGTGTAACCCTGTGACGACCGCTGTGTAGTCTGGTCGTCAACCCAAGACGCGTCTGAGTGCCCAGTGAGGACCACCTCACTCCGTCCTCCAAGCACGAGCCCCATGCCCGATGTACTGCACAGGTAGCGCAGTACCCTCTTAGCAGCAGCCATGTGCTCTGGTCGGTGCCTACCAGGAGCCACATAGCGAGCGAGAAGGCCAAGAGGGTACGCAAGGTCAGGACGAGTGCAGGTCATCAGGTACATGAGGCAGCCCACAAGCTCTGGGTAAGGACCACTCGGCTCTACGGACTCGTCCGAAGGTGGAGCTGAGAGCGAGTGACCTGTAGTCAGAGGAGTGTGCTGTGGCGAGGACCAGGTGAAGCCGAAGCGCTGAAGGACCTGCTGCACCATGTGTGACTGAGTCAGTGTGATGGTGCGGCGTGCTCTGTCCCGAGTGATCTGCAAGCCAAGGTAACTGCGCAGCTCACCCAGGTCTGTGCACGTGTGTCTCTTCTGCAGCTCCGACTTCACCAAGGCGAGAGCCTCAGTGTCAGCAGTGGCAAAGACCAAGTCGTCGACGTACACGAGGATGTAGAACGGCGGCAGGGAAGTGTCGGTGCGCAGGAACAGTGACGGGTCAGCAGTCGAAGGAGCGAACCCAAGAGCCGCAAGTGTAGTCCTCAGTGTGTCGTGCCACTCACGAGGCGCCTGGCGGAGACCGTAGACTGGCCGCCGGAGGCTCCACTGGGTACCAGGAGGGAACGACCCAGTGAAGCCAGGTGGGCGGCGCAGCCAGATCTCCTCGTGCAGGCTCCCCTGTAAGAAGGCTGTGCTGAAGTCAAGAGAGTGAAGCTCGTAGTCACGGTGAGCGGCAACGTGCAGCAGCACCCGAAGAGTGGTCATCTTCGGGGTGGGGGAGAAGGTCTGGAAGAAGTCAACTCCCTCTCGCTGACTGAAGCCTCTAGCAACGTAACGAGCCTTGAAGACAGGCGGAGAACCCGGCGGCCGCTTCACCCTGAAAATCCACATGCCATCGACGATGTTCGCCCCAGGAAGGGGAACCTCATCGACGTAAGTGCCAGTGGGCTTCCAAGATGCCATCTCTACGTCCATGGCTGTCTGCCACTGAGAGGAGTACTCACCCGCGATCGCCTCAGCGTAAGAGCGCGGGGTCGGGATGTCTGGTGCATCCGGGTCTCCCTCAGGGGCAAGCAGCATGGCCACGAGATGAGGCGCAGCAGCCGCAAGACACTCAAGGTCCTCGTGCCTGTCCTCAAGGACGTCCGTGCTAAGAGCACACTCACCCCCGACGGACGGAGGACAGACAGACTCAGACTCTGCAACAAGACTGGCAGCGAAGTCTAGACGACAGGCAGCAGCAAAGTCAACAAGCTCAGCGACAAGAGCAGACGCAGCAGTAGACTCAAACGACGGGTCAGTGACAACAGTGGCTAGCAGACGCGTGACAGTAGGGTGCTCAGCACGATACCGGTCAGACTCAGGGTCCGGAACGTAAGGTAGAGAGGACGCAGGAGGAGACGGCAGAGGAACAGGCTGCGGAGCAGAGGAACGACGACGGACAACGAGGTGTGCGCTGGGGACAGCCGGCTGACGCGAACGAGGAACACGACGACCGGTACGACCAGGACGAACAGGCGAGACAGGACGCGACGCAGGCTCACGACGCTCAGCAGGACTACCTGTCTGCTCAGTGTAAGGAGAGGGAGCAGGCAGCGGTGAGCCAGGCTGTAACGGAAGACCAGTAGACGACGGGAGAGTAACAACCTGACGAAGAGCAGAGTCAGGCGGCGCCAGAGACGACGGAGACGGCGGAGCGAAGAACAGTCGTGTCGGCGCAGCTGCACCAGTACCGGTAGCTCCAGCAGCTCCAGTACCTCCAGCAGCTCCAGCACCTCCAGCAGCTCCAGAAGCTCCAGCCCCAGAACCGACACCTCCAGTCCCAGGGTCTCCAACCTCAGTGTCTCCAGCAGCAGCACCTCCAGACGCAGCACCCCCAGCCCCAGCAGCTCCAGTACCTCCAGTACGAGCACCTCCGGAACCAGCGACTCCAGCACCTCCAGTAGACAAAGGACCAGCACCACTCCGAGCTCCAGGGACGTCAGCAGAAGTACCTCCAGCAGCAGAGCCCCGGGCTCCAGCAGCGCGACGCTGACGGCGACCGTACCAGTCCTGCAGCTGCTGTGGGGTGAGAGGCACACGCGGACGAAGGCGGCTACTCCAAGGAGACCGCGCAACCGTAGACTCAGAACCCTCAGCGCCAGCACCCCCAACTGCTCCAGAACCTCCAGCTCCAGCACCCTCAGCAGCTCCAGAACCTCCAGGCGAAGTACCTCCAGGCTCCTCACGCGTAGGCTCAGTACCCTCAGACTCCGCACCTCTAGGCTCAGCACCTCCAGGCTCCTCTCGCTCAGGCTCCGCACCCTCAGACTCGGCACCCCCAAGCTCAGCACCTCCAGGCTCCTCACGCGCAGGCACAGCACCCCCAGACTCCGCACCCCCAGGCTCAGTACCTCCAGGCGCCTCTCGCTCAGGCTCCGCACCCCCAGGCTCAGCAACCCCCAGAGACAGCACCCCGAGCAGGACCACCTCCAGCAGGACCTGAGTCACCAGTGACCTCAACAGGCGCAGGTACCGGAGGGTCTACCTGAGAAACACCTGAAGGAGCAGGACCTGGCGCGGGGAGGGGGTCTACCTGGGGAGGACCTGGAGCGAGAAAGAGCGGCGGGGGGGGGGCGAGAGGCAGTGCGGTAGGGAAAGAGACGGTAGAAGGGAACAGACTCGTCAAAGGTTACGTCCTGAGACGCAAAGACACGGCGCGAGGTGGGGTCGTAAAACTGCCAGCCAGACGCGTCAGGAGGAAAACCAAGGAAGATGCAGGGAATGGCGCGAGCAGAGAGCTTGTCCGCGGTGAGATCGCGGACAAAGGCACGAGCACCCCAGACCCGGAAACGCGACGCATCGCCAACCTCCCCCGTCCACAGCAGCGTAGGCGAGGTCTCCGGCAAGGAGACACGGAGGTTGAGCTGATGCGCGGCGTACCGGACCGCAAACGGCTACAGAAAATGGGGAGCCGCCGCATGGATCATGGAGGTACGAGCGACCTCCATGACTAAGCCAATGCGGTGCTCAGCAACCCCATTCTGCTGCGGAGAGGCCGGAAGCGTGAACGACTGGGTGATGCCGTGCTCCGCACACAAGGCTGCCAAGAGGTCAGAGGAGAACTCACCACCTCTGTCAGAGTGCAGACGCAGGACAGGGAAGTCCCGCTCAAAGCGCTTGCGGAGCTGGAGACGCACAACGCGGATCCAGGGGATCAAAACAGCAGGGACGTCCCCCTTGCTGCGCAAGGGGAAGACCGTGGTGTAACGCGTGTAGTCGTCGACAATCTGCAAAAAGTACCGCTCACGGCCCTGTCCCTGGACGCGGGCCGGGCCCCACACGTCCAGGTGGAGCGTCTGCAACGGCGCCTCTGTGGGAGGAAACGAGGAGGAGTGAGGAGCGGCGCGCTGCCGCCCCTCGATGCAGGGAATGCAGGGCGGCGCAGGCGAGGGAGGGAGGGCAGGCAGAGACCTGGGAAGCCCAGAGACCAGGGAGCGAGAGTGCATGCTACGAAGGCGAGGCAGGGAGGGGTGACCAAGGCGGTGGTGCCACAGGAGCGTGTCGTGTAACGTGAAACAGTGGTGAGGGTGTACAGACTGGACCCCGGCTCACGAGTGAACGTGGCCAGGTGGCGGCCAGTCTTGGAGCACGTGCAGATCGCCACACGCTGCCCTCCAGGAGTCCAGGTGTCAACCCAGTGATCCTGGAGGACGGCGTTGCTCACCAGGTTTGTAGAGAACGAGGGAACGTGGAGACCTGACAGCTCACCAGACGGGACCGCCGGGCACGGGAGCACAGTCGTGGCTCGTGCAAGCACTGGGCCCCCAGAGGGGTCAGCCAGTGAGACAGGGACAGGTGCAGGGAGGGGAGTGACGGTGGTGCTATCGCGGAAGAAACAGCGGGAATCACCAGAGTCAAGTGTAAACGTGTGCAAGGCCTGAGCCGACTCAGTACCAAGGGGAGCAGACTTACGAGCACCTAGGGCTGCAGCCCTTATACCGGGGTCAATACCAGGGTCAGGCGGCACACACAAGTAGCAGTCACCATCAGCACTAACAGTCAATGCGTACATGGCAGCAAGAATAACATCATAGTCCAGATCAAAGATAGGCACATCACGCCTAAGCAGCTCTGCCCAGTTGGGGAACTCAGTAGCATCAGGATACTTGGCACGCCAGGCCACTAAGCCTAGCGAAACAACGGTACTCAGTGTGAAAACCGTTGCAGGGGCGACCCTTGCGGGGGCCAGTACGAATGACATAGGGGCAGCGGTCAGAACCCCGAGACGCCCCACGCCCAGCATACCAGTCATTGAGCTGCTGGGAGGTGAGGGGAGGACTCTGCTGCTGCTGCTGTGGCTGCTGCTGCTGCTGCTGCTGCTGCTGCTGCTGCTGCTGCTGGCCACCAGTGGGGCCACCCTTCTGGCCAGATCCACCCCCACTCCCACCTCCACCGCCATTGCCGCTGCCTCCTCCCCCACCACCGCCGCTGCCGCCTCCACCGCCCCCGGTCCTGCCGCCACCCCACCCACCGCCTCCACCCCCACGTCCACCCCCACCACCTCCACCACCGCTCCCTCCACCGCCACCTCCGCCACCCCTGCCACCCTTGCCGCCCCTGCCACCGCCACGCTTCCCACCAGGAGCGGAAGCCGCTGCGACCTTCTCCGCACCGAGGAAGTCGACAGCAGTAGCAGCAGAGGCGTAGGAGGGGTCAAGAGGGGAGGGGGAGCACCCCTCAAAGAGGGGAGTGCGGGGAGTGCCACGAGCAGCACCAACAGCGAGGATGTTCTTCTCTGCTGCGACCAGCTGCTGCTCGAAGTCGTCCAGAGTGATAGTTGGAGGATCCTTGGCAAGGAAGTAATCCCTGACAGAGCGAAGAGTGTCAGGGAGGCGGGTGACGAGGATGTAGAGGGTAAAGTACAGCGGGGGGGTGTTCGTGGCGAGGAACTCGTCGGTAAGAGCGGCTCGAAAGCGGGCGTCACTAGCGCGGAGGTGAGTGATAAGGTCGGCAGCAGTGTGAAACGAGGCTAAGTCTGGGAACAGGTAAGGCAGGATGAGACTACCAACGGTGGCTGTGGCCGGGGCGGAATAGCGGGCAACGACAGCATCATACAGCGTCTTAGCAGTCTTAAGCTGGTTGAAATGCGCGCGCTCAGAGATCGGTAGGTGATTGCGGATAACAAGGCGCGCGACTGCATCGCGGAGCTCCCACTGTGCTCGTTCAGGGGCAGGAGCAGTCTCAGCGGGAGTAGGGACAGTGCCGGTCACATAGGCTAGCAGTGATACTCCGTCTGCGACGTCAGTCATAAGGTAAAGGCGCAGGTCACTAAGCCAGGTGTCAAACTCGATGGGGCGGCCGTCAGGCTCAAAGGGTCGCCATGGTTGCAGCGCAGGCAAAAGTAGCAGGCTCAGGCAGCAGGCTCAGGCAGCAGGCTCAGGCAGCAGGCAAAGGCTGCAGGCTCAGGCAGCAGGCTCAGGCAGCAGGCAAAGGCTGCAGGCTCAGGCAGCAGGCAAAGGCTGCAGGCTCAGGCAACAGGCAACTGTAGCAGGTAGGCAGTTGATACAGGCGCAGTGCGAGCAGGTAAGGAAGCACGCAGATCAGTGACAGGCCGCGCGCGGGCTGGCGGGGCGCGACGCGAGCTGCGCGGGCGGTGCGCGGGCTGCGTGCGGGCTGCGCGCGGGCTGCGCAGGCTCAGTGCGGGCCGCGCGGGCTCGGCGCGGGCTGCGCGCGGGCTGCGCGGGCTCAGTGCGGGCCGTGCGGGCTCGGCGCGGGATGCACGGACGGTGCGCAGGGCAGCTGCGGGCCGCGCGGGCTCAGGGCGGGCTGCGCGAGCGACCTACGGGGCGCGACGCGGCTGGCAGCAGCTGTGCGCGCTAAAAAAAAAGGCGTGCGCGTGCAGCCGAGGCGCGCGCGGGCAGCAGGCTAGGCAGACAAATATGCAAGGCAGGCAGGCAGGCCGTTGGTGAGGTAACTTAGTAAATGGTGGGCCCTTAAGCTTAGGTCTAGGAACCTGCTCTAGATGCCATGTCGAGAGAGTTAGGCAAGGTTGAGTTGGACTATCGAGAAGTTTGGTACAAAAGGTAACCCTAAGGAAATGTACCTCATAGTATCTACCCCACTACAGCCTACCAAGAACTATAATAACACATATATGTTTGACACGAGGGTCGGCTCTGGGACAGGTCGAGCTGTCGGGGCAGCTTGCTGTTGTGCGATGTCGGTCGTGGCTGGCACGAACTTTCGAAGCAGGCTGACGTGGAAGGCATCATGAATTCGCCAGTCGTCTGGTAGCAACAGCTTCGCGGTGACAGGTGTCACCATCTTGAGAATCTTGAACGGTCCGCAAAATCGGGGCCGTAGTTTCGATGGACCGGGCAGGTGCAGGTTCTTCGTGTCGAGGAGCACTAATTGCCCAGTAGTCAAGACGAGTTCCCGGCGTAGAAGGTCGGTGTATTTGCGGGAAGTAATATTCGCCTTGCGAATTGCGTCTGCTGCTTTCTCGCGGATGTGCTGAAGTTCCGTCACAAAAGTTTGTGACCTCGGGACCGGGTTGTCGAGCGAAGTCGCCGTGGGGACCGTCGGATCCATCCCGTAATTTAGGAAAAACGGGGAGTGATTAGTCGTGCTCGACGGTGCGTTGTTGAAAGCGAATTCCAACATGGCGAGGGAATCTTCTTATCGTGCGGGGTCGGGGCAGTTTGTCCGTATCAGCTGCTCCATCGTCTGGTTGGTTCGCTCGGTTTGTCCGTCCGTCTGTGGGTGGTAAGCCGATGAGAACTGTAGCTTCGTGCCGTACTGCGCCCATGTCTCCTTCCAAAACTTGGATGTAAACTTCGGGTCCCGGTCGGTGATGATCGCCGAAGGGATGCCGTGTAGTCGCACGACCGTTGAGATGAAGAGGCGCGCAGTTTCTTCGGCTGTGATTGTCGTTCGGCATGGTGCGAAATGTGCCATTTTCCTGAAGCGATCGACGACGACGAGAACAGCGTCGTTGTCGGACGGCCCAGTTGGCATCCCCGTGACGAAATCCATCGTCACCTGTTGCCACGGTCTTTCGGGTGGCTCGAGGGGTTGCAGCAGCCTAGCTGGTCGCTGATGTGTCGATTTCATTGCTTGGCATACTCTGCATGAGGACACATAACGCTGCACGTCGTTAGAAGAATCAGGCCAGTAATATTGACGGTGCAGTAATTTCTGGGTTTTATCAACCCTTAAGTGTCCGGAGTAGTTCGAATCGTGGACCTCCTGTATGAGGAGTTCACGCAGCAGCTGGTAAGCGGGGACCCAAATCCTGTCGGTACCGGCTTTTAGGTAATAATCCCCTTTCTGCGTCGTGGCCTGCTGATGATTTCCTGTCGTGAAGAACGGGTCCGTAGTGTAGCCGTGGGTGAATAGTCCTATAAGTAGTGGGTTCGAATGGGTTATCAGTACAGCAGCGGATTGTACGGTCGGTCTGGTCAGGGCGTCGGCGATGTTATTCGCCCCTTTCTTGTACGTGATGCGGTAGGTGAAGTGGCTCTCCATGTAATCCAGCCACCGAATTTGTCGCGGGTTGAGGTTCGGTTGGGCTCGCAGGTACTGTAGGGACTTGTGGTCCGTGCGCACAGTGACATCGGCGCCCACCAGGTAGCATCGCCACAGTTTAAACGCGTGAATTATGGCGAGCATTTCCTTGTTGTGGATCGGGTAGTTGCACTCGGCAGCTTGCAGCTTGCGTGATTCGTAGGCGATCGGCTGCAGCACGTTCCCGAAATCATGGATAAGCACTGCTCTGATGGCGAAATCAGAGGCGTCGGTTACGACTTCGAACGGCTTCGATGGGTCGGCGATGCGCAGCACAGGAGGGGAAACGAGAAAATTCTTGAGCTCCTGGAAAGCCGCCTCTGCCTCCTCCCCCCACACGAAATTCTTGTCCTTGTGCATCAGGTCGGTCAGCGGGCCGGTTATCCCTGCCATATTCGGGATAAACCGCCTGACGTAATTCACGAACCCCAGAAAACTCTGAAGCTCCGTGACATTAGTCGGGGCCTCCCACTCCTGTATGGTTTTAATCTTCGCCGGGTCGATTTTATGCCGTCGCGGGAGATGACGTGCCCTAAAAACTCCAACTCCTGCTTAAAAAACTCGCACATAGAGCCCTTGGTAATGAGTCGGTTTTCCTGCAGCCTTTTAAAACCGCGTCCAGGTCGCGGAGATGCTGCTCCCGTGTCTTGCTAAAAATCAGGATATCGTCCAAATAGACGATGACACATCGGTCTAGAAGGTCGCGAAAAACCCTGTTCATGGTCAGTTGAAATGTCGAAGGCGCGTTCGTGAGGCCGAAAGGCATCACAGTGAATTCGTAACTCCCGTAGCGTGTACGAAACGCGGTCTTGTGACAATCGTCGGCGAAGACCCGAATCTGGTGGTAACCGCCACGTAAGTCGATATTCGAGAAGTAGCGAGCGCCGCGAAGTTGGTCGAGAAGGTCGTCGGTGCGTGGGATTGGGTAGCGAGACTTGATGGCCACCCGGTTCAACGCGCGATAATCGATGCACATGCGAAGCCCGCCGTCCTCCTTCGGAGTGAACAGGATCGGCGCCGCGAACGGGGAGGTGCTTGGCCGAATGAACCCTTTCTCCAACAGTGCGTCAATTTGTCGGCGTAGCTCCTCGAGTTCCGGCTGGGTCAACCGCCACTGTGTCCGAACAGTAGGTTGCGCGCCAGGTTCCAGCTGGATTTTGTGGTCTTCGGGTCTCTCGGGTGGCAGCCCAGGTGGCAGATCGTCCGGGAAAATGTCGGGGTACTGTCGAATCAGCTCCGCTAAATCCGGAGGAACAGCTGCACACAGCTGCTCGATGTCCTTTCCGTCGGTGTCGACTGCCAACTCGCGCAAGCAGACAGCGAACAGCTGCGCACCCCTGTTGAAGTGGTGGGCGATGGTGATGGCTTTGACGCACGGGGCTTGGATGTAGTCAGGTGTCCATGCAGGCAGCTTAATTAGCCCCTCGTGCTTGCTGACGTAGCACGATCCCGTTGTCCAGTCGATGACGGGGTTGTGTCGTCGCAGCCAATCACGTCCCAGCAGCACGTCGCAGCTGTCCAGCGTCGTCGCGAAGAACTTCATGCTGAAGCCGAAATCTTCGCCGCACTCGATCCGCACCGTCCGTGTTTCTTCCGTTATCGCCAGAGGCGTCCCATCCACGAGGCGTGCGTCGATTTCGGGAAGTTGCATGTTGCATTTTTTTGCGCTCGCCAAGTTGAAGAGGCTATGGCTGGCTCCTCCATCGACGAACATTTTCAGATGATGTTTCCCCACCTTGCCAGCGACCAGCACAGGGTGATCCACATGATTATCCCCGTTATTCGGCCGAGTGCGATCGATTGCATGAATCGGAACCACGATTCGGTGGGGATGGTGGTGTTCGGGCGACGGAGCATAGTCAGTAAAGGGCCCGCTACTTACTGACTCTTCCCATTTCCCTGCTCCTTCCTGTCGTCCCCTGTCAGCGGCATTTTCTCCCGGCAGTCTTTCTTGTAGTAAGCCACCTTCCCACACCGAAAACACGGACCTCTAGGAGGTTGGTCGGGTGTATGGACGGCGTTGATCGTGGCCCGATGGGTCTGGCCACGAAAGCTTCTCCCATCCCTGGAAGCTGCTCTCGCGTACTGCATCAGCGCATCTATGGACTCCGCCAGCCGTACAGCTTCGAGAAATGATGTCGGGCGGCCCCTGCGAACCTCGTACTGTATCTCGTATTTAAGTCTGCTTACGTATTTATCCAACTGCTCCGCTTCCGACATATCGTCCACTTGGTCGGCGAGGCCCATGAATGACGCTGTGTAGTCTTGGACAGATGCCATCTGCGACCATGCACACAGCTTCATGCGAGCTTGCTCCGAGGCGGATACGTGCTCGAAACGATCTCGCAAGGCTGAGCCCCACTCCTTCCACGTGCGAATCTTGGTCACCCCGAAGATAGGTTCTGTCGTTTGATGAACCACTGTAGAGGTCCCGTCTGCCGCATGTGTCACACGTGTCGGCGTCCCTGTTTCCAAGGTTCGGCGCCACCACTCAAGCGCTGCCCCTCGAAGAAGCGAAACCGCGTAATTAATACGCGTGGCATCGTCGTTAACGCCGGCTGCCGTGAAGAAGACCTCGACCCCGAACAGCCACCCCTTCACTGTAGTCGTTTTGTCCGTAGGGTTAAACGGGGGCGGGTTGGCGGGCTTGATCTTGATCGTCGTAACTGCAACTGGCGCTGCTGCCGCTCGCTGCCTATCTTCTTCTTCGAAGTCACGTGTGAGCGCATCCAGCGGATTGCTCATCGCCTGACTGTTGCCCTCGCCTTCGTCCACAGGCGACGCCTGACGCGCTTCACCTCGCGTCTGGCGTAGCTCGGCGTTTTCCTCCTTCAGTGTTGTCACTTCCCCTTGTAGTGATTCCATGCCCCTCGCCATTTCTGCCACTTGCGCCATCAGCCGGTTAATAGCCTCCTGATCCATGTGCCTAGCACTACGTCTGGTGGGCAGTCGGGTACCCGTGGCCGCCCGGCAAGTGAAAACACGAACTATCGGAGTCGGGCAGGATTGATTTAACAATCTCTGCAGCCAACCGTCGTGTAGTCACTAAACCAACCACACCCTATGCCACCAAACTACCCTCGAAAAGCGGGGTGAACTAGGAAAGTAGCTCTGATACCAGGTGTTATGAGTTGTAAAAGAGAGTGCGCAGGTAAACGAATAACGAGGCTGTGACTGAATGAACTGAGAATACAATGAATGCAAGGACTAATGTAGGGCTAGCCTAGCTAGGAGAAAACCTCGGACGAGCGAGGTTGGGTGTAGGTTTGGCGATGGGAATGCCGAGGGTAACGCGAGGAGCCTCGGCAGCGTGGAAATCGCCCGAACGTGCGAACTCCGAAAATCGGGTTGTACGCGCAGCAGTCAACCCCGATAAGGAATTCGAGAAAATTCCTTACACCCTTCTTATGTCAGTTCCCCCCACGTCTTGCCCTTCTCACGTCAGCTCCCCCCACGTCTTGCCCTTCTCACGTCAGTTCCCCCCACGCCTTGCCCTTCGATGCCCTTCACGCGTCTGCTGCGTGTTTTTGCCTCCCGTGCACTTCACGCTGGCTCCCGCGCAGGTAATGTACCACTTCACTTTTGGCTCCCTCCCAAATCGAAACTCCTCAGATTCTCGACGTTGTGGTTTTTGTACTTTGGGTGATTTGCGTTGGCGCTGGCGAAAGCTGATCACAACGTCGAGAATCAGGCTGGGGCGAAAGCGAGATTTGGGGGCGACCAAGGCCCAGTTCGGGAGGCATTAAAAAACGGTTTCCCCGTACGGGCTACAGTAAACCGACCACCCTGGAACCTTCTTTGATAAGCGCGTGAAAGGTTATATAGGCTCGATATAAGCGGATCATCGCCGAACAGGGCCTCAGATTCGTTTGGGGGTACACTGAGGCCTCAAGGCAGGTTATAGAAAATCAGAAATTTCCCTGAATTGTCAGGGCTGCACAAGGTGAAGTATCCTGAAATGTCCGTGCTGCATTTGACCTTATCCTGGCAGCTCAGTGCTACATTTCGTACAATCCTGTACACTTCGCGAGTTTTATGTTAGGGAGGATCGAAATGGTGGGGATGTCTCCATATTCGAAGTGTCAATAAAACCACTTAATATTTAAGTTACAATTACATCCTGTCATGAAGTGTCGCAGCGGGCAAAGAGTTAGTCTGTCATACAAGAGCTCGCCTGGTCGATTCCTGTTTCCGATGTGCCTAACCATTTGCATTTTAGGCCCCGAAACCCAGGAGATTCCCCGTACAGTACATCTCGCTTCAGGGCGATATTCGACACAACCCTGAGTCGTCAGGGCTGAACCTACAGCATTATCCTGAGTTTCCAGTACGCAAAATATCAAGTATCATGATTTTACAGGACAAGAAATTCCCTTATGCTGTTTTTTCAGGAGAAGCACACGACACCTATCCTGAATTCAGGAGAATCAGGATAATTTATCCTGATAACTTAGGCCCTGTCGCCGAACCACACAATAATGGAATGCTAGCCGAACACCCTTTTTAACGCTGGCGTTTTCCATCAGAGGAACCATCCTCGAACCCTGTTTCTCAGGCAAACGGCCCATTTTTCCATCCGCCGCACCAAACGGCTTCGAGGTCCCGCACCATGCGGGGGATTATTGATTCGGGGCAATCAGACTTTGCACTGAAAAGAACTTTCTCACCCCTCTTCGTGCCCGCCGGAAAATCTCACATCACCAACACACCATCACTAACAAATCGAACGCACAAATTCTCTTGCCCGATTTTTTTCGACGTCCACCGCTGATTTGCAGGGCTGTCCGAGCTGCCAGAACCGTGATTTTGCGCTCTTTCAGCGCAGCTGCATACGGGCTTCTGAGAAGTGTCAGTTTCGGTTGATGCCATTAATTTCGGGCCATTTAATGCCAATCGAACACTCGGGCCCATTTTCCCGAAGTTTCACTGCAGCTACAGTCTGTCTCTTGGGGCCATTTTTTTTAGGCCCGTTAAAACTGCCCATAATGGCGATAATGGCCATAATGCCTGCGAACTGGGCCCAAAATGGTGATGCTCGTCACGCGACTCTACGATAGCTATCTCCGAAAGTGTGCCAAAGTGCGACTGAACACATCCCGCACACATCCTACATCCAGCTAGCGAGGGCAGAACAAGAACGTAAAACGTTCCTAGTACAGTAAAGGCACCTCACCACGCCACGCATGCCCACGCACCTTTGAGTGGCTCGCACCTTAGGGCGTGTAAAATCCGCAGGTTGTTCGAAAGTAACCTCATGACGAATAGTTGCGAACTTCGCGAATTTCGCGAACAAAAAAAACATTTGATGGCCGCTTTACAAGGCGACCCATTGGTCGTCGTCGCGTCGACTCAGAAACGGCCACATAAACGGCCCGTCGTTGCGACAAAGTCGCACCGCGTCGCAAACCGCTGCCTGCGACGAAACGTGTGACACCTGCCCCGCCGACACTCTGTAAATGTGCCACGGAACAGGCACACTGGTGTGCCGCGCAAAATTCCACATGCGCCTCCCGGCACGACATGCGGCCCGCCTGTGTGCTCACCCATTCGTACACCATCCCACCCCGCTTCCCACCAACGCAAATCACCCAAAGTACAAAAACCACAAACAGATGCTGCCACAAACACATTCCAGAATAGCACACAGCTAGATTGCCGATGGCATCATCAAGCGGTAACGACCGCCCTACCAACAACAACTCCTCTGACGGCAACCACGCTGACGGTCCAGATACCCAGGCATCTCATGACGGAGGTCAGCCGCCGTCTATTAGGACACAAGGCGAGTCCTCATGCTGTATCAACCCGTGGGATCGACCCTCCAGCTGGTGGGTCAACAACTTGCCCGGCCCCGACGCGCCGTATGGCCTTGATGACGACTACGGCGTGGGCGAGGAAGCTCCAGAAGTTTGCTCCGCAGTCGAAGACGAGGAGCTGGATCCGAACATAGGACGAACCAACGTCGAGTCGGCGAGTACGGCGACCACTGCTACCGCACGGACAACGAGCACCATGCCTCGATGGAGCAAGGAGGATGAGTTCCTCCTCATGCAGGAGCGTTACGAAATGCGCGACGACTAGTCGGGCATGCGAGGCATCCAGGGGCAGAATCAGTTCGTGAAGCTTCATCGCAATATCCTTGCGCGCAATGCTGCATGGCGACACGGTGTCAATGCCCTGCGTCCCAAGTTGCGGCGGATGGAGGCGGCTTGGCTGCGTTGGAGCGGCGTGTGGACCCGTTCGGGAGAGGGCCTTCCCGAAGGATGTCCGCTTTGGTACGACATGGCGGATCAGCTCTGGCGGAACCGAGAGACGGTTCGGCCGACCGCCACAATCGAGAGTGGGCCAGACGACCCCCCAGTAGACAGCGCACCAGCAAACATGGTCGAGCCTGCCGACACCCACATGGCGGAAGCGCCTACTGACGCGCCTGTCATCCCCGGACCTGCGCCACCGCTCAACGTCGCCGGATAGAGCGCATCTGTCACTCAGCCACCTACCAGTACCAACGTTGCAGCGTCTGCGCCGGCTGCGCCAGCGACACCTACTTCTACTAGTACGGCAGGGGCAAACTCAGGTAAGTAATCCAAACATTTTACACAGCACACCCACCCATTCTAACTCGGCAGGTCTACGACTCATTCAGAGCGCCCCGCCAGCCCTCCCTACGACTACAACGAGGTCTCACGAATCCCCCGCGCGCCGAGCAACCCTTGCGGCAGCGAAGCCGGCGACTTCTATGCCCACACCCCGGCGTCATCGTGGCTCTCCTCGGCCACGCAAAGCTGCATCCGCGCTACACGCCGGTCCAGGGGGGTCTCTCTGCGGTGGGCGCTCGACGACGAGGGCGGGACCGGCGTTTGCAAGGGCGGAATAAGAAGAGGAAGACGAAGATGAAGAGGAATCGGTGCCTAGGGGGCGCCGCAATGCCGAGCGCGGATGGGTGCGGGAAGTTTGCAGAGAGATGACAAAGGAACTGACGACGTTAGTTCAAGCAACCATGACACAACTCTTCGAACGTACCCGAGAAGCGGACGCGTTATCTCGGGATGACCAAGACGCCACGACGCGTAAAGGTAAGCGCAAAATCGATTTCGACGATGAACGGCCGTGAATCCTTCGATCCCCCGCCCCGTGTGAACAAGGTCAGCGGTCGGCCCGCGGAGCCACCACCAGTTCCGGGGGTAGGGAGTCTCCATGCGGTAGCGCGTCCCGAGAATAAGCTCGATATTGTGCAGGGTGACAACGGCCGCGATGGTGGCGGGCACGTGGCGGCGATGGCACTCCATGCGGCCGTCGAGGATTCGCCACTTCGTTTTGAGGCGGCCGTTCACCTGCTCTACTATCTTCCGGGCCCTTGACTGTTGTTTGTTCCACACGGCCTGCGCATCGGGTAGAAGCTGGCCGGGAGTAGCTCGGTAGGGGACGTAGGTGTAGTCCTTCAAACCGTAGGCGGCGTCGCTGACGATCACCCTGTTTCCAATGCCTCCTGCTTCAATGCGTCTCTTTGCTTTTGAATTATTGAAAACTTTGGCATCGTTCACGGAGCCGGGCCAACTGGCGAGCAAACTCTACACCAACCCATTAGCGTTAACAATTAGTTGCAAAATCACACTGAAGAAACCTTTGCGGTTTTTGAACTCCTCGGAATGAGGTCCCCACCCACATGTATGGACGTACGTACCGTCCATTGCTCCAACAATCCCAGGTATGCCGCTGTCAAATTGGAAGTCATCTTCCGACATCGCCATGTCGTCCTCATTTGGCCACCGTATCCACTCCTCCATGAGGTAGTCGCTGTTGAACTCGATCCATGCCTGGACCACTTGATGCACGCGGGTGTGACTGTAGCCGAATAGCAGGCCGAGCTCACGATATGTCATCCCGCTTCCAAACCGCACAAGCACCATGGCGACATGCAGCATGACGTTGCACGCCTTCTTCCCCGTGCCGATGAGATGATGTGCCCAGGCGCGGCAAGGGTAGCTGAAGACATTCCGGTCGACCCGGAGAGCATCGTACAGATGCTCTGGCGAGAGGTGAAGGAAACGGTCCATCCATCTTTCACGCTGGATGGTACGGTCCCTGCGCCAGAACATTTGATAATCTTCATCGTCGGCGAAGTCAACGAGCATCGGGATGAGAAGGCTGACGGTAGCAATCCATGGCATGATTACGCATTGTACCACCCCTGCTGCAAGAGTTCTTGTCGCCCGTGGTGTGAAAGAGGAATCCATTGCTAGGCGTCTGATTTGAGGGGATGGAAGTTCCCTAGTTATAGTGGGACTTGTTGCTTGGCTAAACATGGGACGATGCCTGAGTGTAAACGGAGTCGTGATTGCGTGTGTGAGCCCCCAATCCCAGAAGTGCTTGTGGGTTGTGCCATCTGGTGGTTCATCCGTGCGACTCCGTCGCCCAATTCGCCCATTGCAAATTTTACAGGTTTGTCGAGGCGGCCTGTAAACCAGCCATCAAACTTGTAAACTCCGAAAAGTTGTAAAGCGAGGCTGTAAAAGCGTCGACGTGGATTCGGCCACCTCGTCGTTGTTCGCGAAGGATACGACGACCATTTGGTCGTCGTAAATTCAGCCACAACCCTTTTTTGATAACGTGTGGGGATTTTACACGCCCTTACCTTCCCTCATTGAGTGGCTGTTTGAATTCAAGTTTCTTGAAGTTGATTTCGTGAATAACCATGTTACCAGGTGGTTTAGAACAACCGGTCGGTTTCAAGCAGCAGAGGTGATCCGTGATTGGTCAGCGATGAACTAGAACAACCAGCAGGAAAAACGCCTCAGAGGAAAACACTGTTCACCTTGAGTAAACTTGAAAACCATCGGGACCGCTTGGACACGCATATTATGAGGCACGCTAGTAGTCGTTCTCCCGTCACATACGGGCAATCTTCAGTCTAAGCGCTCTGTTCAAAGACACGAATCAGGGACCTTTGGCGACTTTAGTTGCAACCGAGCCTCGACCACTATGTTTCCTCTAATGCAACCGCCACGTTCTCTCTAAGTGTCGTTGCAGCGAGTAGTAGTCTCAGGCTTAGAAAGAAGCACACACTCGCGCGTCGCGAAAGTATCCCCAGCCTTCCGCATCCGTGAGTCCTTCACTCGGCAAACGTAGACACCCCGACTTATTTTCCAGTCGTAGCGCCTCGGTATGACAGCAACGCGACGGTGTATCGCGTTTCCTCTCTCGGTCGTCCTGGCATCGCCCTTCCTCAAACATCACATTCGGTCCTATCGCCTTCTGCGTACCCTACGCACACGCACACGCTTCCCCCCACCCTTTCCCTCACCTTCGCTCACCCTTCCCCTTTACCGTCACTGCCTCCTGCTCCCTGGGAGCACCCACAATTCCCCACCCCATCGCGCACGCCTTCCCCCACATTCACATACGCTCATCGCCCACGCTTCTTCCTACCGTCAACCCCGCTTCAGCCCACAGTCACCGACGCTTCCTCTTACCGTCGCACACGCTTTCTCTTACCGTCGCCCACGCTTCCTCTTACCGTCCCCCACGCTTCCTCCCACCGTGGCCCACGCTTCCTCCCCGTCGCCCACGCTTCCCCGCACCGTCGCCAACGCTTTTCCCACCGTCGGCAACGCTTTTCCCCACCGTCGCCAACGCTTTTCCCCACCGTCGCCAACTCTTTTCCCCACCGTCGCCAACGCTTCTCCCCACCGTCGCCCACGCTTCCCCCCACCGTCGCCCCCCCACCGTCGCCCACGCTTCCCCCCACCGTCGCCCACGCTTCCCCTGCCATCGCCCTCCGTGTCGACCGGGAATCCCCCCTCCCGCCGGCATCCTCCCCTCCCGCGAAAAATCCCCCCGTCCTCTCATTACCCCGGCCTCCCATCCCCCTGTCCCCTGTCCTCTCATCCCCTCGTCCTCTCATCCCCTCGTCCTCTCATCCCCCCGTCCATTCATCCCTCTGTCCTCTCATCCCCCCGTCCTCTCATCCCCCCGTCCTCTCATCCCCCTGTCCTCTCATCCCCCTGTCCTCTCATCCCTGTTAGAGATTAAGGATCGAGTCTATGAAGATTAGGAGGCCAATTTTCTCAAAATCGTTGGTTTGAAATTCTGGACAGAAATGTCGACTTCACAAGAAACGCCGTCGACGAAAATTGCACTGTTAGAATTATCTCAAACTCGAGTATGTTGTAGCTCTAGACCATAGCTACATTTCCCAATTTGAATCGTGTCAAAAGGTGGAGTATAACTCGAGTTATAGATTTTGGCGCACTAGGGGGTAAGCTGCCATTGAAACTTAACTCAATAATAATTCTCTCACAAGTCACACACACAAGAGAGTTAGAGTAGCAATGAACCAGGTGGGAGGGAAGAGGAGGACGAGAGAGAAGGTCCCAAGGAGTCCCCAACCAAGGAAACCCCATGCCACACAATTTCCCTCTCAATAGGCAACCCAACTTTCACCCTTGTCATTTTCCCATCCTCTACAGTTCACCTCACCCCACTTGCCAACTTGGTTTGGCTTCTCCCAACAACATGGCAGCATCTACAGTGATGTGTTCGAATTTCCCAACCCCCAAAAGTCTATACCCCATATTGAGTCACTCCACAAATTCCCATAGTCGCCGCATCCCAATCAAAACTTCGAACGATCATAACTTTCTCGTTCTTGCTCCGATCGCGGCGATTCTTGGTTCGTCGGAAAGCTCTTGGTTAGATGAGTCACTTCAGTTATCTGCCCAATTCCAATAACATTCACACACACTCAGGAAATTCAAACCGCACAAAACACAAACTCTTGCACACGTTCACACCGCGCATGCAACACACGAATATTTGATGGGAGGCAGACAGACGTGATTGCGACTGATCGCATCACACAACAATCCCCCCGTCCTCTCATCCCCCTGTCCTCTCACCCCCCCGTCCTCTCATCCCCCCGTCCTCTCGTCCCCCTGTCCTCTCATCCCTCTGTCCTCTCGTCCCCCTATCCTCTCATCCCCCCGTCCTCTCATCCCTCTGTCCTCTCATCCCTCTGTCCTCTCATCCCTCTGTCCTCTCGTCCCCCTATCCTCTAATCCCTCTGTCCTCTCATCCCCCTGACCTCTCATCCCTCTGTCCTCTCATCCCCCCGTCCTCTCATCCCTATGTCCTCTCATCCCCCCGTTCTTACCCCCCGTCCCGTCATCCCACTGTCCCCTCATCCCCCTGTCCGATCATTCTTATCCCCCTGTCCTCTCATCCCCCTGTTCCCTGTCCTCTCGTCACCCCATCCTCTCATCCCCCCGTCCCCTGTCCTCTCGTCCGCCTGTCCCATCATCCCCCCATCCTCTCATCCCTCCGTCCTCTCATCCCTCTGTCCTCACATCCCTCTGTCCTCTCACCCCCCCGTCCTCTCATCCCCCTGTCCTCTCATCCCCCCGTCCTCTCATCCCTCTGTCCTCTCATCCCTCTGTCCTCTCATCCCTCTGTCCTCTCGTCCCCCTATCCTCTCACACCCTCGTCCTCTCATCCGCCTGTCCTCTCATCCGCCTGTCATCTCATCCGCCTGCCCTCTCATCCCCCTATCCTTTCATCCCCTTGTCCTCTCATCCCTCTGTCCTCTCACCCCTCTGTCCTCTCGTCCCCCCGTCCTCTCATCCCTCTGTCCTCTCATCCCCCTGTCCTCTCATTCCTCTGTCCTCTCATCCCTCTGTCCTCTCATCCCTCTGTCCTCTCTTCCCCCTATCCTCTCACACCCTCGTCCTCTCATCCGCCTGTCCTCTCATCCGCATGTCCTCTCACCCCCCTATCCTTTCATCCCCCTGTCCTCTCATCCCTCTGTCCTCTCATCCCTCTGTCCTCTCATCCCCCCGTCCTCTCACCCCCCCGTCCTCTCATCCCCCCGTCCTCTCGTCCCCCCGTCCTCTCAACCCCCGTCCCCTCATCCCCCTGTCCCCTCATCCCCCTGTCCTCTCCTTCTCATCCCCCTGTCCTCTCATCCGCCTGTCCTCTCATCCGCCTGTCCTCTCATCCCCGAATCCTTTCATCCCCCTGTCCTCTCATTGTTAGAATCTAGCAGCAGGAATGATTGAACTAGCAGCATGCATGAGTACAAGTAGGAAACCCTAATTTGGGTTGTACCCCATATGGGCTACCCCACTACAGCCTACACAATAAGCAGCATATATGTTTGACACACCCCCATAGGCAAAGTGGGGGAGAACAAGGGTCACACGACCAGTCAAGAGAAGCAAAGCAAGCTCAGGGTGGATCACAACGTCACCACACTCTCTGAGCACAAGCAAAGGGCCACAAGGCCAGTTCACATGCAGAGGTATATATATATGCAACAACAATAGAGCAGTGATCACTACCTAGCAAGAGCAAGCATGCAGAATATATATATATATATATATATATATATATAGAGAGAGATCACAGTACAACCAAAGACTACAGCAAGTGTGGAAACGTAGGCACAAGGCCTAATAGGGTACAAAAGCGCTGATGATCACCAGACGGAAGTTCCTATATCAGCAGTGTTGGCCCGAGTGGCCACATGATGAAGACGAAGCTGACCTCGCTGCTGCAACTCTCGAGCCAGGAAGTAACGCAGAGCGATGTGCTTCGTTCTGTGCTCCAGTCTGTGCTCCTCACACAAGGCAATGGCCGCCTTGTTGTCAACGTACAGAACTGGAGGAGAATGAGGCCGCTCTCCCAAGTCAGTCAGCAGGTAGGTGAGCCAGCGTAGCTCCTGTGCAGCCATGGCGGTGGCGTAGATCTCAGCCTCACAACTGGAGCTGAGAACAGAAGACGAGCGTGTAGAACGCCAAGAGATTGAGCCAGAGCCAAGGCTGAAGGTGTAACCCTGTGACGACCGCTATGTAGTCTGGTCGTCAACCCAAGACGCGTCTGAGTGCCCAGTGATCACCACCTCACTCCGTCCTCCAAGCACTAGCCCCATGCCTGATGTACTGCACAGGTAGCGCAGTACCTTCTTAGCAGCAGCCATGTGCTCAGGTCGGTGCCGACCAGGAGCCACGTAGCGAGCCAGGAGGCCAAGAGGGTACGCGAGGTCAGGACGAGTGCAAGTTATCAGGTACATGAGGCAGCCAACTAGCTCTGGGTAAGGACCACTCGGCTCGACAGACTCGTCCGAAGGTGGAGCTGAGAGCGAGTGACCTGTAGCCAGAGGAGTGTGCTGTGGGGAGGACCAGGAGAAGCCGAAGCGCTGAAGGACCTGCTGCACCATGTGTAACTGAGTCAGTGTGATGGTGCGGCGTGCTCTGTCCCGGGTGATCTGCAAGCCAAGGTAGCTGCGCAGCTCACCCAGGTCTGTGCACGTGTGTCTCTTCTGCAGCTCCGACTTCACCTGAGCGAGAGCCTCATTGTCAGCAGTGGCAAAGACCAGGTCGTCGACGTACACGAGGATGTAGAACGGCGGCAGGGAAGTGTCGGTGCGCAGAAACAGCGACGGGTCAGCAGTGGAAGGAGCGAACCCAAGAGCCGCAAGTGTAGTCCTCAGTGTGTCGTGCCACTCACGAGGCGCCTGGCGGAGACCGTAGACTGGCCGCCGGAGGCTCCACTGGGTACCAGGAGGGAACGACTGAGTGAAGCCAGGTGGGCGACGCAGCCAGATCTCCTCGTGCAGGCTGCCCTGTAAGAAGGCTGTGCTGAAGTCAAGAGAGTGAAGCTCGTACTCACGGTGAGCGGCAACGTGCAGCAGTACCCGAAGAGTGGTCATCTTCGGGGTGGGGGAGAAGGTCTGGAAGAAGTCAACTCCCTCTCGCTGACTGAAGCCTCTAGCAACGTAACGAGCCTTGAAGACATGCGGAGAACCCGGCGGCCGCTTCACCCTGAAAATCCACATGCCATCGACGATGTTCGCCCCAGGAGGGGGAACCTCATCGACGTAAGTGCCTGTGGACTTCCAGGATGCCATCTTTGCGTCCATGGCTGTCTGCCACCGGGAGGAGTACTCATACACGATCGCCTCAGTGTAAGAGCGCGGGGTCGGGATGTCTGGTGCATCCGGGTCTCCCTCAGGGGCAAGCAGCATGGCCACGAGATGAGGCGCAGCAGCCGCAAGACATTCAAGGTCCTCGTGCCTGTCCTCAGGGACGTCCGTGCTAAGAGCACACTTACCCCCGACGGACGGAGGACAGACAGACTCAGACTCAGCAACACGACTGGCAGCGAAGTCTAGACGACAGGCAGCAGCAAAGTCAACAAGGTCAGCGACTAGGGCAGACGCAGCAGCAGACTCAAACGACGGGTCAGTGACAAGTGTGGCTAGCAGACGCGTGACAAACTCGGTACGCCAGGCGTCGCTCAGACGGGCAAAGCAGCGGGACTGTGTGTGACCAAGCGTCCCGCAAGGCTGACCAGACCGATCACCTGTGCGAATGACGTACGGGCAGCGAACTGTACGCATAGACCTGCTACACTGAGCGTACCATTCATGGAGCTGCTGGGACGTAAGTGTCTCGCGTGGACGCCGCTGCAGCTGCAGCTGGTTTCTGCCAGACGCTCCCAACTGACCAGCTCCAGGGCGACAGCTACGACGGCTACCGCGACAACCCCAGCTAGTATACCACCCACTAAGCTGCTGGAGCGTGAGAGGCTCGCGTGAACGTCGCTGGAGCTGCATCTGGTCACCTGCCAGTAGCAGTAGCAGCAGCAGTAGCGCGGGCAGGGCAGGCGCGGCAGGCAGGCAGGCAGGCCGACAGGCAGGCAGGCCGGCAGGCAGACGGGCATGCAGGCAGGCAGGCAGGCAGGCAGGCAGGCAGACAGACAGGCAGCCGGCAGGCAGGCAGGCAGGCAAGCAGGCAGGCAGGCAGGCCGGCTGGCAGGCAGGCAGGCCTGCAGGCAGGCAGGCAGGCGCGCACGCAGGCAGGCAGGCATGCAGGCAGGCCGGCAGGCAGGCAGGCAGGCAGGCAGGCAGGCAGGCAGGCAGGCAGGCAGGCAGGCAGGCAGGCAGGCAGGCAGGCAGGCAGGCAGGCAGGCAGGCAGGCAGGCAGGCAGGCAGGCAGGCAGGCAGGCAGGCAGGCAGACAGGCAGGCCGGCAGGCAGGCGCTCACCAAAGGTTGAGAGAGCAGGCGCTCACCGGGCGAGCAGGGCCGGCGCTCAACGGGCTGCGGCCGAGTAGGCGCATGACAGCGGCGACGTCGGGGCCGCAACACCGGCTGCAGAGCAGGGCCGAAGCAGCTGCAGGGCGGGGCCGCTTCAGCGGCAGGTCGGGGCCGAGGCAGAGGGCCGCGCGCGGCCCGGCGCGGGCTGCGCTGACAGCACGCTGAGCTGCTGCAGGCCGCGCGCGGCCGCGCTAGGCAGTAGCGGGCCGCGCGCGGCTCGGCGCGGGCTGCTGCGGGCCGCGCGCGGGCCTCGCGAGGCCGTAGCAGGCCGCGCGCGGCTCGACGCGGGCTGCGTGGGCTCGGCGCGGGCTGCGCGCGGCAGCAGCGGGCTGCGCGCGGCTGCAGCGGGCTGCGCGCGGCTCGGCGCGGGCTGCGTGGGCTCGGTGCGGGCTGCGCGCGGCTGCAGCGGGCTGCGCGCGGCTCGGTGCGGGCAGCGCGCGACAGCAAGGGGCCTAACGGTCTGCAGGGGCTGTTCGCGGGCCTGAAGGGCGTGTAGGGGCGGCGCGCGGGCCTTACGGGCCTCTAGGGGCAGCGCGCTGGCCTAGGGCAGCAGGAGGCAGCGCTAGGGCTGCTGGACGGCGCGCGTAGCGCAGTACGTCGCAAGGCAAGGCAAGGCAGGCAAGTACGTGGGGTAGCGCGGTAACCGCAGTGGTAGGTGGGCCCGGAAAAAAAAAAAACGGTCCTACGGACCTTAGTGCTCTGATACCATGTTAGAATCTAGCAGCAGGAATGATTGAACTAACAGCATGCATGAGTACAAGTAGGAAACCCTAATTTGGGTTGTACCCCATATGGGCAATACAATAAGCAGCATATATGTTTGACACTCATCCCTCTGTCCTCTCATCCCTCTGTCCTCTCGTCCCCCTGTCCTCTCATCCCTCTGTCCTCTCATCCCCCAGTCCTCTCATTCATCTGTCCTCTCATTCCTCTGTCCTCTCATCCCTCTGTCCTCTCTTCCCCCTATCCTCTCACACCCTCGTCCTCTCATCCGCCTGTCCTCTCATCCGCATGTCCTCTCATCCCCCTATCCTTTCATCCCCCTGTCCTCTCATCCCTCTGTCCTCTCATCCCTCTGACCTCTCATCCCCCCGTCCTATCCTCCCTATGTCCTCTCATCCCCCTGTCCTCTCATCCCTCTGTCCTCTCATCCCTCTGTCCTCTCATCCCCCCGTCCTCTCACCCCCAAGTCCTCTCATCCCCCCGTCCTCTCGTCCGCCCGTCCTCTCAACCCCCGTCCCCTGATCCCCCTGTCTCCTCATCCCCCTGCCCTCTCCTTCTCATCCCCCTGTCCTCTCATCCCCCTGTTCCCTATCCTCTCGTCCCCCCATCCTCTCATCCCCCCGTCCCCTGTCCTCTTGTCCGCCTGTCCTATCATCCCCCTGTCCTCTCATCCCCTTGTCCTCTCATCCCCCCGTCCTCTCATCCCTCTGTCCTCTCATCCCTCTGTCCTCTCATCCCCCCGTCCTCTCATCCCTCTGTCCTCTCATCCCCCCGTCCTCTCATCCCTCTGTCCTCTCATCCGCCTGTCCTCTCATCCCTCTGTCCTCTCATCCCTCTGTCCTCTCAACCCCTGGTCCTCTCATCCCTCTATCCTCTCATCCCTCTGTCCTCTCGTCCCCCCGTCCTCTCATCCCTCTGTCCTCTCATGATGAGATGGATATTATGCGTACGTCTACGTTCGTTTTACGTTTACGTTTACGTACGTTTTACGTTACGTTCGACTTCCAGTTTTGAGATTACGTTTCCGGGCAGGTTTTTTTTAGGGGCTGCCTGTATTTTTCTTTTTAGGGGGGATCCACATGTGGTTGTAAAACTATAGTTACCGTCATACCCCAGATATAAGCGCCACCCTAGGATAAGCGCCTGGCGCTTTTAATTGGCATGTGGCGCTTATATCCGCTGCTCGATTATAAGCGCACCCCCTGAAGGCTTACGTATTATAAGAGCCACCATTTGTAATAGTTTCAATAAAGTTACTGGAATCTCTGTAACGAAACACACTATTGCATCCTGACATTGTGAAATTTCGACCCTTCACCCTCGCGCGACTCACTGCCTCACCCTCGCGTGACTCACTGACTGCGCGTCCAGTCAGAATGAGCTGCCATGGGGCGAAATGACTCATTCTGACAGTGTGTGTTGGGAGCTTGCAAACACTCTATGATCATGACATGTCGCGAGATTCTTGTTCGCACCCTCTATGATCTTGACTCGATTGAAATCGCAATGACAAGATGAACACTTTGGAGTGAAAACAACTAGATTTCATATATGTCATTGTATAAGCCTTGGCGCTTATAAAAATACTCGATTATAAGCCCACCCCCCAAAAAAAACGTTTTATTATTCCCCCCCATGGGAGCATATCCGGGGTATGACGGTATTATAATTTTGAGTACAACATTAAGCACGTTTAACTAAACATCATCCTTCGACTCCTCGTAACAGCAATCCTCGAGTTCCTCGTCATCGAGTGGCTCGTAGGTATCGTCCTTCTCCTCATCCTCCACCCGTCCAACTGTCGTTCCTGCAACCATACGATTCTTGGCTTGTTCCGCATGCAGCTTGCGCACGGTGTTGTAGTTGTGGGTGACGTATACAAGATCCGCCAACCGCCTTGGACCAAGACGGTTACGGCGAACAGTGTGAACAGATTCCAACACCGACCAGTTGGTCTCGCAGGTTGACGCAGAGACACACTGCTTCAGCACTCTGCAAGCAAGCTTCGAGAGATTGGGACAATCAAGCATGGTGTTTCCATGTGGCACCGAACTTCAAGTCCCTCGATGTCAACCTGCACTTTCTCGAAACTTGCAGCTCACGCAACATGTGAGCACCACAAGCAACACTGTTCGGTGGTTGGGGGCAAAACCTAGCCCCACGCAACTTCCAACACTCCCCCTTGCACCCAACCCACTAGGTGTGCAATCCAACATGCTCATAGTATGCACGGGATGGACCTTTAGGGGGTGGTTCCATGTGAGAATCCGCGTGTTCATCATCACCCTTGGTCACGGAGCAAAATGCCGTGCCCTCCTTATCCACCCTCCTCGTTGTTTTCTCCCCCTCCATCTTTGGCTTCCTTCTCTACTTGAGGTGGAACCTCACTTTCTTCAGCCTCCTCTCGTGGCGGAAGGATGAAGGTGAGTTGTTGAGTGGGTTTCTCCTTCGACGGGAACTTGTCTTCGTCAAAGACCACGTCCCGAGATGTGACGACACGCTTGTCACCCAAGTCCCACACTTGCCATGCACGCTCGTTCGCCGCAATGCCCAAGAATATCGCCGCACGAGCCTTCGGTTGCAACTTGTGGCGAAGGGGATCCGGTACATGATAGTAGCAAAGACACCCAAATGTGCGAAGGCGGGAAAGGTTCGGCTTTGTTCCGGTCCATGCTTCGAACGGAGTCGTTCCCGGTAGCACCTTGGTCGGCAAACGATTACGAATCCATGCCGCTAGCGCACTCGCCTCTCCCCACCACTCGTTCCCAAGCTTGGAGTGTTGAAGAAGTGAACGAACGGCCTTCACCAATGTGCGATTAAGCCGCTCCGCTGCTCCATTTTGTTGGGGTGTGTAGGGTGTTGTGACGTCGTGCTTGATGCCCTTGCTCTTCATCCATTTTGCAAGCTCATTGTTCACGAATTCGCCACCACCATCGGTGCGAATACACTTGATCCGCTTCTTGTCGTCGTCGCAAACTTCGAGCGCCCACCCTTGAATCGCCTTGGCCGCATCTCCCTTAGTCTTCAAGAGTCGGGTCCAACACATCCGCGTCGCGTCGTCGAGCATCACCAAGAGGAACCGCGCTCCTCCCTTTGATGCGCACCGCATCGGTCCACACATGTCCATGTGAACAAGCACAAGCGGGTCCTTAGCGAGGGGTGACGTTCGGCTACCAAATGGCTTGCGAGCCATTTTTCCTTCGACACACGCCGCACACACGCCCTTCTCGTCGTCGCCGGTGATCACGTCGACTCCCTTCGCGAGTCCTTTGTTGACCAACACTTGACCGAGTCGTAGTTGGCGTGCGCAAGCCGATTATGCCACGCCTTGAGAGTCGCATTGGAACCTTGCGCCACGTTGGATGAAGCCACGTTGGATGAAGCCACGTTGGATGAAGCCATGTTGGATGAAGCCGCTCTCGGGTACGTCTTGAGTTGGTAGATGTCTCCGTTGAGAACACCTTGCGCGAATTGCTCCCCCTTCCAAAAGAGGTTCATCTTCGCACCGTCGATGTTGGCGATCACTCCCTTCTTCGCGAGTTGTGGGACGGATAGAAGGTTCACCTTCACCCCCGGGACGTGAAGCACGTTCGTGACGTCCACCGGTCCGCTATCGACGATGAGGCGCATACTCCCAACTCCAACCACCGGAAGCGATTCGTTGTTTCCGAACACGATGCTCGTGACATCTCCCAGAGCGCCAATGTTGTTGAGGAGTGACGCCGAGTGCGTCATGTGTTGCGTTGCGCCAGTATCGAGGAACCACGCGTCGCTTGGAGTTTCGTTCCCGTTGCCGGCCACTAACATGAGCGACTCCTTTGAATCATCGGCCTCGCCGGATGCCGTGTGCGCGTTGCCCTCTTCGTCCCGCGCCTTCGATAAAGTCCAATTGCTCGGCCGCTTCCGACACTCACGCCAAAAGTGTTTCGGTTTGCGGCAATAGTGACACTTGCCGCGATGCCCGCTCCCACCGGACGATTCATTCGTCGCACCCTTGCTCCACTTGGAATTCTTTCCGGAACTCCCTCCGGAGTACATGGCGGACTCCACGCTCTCATTCGCGAATTGTCGGCGACGTGATTCCTCATGGAGAAGCCGACCGACCACCATTTCCTTCGTCCAAGTGCCTTGCACGCTATCGAGTGTCGTAATCACCGTCGACCACTCTTCCAGAAGGCCGCAAAGCAAAGTGAGAATCCAATCCTCCTCGGTGACCGTTCCACCAAGGTCCTTGAATGTTTCCCCGAGTTCCTCCACACGAGTCGCATACTCGTGCATCGATTCGCCCGCGCGCAACTTCACCGTGTAGAACGCGTTCCGGGCTAGGATCTTGCCGTGGAGGGTCTTGTTCACGTGCATCGTCTCGAGCCGCTTCCACACTTCATGCGCCGACGCTTCGAGCTTGATGCACGTGCGCACTGAGCTCACGAGGTTCATGCCAATCCGCGAGATTAGCGTAGCGAACGCCTTTTGGTCCTTCTTCTTCCATGCCGCGATGCCGCTCTCGTTGTCCGTCGGCTTTTTCTCCGTTCCATCGAAGAGACCCCAAAGTCCCCGCTCCATCATGAGCACTTGGAACTTAAACTTCCACGCGGAGTAGTTTTGTCCCGTGAAAATCGGTACCGCCGACGTGTCGAACATCGTCGCGGTTGCCCAGGGTTCGCCGGAATTTACAACGACACCACTCGAGGAAGTACCGGAGGCTTCGCTTGACGTCATCATGCTCGCTTCTTGTAGCGCGCGTAGACTCCTCCGACCAGCTCTGATACCACTGTTGTAGAGGCGTGTCCTCTAGTTGGCAGGAACTAGGAATCATTCTAAACGATAAAGCACGTTCTCGGCTTTTCAACGAGCCGTCAAGCACGTTAATCGCCTAAGTATCCGCCGAGATATAGGCGTTCACGTGCTAGGTGGTGCTCTTGAATGCAAGTATGGCTCTCTGGAATTTTTGGTTCAAATGTACCACGTACAAAGAACTCTAGTTTTCACTATGATGCATGCAATGCAAAGCAACACAATTTTATATGTAACCTCGAACCGCGGTACACTCGCGAATGTTCGAGTAACATTTCGAAGGGTGAAATTCGACACTCGAATTTCACCGACCCGAATTCTCCTGGAGTCTCGAATGTTCCTGGAGTTGCCATGTGGCACAGAACTTCAAGTCCCTCGAAGTCAACCTGCACTTTCTCGAAACCTGCAGCTCACGCAACACGTGAGCACCACAAGCAGCACCGTTTGGTGGTTGGGGGCAAAACCTAGCCCCACGCAACCTCCAACAAATCACACCCGTTGAATTTTCACCAATGGACAGGATCCTGCTTACCCTTTTTTATGAGCTCGTGATCCTCACGTGCCTTCTTATCACCAATTTCCCCAACGCCTTGAAGGTAGATCATCAACTCCTCTTCAATCACAGTAGCCATGGGCTTGGAGTCGCCGTCCTCGTCGACCACCACCTCTCCATCATAGTATTCTCGAATGAATCGTCGAAATATCCTCGAACACTCCTTGTCCACGCCAAAGATCTTCTCAAACTAGTTCGGCGGGTACAGTATCCGACCGACAACATGGAGTGCACAGTTGATGTCGTCATTCCACCGGTCGCGCACAGCCTTTGCGATCGCATTCTTCTCAGTGGCAGGTAATCCGCGACACGCCTCGTTGACCGCATCCTCCACGCGAAACATCTTGTCGTAGATTTTTCCCATGACCTCTTGGTTGACGTCAATCTCTCACAGCAGCAGGTAAACCAGCTTGAGAACCTTCAGCACTTGCTCGACCCCTTTCCATAAGTTGTCGTCTCTAACCAATGTCTTGACACCCTTCATTTTGTCCTTCTTTACCGCATTTTCCTCCCATCCTTTGGTCGCCCTCTACCTCTATGTGGATGACATTCTGCTCATCTCTTCGAGCATGGGCTTGCTGGACGAGGTGAAGGGTCTCTTGTCCTCTCGTTTCCGCATGAAGGATTTGGGGGAGGCTCAGTACTATTTGAGCGTGATGAGAGTGGCATCTTGATTCATCAGGAAAGATACATTCTCAACATGCCTGAGTCCTTTGGCCTTTCTGAGGCTAACCCCGTGCGTACCCCTCTCCCTACAGGGTTCGACGTGCATGCACACGCTGAGGAGCCCTTGCTGAGAGATGAGCTGGTCCGGCTCTATCAAAGCATTGTGGGGTCTCTCATGTATGCAAGCACGACCACACAGCCCCAGATTGCTTATGCAGTGTCACAGCTGTCCAAGGTGGTGTCTTGTCCCAAGGCATTTCACCTGCAGGCTGCTAAGAGAGTGCTAAGGTACCTGAAAGGTTGTGTCAAGTCAGGTATCTTCTACCCCGCACACAGCAAGCCTCAGGTCGAGTTGGTGGGCTTTAGTGATGCAGATTATGCTGGAGATTCAGCTGATCGCAAGAGTCACACCGGCTATGACGGTATGACGGTATTATAATTTTGAGTACAACATTAAGCACGTTTAACTAAACATCATCCTTCGACTCCTCGTAACAGCAATCCTCGAGTTCCTCGTCATCGAGTGGCTCGTAGGTATCGTCCTTCTCCTCATCCTCCACCCGTCCAACTGTCGTTCCTGCAACCATACGATTCTTGGCTTGTTCCGCATGCAGCTTGCGCACGGTGTTGTAGTTGTGGGTGACGTATACAAGATCCGCCAACCGCCTTGGACCAAGACGGTTACGGCGAACAGTGTGAACAGATTCCAACACCGACCAGTTGGTCTCGCAGGTTGACGCAGAGACACACTGCTTCAGCACTCTGCAAGCAAGCTTCAAGAGATTGGGACAATCAAGCATGGTGTTTCCATGTGGCACCGAACTTCAAGTCCCTCGATGTCAACCTGCACTTTCTCGAAACTTGCAGCTCACGCAACATGTGAGCACCACAAGCAACACTGTTCGGTGGTTGGGGGCAAAACCTAGCCCCACGCAACTTCCAACACTCCCCCTTGCACCCAACCCACCAGGTGTGCAATCCAACATGCTCATAGTATGCACGGGATGGACCTTTAGGGGGTGGTTCCATGTGAGAATCCGCGTGTTCATCATCACCCTTGGTCACGGAGCAAAATGCCGTGCCCTCCTTATCCACCCTCCTCGTTGTTTTCTCCCCCTCCATCTTTGGCTTCCTTCTCTACTTGAGGTGGAACCTCACTTTCTTCAGCCTCCTCTCGTGGCGGAAGGATGAAGGTGAGTTGTTGAGTGGGTTTCTCCTTCGACGGGAACTTGTCTTCGTCAAAGACCACGTCCCGAGATGTGACGACACGCTTGTCACCCAAGTCCCACACTTGCCATGCACGCTCGTTCGCCGCAATGCCCAAGAATATCGCCGCACGAGCCTTCGGTTGCAACTTGTGGCGAAGGGGATCCGGTACATGATAGTAGCAAAGACACCCAAATGTGCGAAGGCGGGAAAGGTTCGGCTTTGTTCCGGTCCATGCTTCGAACGGAGTCGTTCCCGGTAGCACCTTGGTCGGCAAACGATTACTCCATACTGACTACAACACCTTTGGTGTTGCGAGTTTGGCATTTTGGGTTGTTGGGGATTGTTGTAGGGCGAGGGTTGGGTTGGTAGGGTTTGACCAACTCGTCACTTTTCAGATCTGAACTCTTGCTCATGTCATTCCTAGATCTAATCCATGGCTGCCAAGTGATTCCGCCAGGATACCCCGTCGCACATAAATCGCGATAGCGATCGGCCTAGATCTTGGTTGAAGGCATGCTTTACCATTCTGGAAAGTAGAGATTAATACCTTTCTAACGCGTAGTTGCCCATTGTTCTAGGTTACGTGAGCTGCTCGCAATGTTTCGTCGAAGTCGGCGGACTTAATCTCTTGTTACGCTCTCCAGATTCGCACGCTTTACATCAGTGGTATCAGAGCTGGTTAGGCCAGCGACATTCCCTCTTATTATCATATTTCGAATTGGCTTAATGACCTCCAGATCTAGGGTTGGTCATGGCCCAGAAATTAGATGACCCTCCTAGGTTCACCGGCTCGGATTTTTCGCTATGGCGGTTCCAGTTTACGCTTTGGCTAGGTATTAAGGACCTAGAGGGCGTTTTGGAGGGATCGGAGCGAAGACCTGAAGCTGATGAAGGGAAGGCATCTACTGGAGTCTCTAGCCAAGTGGGAGAAGGGGCTGGGGGAGCCTCTAGCTCATCCACAACTGAGGGAAGTGGAGGTGGATCAGCAGCACCGCGAACCGGAAGGCAACGGCTTAGTGCGGAGGAGCTTATGAAGGCACAGGAATCATGGGACCGCAAGGACAGGCAAGCCTTCCAGTACCTGTGTTGGGCCTTGGAAGGCCAACTAGAGCTCCTAAAGATGCTGATTGACCTGAAGGGGAAGCAAGGTGCAGCTGCCGAAGCATGGAAGAGAGTTCAAGATCGGCACTTGCAAAAAGGGTTGCTAAGCATACTCACCTGGAGGAAGCGGTTTTACACCATGGAACGCAACTATGGTGATGGGGAGACCATGGTGCAGTATCTCAAGAGGGTGGATGAGTATGTGAGAGCCTTGGAGGAGTTAAACCACACTGTAGATGAGAAGGAGATCATCTACACCGCACTCCAGGGGCTGGACCAAGAGGCGAACGAGGCCCTACTGCAGTACCTTCACCTTGAGCAACAGAAATGGACCAAGGCCTGGATATGGGAGGTGTTGGTCTCTGATGAGGCTCGCAAGCGGGATGCTGGTAGAGGAGTTGAAGGGGGAATGGGGGCAGGTGATAGGGCTGCCTCCAAGAAATACCAGCAGCGGCAAGGAGGTGGGGGGAAGAAGAAGAAGCTCGACAAGTGCCTCGTCTCTGGATGCAACCGGAAGCACTCTTGGAAGGAGTGTTGGAGCCGACCAGATGGGTGGAAGCCTCAAGGGTACCCAGGAGAGGCTCCACCTGTCACTAGGCCCGAGTGGGTGGAGAGGAGGATGAAGAATGGAGCATGGAACAAAAAGGGCAGCAAAGAGAAAGCGGCAGCAGCGGCGGCAAACGAGGATAAGAAGGGAAAGGAGGACTCATCGGATGATGGCTTCGCCTTCTTATCCTTGGAGATAGAACGGCGCTTGCTGGTCGTACGTTGGCTGACCCCAATCAGCTCATTCTAGACTCTGGAGCAACCTGTGGAATGGTGCCTCGGCGCGACCTCTTCACCACTTATCACTCCCTCCCACCTAACTCCAGAAATGTGATTGTGGGGAGTGGAGATAAGCTACAAGCAATCGGCATCGGAACCATCACCGTCAAGGGGAAGGAGGGGGAGGTGCTGAATGTGAAGGGTGTGCTTCATGTTCCTGGATTGGCAGCCAACCTTCTCTCATGCTCTCAGCTTGCGAAGCAAGAATACATATGCACCTTCACCATGGAAGGTGGCACGGTTTGCAAGGGTGGAGCTGTGGTGATGGAGGCAAAATTAGAGAAAGGTATATACCTTGTTCCAGTTTGTGTGCCTCAGGTGGAGAGGGCACATGGTGTTGAAGCCGAGGAAGCCGCTTGTAGCACGCGTTGGAGGGATGTGGAGCAGGTGACGGCGGATTTGCTGCACCTACGCATGGGGCATGCGGGGAAGCAACAGCTTGTGGAGTGTGTGAAGAAGGGGGAGCTGAAGGGTGTGGAGATCAAGGAAGGTGGTGGGCAGCCAAGCAAGTGCCCTGATTGCACGACCGGGAAGCTGCCAAGGACCTCGTTCCCTACCTCCACCTCTCGGGCCACCGCTCCTCTTGAGTTGGTGCACACGGATGTGTGTGGCCCCATGCAAACTCCGGACAGAGAGAAGGGCAGCAAATACTTCATCACATTCCTAGATGACTACAGCCGCCTCAGTTGGGTCACCTTGGTGAAAACCAAGGATGAGGTGGCCAAGGTGTTCAAGCGTTGGATAGCTATGCGGAGAGGGAAGCCGGGGCCAAGGTGAAAATACTACGGTCTGATCGGGTTGGGGAGTACATGGGGAAGGATCTGGAGTCTTTCCTTGAGGATAAGGGCATCACCCACCAACTTTCAGTTGCCTACACGCCGCAGCAAAATGGGGCAGCGGAGCGGCTTAACCGGACCCTCATTGACCTTGCCAGAGCCATACTTGCTCATGCGCAGCTGGACCATACTTGGTGGGGGGCAGTAGTGCAATATGCCAACTGGGTCAAGAACCGGATGGGCAGCAAGGGGCTAGGGGACAAGAGCCCATACTTCATGTGGACCAGGAAGGTGCCTAGTGTGTCCATGGCACGCGTCTGGGGGTGCATGGCGCAGTACAAAGTGCCCGACCAGCAACGGAGGAAGCTGGATCCCAAGGCACAATGGGGCATTTTCCTTGGTGTGTCGGAGAGGAGCAAAGCTTGGATGTTGTGGAGTGTGGCGGATCAGCGGGTGGTGGAAAGCCGGGATGTGGTTTTCCATGAGGGGCTGAGCTACAAGGGGTGGAAGGAGCATGGTGCTAGTACAGTTGGGAGCTCCCTCCAGGATCCCTACACCTCTTCCATTTTTGAGGGGACATGGGAGGACCCTGGAGAGGAGGTAGAGGAGCAGCAGGAGGAACACAAGGCAGCTGCACCTCACTATGAGGATTCCCCAACCGCTGGTTCCACCCCTGTTCCTAACAAACTAGCCCATGAACCGCCGCAGCCTCAAGAGCAGCAGCAGCAGCAGCAGCCACCACAGCAGCATACACCGCCTATTGCTGTGGGAAGGTGGCAGCAACTATTGCAGCAGCAGCTGTCCAAGTCACCACGGTCCCCCATGAAGAGAGTGACTTGGAAGGAGAAGATGCAAAGTTTGGAGCAGGGGGAGGCATCACCTCTGCGCCGCACCACACGCATCTCCCGGCCACCTGACAGGTTCACACCAAGCGCACAGTATGCTTGCATGCATGATCATGAGGTGCATGATTTGGAGGAGTGCATGCTTGTGGATGCTGAAGGGGGTGAGCTTGGGCTTGAGTTTTGTCTCATGGGTCAGGTGCAAGAGCCTAAGTCGATCAAGGAGGCCTTGTCCCGTCCTGAGTGGGTCGAGTCCATGCGTGAGGAGCTTGAGTCTCATAGGGTGAACGAGTCCTTTAAGCTGGTTGATCCAGCTTGTGTGCCACCTGGAATGGAGGACTTGAGGTGTCAGTGGGTGTGGAAGTATAAGCACCTGGCTGATGGGAGTATTGAGCGGCCTAAGTCCAGGTTGGTAGCCATGGGGAACACTCAAACACGAGGTGTTCACTATGACGAGGTATATACCCCGTTGGGTAAGCCTACTAGCCTGAGAGGATCCCTTGGGATGGCAGCATCCTCGGGGTCTCACGTCCATCACATGGATGTGACCACTGCCTATCTTCATGGGGTCTTGAAGGAAGAGCTTTACATGAGGCAGCCCCCTGGTTTTGATGATGGGTCCGGCAGAGTATGCCGACTCATAAAATCAATCTACGGGCTGAAGCAATCTCCAAGGCAGTGGTACCTCAAGTTTGATGAGGCGCTGATGGATTTTGGCTTTGAGAGGTCGGAGTGTGACCTCGCCTTGTACCACTTGGTGAGGCGTGAGGGTAGGCTGTCCCTCTACCTCTATGTGGATGACATTCTGCTCATCTCTTCGAGCATGGGCTTGCTGGACGAGGTGAAGGGTCTCTTGTCCTCTCGTTTCCGCATGAAGGATTTGGGGGAGGCTCAGTACTATTTGGGGGTGCAGATTGAGCGTGATGAGAGTGGCATCTTGATTCATCAGGAAAGATACATTCTCAACATGCTTGAGTCCTTTGGCCTTTCTGAGGCTAACCCCGTGCGTACCCCTCTCCCTACAGGGTTCGACGTGCATGCACACGCTGAGGAGCCCTTGCTGAGAGATGAGCTGGTCCGGCTCTATCAAAGCATTGTGGGGTCTCTCATGTATGCAAGCACGACCACACAGCCCCAGATTGCTTATGCAGTGTCACAGCTGTCCAAGGTGGTGTCTTGTTCCAAGGCATTTCACCTGCAGGCTGCTAAGAGAGTGCTAAGGTACCTGAAAGGTTGTGTCAAGTCAGGTATCTTCTACCCCGCACACAGCAAGCCTCAGGTCGAGTTGGTGGGCTTTAGTGATGCAGATTATGCTGGAGATTCAGCTGATCGCAAGAGTCACACCGGCTATGTCTATTGCCTCAATGGTGCAGCCATCTCTTGGCAGAGCACGAGGCAGCCGGTGGTTGCATTGTCCACCACTGAGAGTGAGTACATCAGTCTGTGTCAGTGCATTCAGGAGGGTGTGTGGCTGAAGCGTTTGTTTGGGGAGTTTGGGCATGAGTTTGCTGGTGGTGTGCCTGTGTTTGTGGACAACCAGTCTGCCATTGCCCTTGCACAGAATGCATGCTTGCATGGCCGCACCAAGCACATGCAGGTTCGGTGGCATTTCATCAGGGAGATGGTGGCTAGTGGCGAGGTGATCCTCCGGTGGTGCCCAACCGACCGTCAGGCAGCAGACATACTCACCAAACCCCTTCCTTTTGAGAGGCATGGTGTGTGCATGTCCTTGATGGAGATGCAGCCCCATGTTAGCATAGTGCCTGAGCAGGATGTGGGAGGATTGGTGCTTTTCTGCCTTGACGACCTCATGCTGTGGATGGCGCCCCTCCCTGGGCAAGGGGGAGTGGAGTGCAGGAAGATTTTGCCCAGTGGTGTTCAGCCACCTCCAGCACGAGCAAGGGGGAGTGTTGATTGTGTAGGTGGTTGTGGTATTTTGGTCTAGCTGGTTGTGGGCTAAGGACATGGGCAAAATGTGGTGGTTGGACTTGTTGCGGGCTGGATTTGAACTCGCACCCAACAAGCACCAACAAACCTTTGTTACTGACTACAACACCTTTGGTGTTGCTAGTTTGGCATTTTGGGTTGTTAAGGATTGTTGTAGGGCGAGGGTTGGGTTGGTAGGGTTTGACCAACTCGTCTCTTTTCAGATCTGAACTCTTGCTCATGTCATTCCTAGATCTAATCCATGGCTGCCAAGTGATTCCGCCAGGATACCCCGTCGCACATAAATCGCGATAGCGATCGGCCTAGATCTTGGTTGAAGGCATGCTTTACCATTCTGGAAATTAGAGATTAAGACCTTTCTAACGCGTACTTGCCCATCGTTCTAGGTTACGTGAGCTGCTCGCAATGTTTCGTCGAAGTCGGCAGACTTAATCTCTTGTTACACTCTCCAGATTCGCACGCTTTACATCAGCTTGGTCATGGAGATCGCTCGTACCTCCTTGATCCATGCGGCGGCTCCCCATTTTCTGTGGCCGTTTGCGGTCCGGTACGCCGCGCAGAACCTCAACCTCTGGCCTCGTGTCTCCGTTCCGGAGACCTCGCCCACACTGAGTTGGACGGGGGGAGGTTGGCGACGCGTCGCGCTTCCGGGTCTGGGGTTCTCGTGCCCTTGTCCGCGATTCGTCCGCGGACAAGCTCTCCTCTCGCACCATTCCCTGTGTCTTCTTAGGCTTTCCTACTGACGCGTCTGGCTGGCATTTTTACCACCCCACCTCGCGCCGTGTCCTGTCTTCTCAGGACGTCACCTTTGATGAGTCGATTCCTTTCTACCGTCTCTTCCCCTACCGCACTGCCCCCCTCCCCCCCCCCCGCCGCTCTTGCTCACTCCAGGTCTCCCTCCAATAGACCCCCTCCCCCCTCAGGGTCCTGCTCCTTCAGGTGTGTCTCACGTAGACCCACCCCGCTTGGTTGAGCCTGTCGAGGTCACTAGTGAATCAGGTGCTGCTGCGGGTGGAACTGCTCGAGGTGCTGAGCTTGTGCGTGCGGTCATGGAGCGTGCGGAGCGTGGGGGTGCTAAGCCTGTGCGTTAGGTGCTGGAGAGTGCGGAGCCTCGGAGCGCTGAGCTGGGAGGTGCTGCGCTGGTTTCGCGACGACCTCTTACGCCACAGGAGCTGCGAGAGTGGTTTGCACGGCGTCAGACCCTGCGGAGGCGTCCTACTGGTCCTGGGGGTGCTGCTACTGGAGGTCCTACTGCTAGAGGAGCAGCGGTTGGTGCTACTGGAGCTGCTCGCCCTGGAGGCGCTGGGAGTGCTGGTGCTGCTGGAGCTGGGGGTACTAGTGCTGCTGTCCCCGCAGGCCCTGGAGGTGCTCGTACTGGAGGTACTCAAGTTGTAGAGGCCGTTGGTGTTCGTGGCACTTCTGCTAGAGACCCTGGAGCTGGAGGTACCGGTTCTGGGGGTGGTGCTGCTGGAGGCGCTAGAGCTGGAGACCCTGGAGCTGGAGGTGACGAGTTTGGGCGTGCTGCTGCTACAGGTACTCTCTCGCCGCAGCAGCTCCGTAAGTGGTACACGCAGTGCTACAGCCTTCCGCGTGGCGACACTGGAGCTGGCGGTACAGGAGGAGCTGGCGCTGCTGGTCCTGGGGGTGCTCGTCCTGGAGGTACTAGAGCTGCCGGGCCTGGTGGTGCTGCTGGTACTGGAGGTACTGGTGGCGCTGGCGCTGCCAGTCCCGGAGGTGCTCCTACTCAGGGTACTGGAGCCACTAGTCCTGGAGACCCTGGAGCGGGTGGTACTGGTTCTGCGCGTGCTGCTGCTGGAGGTGCTGGAGCTGGAGACCCTGGAGCTAGTGGTGCTGGTTCTGGGGGTGCTGCTGCTGGTGGTTCTGGAGCTGGAGACCCTGGAGCTGGTGGTGCTGGTTCTGGGAGTGCTGCTGCTGGGGGTGCTGGAGCTGGAGACCCTGGAGCTGCTGGTGCTGGTTCTGGGGGTGCTGCTGCTGGAGGTGCTGGAGCTGGAGACCCTGGAGCTGCTGGTGCTGGTTTTGGGGGTGCTGCTGCTGGAGGTGCTGGAGCTGGAGACCTTGGAGCTGCTGGTGCAGGCTCTGGGGGTGCTGCTGCTGGAGGTGCTGGTGCTAGCACCACCGCACCGACACGACTATACTTCCCTCCGCCAACGCCACTGAGTCTCCCGCCGCCTGACACGGTCCTTGGTCAGGTACTTAGCCTTCCGTCTTCTACTGGCCTACCGTTACAGTCTGGCTCTCCCCTGCCCGCTCCTTCCCCTTACACTGCGCAGCCAGAGTCGCTTACAGAGCGTCATGAGCCAGTGTCTCGTCTGGCCTCACCTGTTCGCACTGGTCGTCAGCGTCCTCCTCCTGTCCTTGGCACACACATTATGGAGCTTCGTCCTTCTTCTGCCCCACAACGTGTCCCTCTACCGTCGCCTCCTGCGTCCTCTCTTCCTGAGGGTGCCGACCTTGAGTCTGACTTAGTTCGCGCTGCCAGTCCTACTGTCACGCGTCTTCTTGCTACTGTTGTCACTGACCCTTCCTTTGAGTCTACTGCTGCAACTGCCCTAGTTGCTGAGCTTGTCGACTTTGCTGCTCGCTGTCGTCTAGACTACGTTGCTAGTCTTGTTGTTGGTTGAGTCTGAGTCTTTCTGTCCTCTGTCCGTCGGGGGTGAGTGTGCTCTTGGCACGGACGTCCTTGAGGACAGGCAGGAGGAGTTTGAGTGTCTTGCAGCCATTGTACCTCATCTAGTGTCCTCGCTGCTTAAACCTGAGGGAGACCTGGATGCTCTTGACATCCCGACCCCGCGCTCTTACGCAGAGGCGATTATGGGTCCGTACTCCTCTCAGTGGCAGACAGCCATGGATGCAGAGATGGCATCCTGGAAGTCCACAGGCACTTACGTCGACACAGTTCCCCCTCCTGGGGCGAACATAGTCGATGGCATGTGGATTTTCAGGGTGAAACGGCCGCCAGGTTCTCCGCCTGTCTTCAAGGCGCGTTACGTTGCTCGAAGCTTCAGTCAGCGTCAAAGACTTTACTACTTTCAGACCTTCTCCCCCACTCTTCGGGTGCTGCTGCACGTTGCCGCTCAGCGTGACTACGAGCTTCACTCTCTTGACTTCAGCACAGCTTTCTTGCAAGGCGGCCTGCACAAGGAGATCTGGTTGCGCCGTCCTCGTGGCTTCTCTGAGTCGGTTCCTGAGGGTACCCAGTGGAGCCTGCGACGGCCAGTCTACGGTCTCCGTCAGGCGCCTCGCGAGTGGCACGGCACACTGAGGACTACACTGGTGGCGCTTGGGTTTGCTTCTTCCTCTGCTGACCCATCGCTGTTCCTCCACACCGACTCCTCGCTGCCGCCGTTCTACATTCTCGTGTACGTCGACGACTTGGTCTTTGCTACTGCTGACACTGCGGCACTCGCCCACGTGAAGTCGGAGCTGCAGAAGAGACACACCTGCACTGACCTGGGTGAACTGCGCAGCTACCTTGGCTTGCAGATCACCCGGGACAGAGCACGGCGCACCATTACCCTGACTCAGTCACACATGGTGCACCAGGTCCTTCAGCGCTTCGGCTTCGAGTTCTCCTCGCCACAGTCCACTTCTCTGCCAACGGGTCACTCGCTCTCAGCTTTGCCTTCGGATGAGTCCGTAGAGCCGAGTGGTCCGTATCCAGAGCTTGTGGGCTGCCTCATGTACCTGATGGCCTGCACTCGTCCTGACCTTGCTTACCCTCTTAGCATCCTGGCTCGCTACGTTGCGTCCGGTAGACACCGGCGAGAGCACTAAGAGGCTGCTAAGAGAGTGTTACGCTACTTGTGCAGTACGTCGGGCATGGGGCTCGTGCTTGGAGGACGGAGTCGAGTTGTCCTTACCGGTCACGCAGACGCTTCTTGGGTCGACGACCTCGCTACTCAGCGGTCGTCGTAGGGTTACACTTTCAACCTTGGTTCCGGCTCTGTTTCTTGGCGTTCTACACGCTCTTCTTCTGTTCTCAGTTCCAGTTGTGAGGTTGAGATCTACGCTGGGGCCATGGCTGCACAGGCGTTACGCTGGCTCACCTACCTGCTGACCGACCTAGGAGAGCGGCCTCGTTCTCCTCCAGTTCTGTACGTCGACAACAAGGCCATGATTTCCTTGTGTCAGGACCACACACTGGAGCACAGAACGAAGCAGATCGCTCTGCGTTACTTCCTAGCTCGAGAGTTTCAGCACCGTGGACAGCTTCGCCTTGCGTACGTGGCCACTCGGGCCAACACTGCTGATGTGTTCACCAAGGCGCTTCCGCCTAGTGACCATCAGCGCTTCTGTACTGCATTAGGTCTTGTACCTGTTTCTTCTCACCTGCTTACCTCTTGACTTTGCTTGTACTGTGTGTTAGAACCCCAGCCACTAACTGTCAAACATTGTATGTTTATATTGTGTAGGCTGTAGTGGGTTACACCTTAGGGGGTACATAAACTTAGGGTTTCATACTTGTACCAAAAATTCTGTTAGTTCATCCATTCCCTGCTTCAGTTATTCTGACATGGTTTCAGAGCAGGTCCTTCGCTAGGACCTAATTTTTCCGGGCCCACCACTACTGACTGTGTACTAGCGCCCTCGTGCGCCCTACTGTCGGAGAGCGCCCTAGCGCCTCCCCCCCCAGCGCCCTCGAGTGCTTCTCTATTTTTTTTTACTCGGCCCCGCTGGCCCCGTCGACCGCACGCGCGCCCCGCTTAGAGGCCCCGCTGGCCCTGTCGACTGCGCGCGCGCCCCGCTTAGAGGCCCCACTGGCCCCGTCGACCACGCGCGCGCCCCGCTTAGCGGCCCCACTGGCCCCGTCGACCGCGCGCGCAGCCCGCTTAGAGGCCCAGCCGGCCCCGTCGACCCCGCGCGCGCCCCGTCTAGTGGCCCCGTCGGCCCCGTCGACCCCGCACGCGCCCCGCCTAGAGGCCCCGCGGCCCCGTCGTCCCCGATTGCGACCCGCCTAGAGGCCCCGCGACCCCGTCGACCCCGTGCGCACCCCGCCTAGAGGCCCGCCGGCCCCGTCGACCCCGCGCGCGCCCCGCCTAGAGGCCCCGCCGGCCCCGCTGTCCCCGCGCGCGCCCCGCATAGAGGCCCCGCCGGCCCCGTCGACCCCGCGCACCGCCTCTTAGCGGCCCCGTCGCTACTGCTGCTACTGCTACTGCTACTGCTACTGCTGCTACTGCTGCTACTGCTACTGCTGCTACTGCTACTGCTGCTACTGCTACTGCTCCTGCTACTATGGCTAGCCCTCCTGTGCTCGCTTTCGATGCTGAGGGCCGCCCAGTGAAATTTGACACCTGGCTCGATGACCTGCACCTCTTCCTACAGCTCACTGCCAAGGAGGACGTCTCACTGTACGATCATGCCCTCGGCCATACTACTGCCCCTCCTACTACTGCTGACAGCACCGCCCGCTCGCAGTGGCAGACTCGTGACGCCCACGCTCGCTTTGCTATTCGCAACTCCCTGCCGATAGATGAGCGCGAGCACTTTGGCCAACACAAGACTGCTAAGGAACTGTACACTGCTGTCGTTGCTCGTTACTCCTCACCTGCTTCTGCCGCACTAGGCCGCCTCTCACTCCCCTACCTGTTCCCCGACCTGGCCTCCTTTCACACAGTTGCTGACCTCATCACCCACCTCAAAACTAGTGAGGCCCGCTTCCGTGCTGCTATGCCCGATGAGTTCCTTGCTAGGAACCCCCCCCCGCTCTGGCTCACTCTCTACCACATCGTCACCCGCCTCCCTGACTCTCTGCGCGCAGTCAGGGATCACTTCCTAGCTCGCTGCCCCACTGAGCTCACCATTGCCCTCCTCGAGAAGGAACTACTTGCAGCTGAGGCGAGCATCGTCGCTGTAGGTGCCTCTCGTGGCGACCCCCGCACCCCTTTCTTTGAGGGGTGTTCCCCTTCCCCCCTTCTCCCTTCTGTAGCCTCTGCTTCTGCTGTCGACCTCCTTGGTGCTGAGAAGGTCGGGACGGCGTCCGCTCCGAGCGGGCGCCGCAGGAGCAGAGGGGGCAGGGGTGGAGGTGGCGGCGGGGGAGGCGGGGGTGGAGGCGGTGGGAGTGGAGGTGGGGCTGGAGAGGCTAGTGGCGGCAGTGGGGGTGGTGACGGCAGCGGCGGGGGCGGTGGCAGGGGCGTGGGTGGCAGCGGGGGCGGCGGTGGTCGTGGCAGCGGCAGGGGAGGGGGTGGTCGAGGAGGTGGAGGCGGCGGTGGTGGTCGTGGAGGCGCTGGCGGTGGTCTGAGCCAGCAGCACACTCCGTCGCTCCAGGAGGCCCGTGAGTGGTATTCGCAGCGCGGGGGGGCGGGTGGCTTTAGCTGCACGTACGTCATCCGCACTGGTGACCGCACTGGTCAGACGTGTGGGAGGCTGCACCCCAAGCAGCGCTGTTTCTCGCGCCTTGACGACGCTTGGCGCACCCAGTTCCCTGATGCCACTGAGCTGCCCCGCTGGGCTGATCTGATGAAGAAGGGAGTTGATATCTGGGCTCTAGAATTTGATGCTATTCTCACTGCCATGTATGCGATGTTTACTAGTGGAGAGGGTGCTCAGTACTTGCGTGTTCCGCCTGACCCGGGCATTCTGACCAGTGAGGCTGCCGCTCTAGGTGCTAGTGAGACTGCCACTGCAGGTACTCGCGTGTCTTCTACCTCAGGTGATGGTGAGGCTGCCGCTCTCGGTGCTAGTGAGTCTGTCCCCCCTGGTACTGATTCGACTGAGGCACTGCACACCTTCACCCTGGACTCAGGTGCTTCTCGCTGTTTCTTTCGTGACCGCACTGCCCTTGAGCCGCTTGCTCGGCCAGTTGCTGTCTCCCTCGCTGACCCCTCTGGGGGTCCGGTCATTGCGACCTCCTCCACTGTTCTTCCCTATCCTGCGGTCCCGTCGGGCACACTGTCAGGTCTCCACCTCCCCTCGCTCTCTATGAACTTGGTGGCGGGTTGTGCGCTCCAGGACGCGGGTGTTCACCAGTTCACCCCTGCCTACGAGCGCGTGACACATTGCACGTGTGCTCGGACGGGCCGTCACCTGGCTACCTTCACTCGGCAGCCGGGGTCGGACCTGTACACACTGACCACTGGGTCCCCTCAGGTAGCTGCGTCTGCGTCTGCGTCAGGTCAGCTGTCGGCCCCCTGCTCGTGTCGCTCTCTGGCGCACGAGACCGTCCTCTGGCACCACCGACTAGGTCACCCGTCTGTGCAGCGCCTTCGTGCCATGCACAGACACTACCTTGTTTCTGGTCTTCCCAGGGTTCTCCCTCCCCTCCCACCCTCGCCTGCTCCTCCCTGTCTTCCATGTGTCGAGGGGCGGCAGCGCGCCGCTCCTCACTCCTCCTCCTTTCCCCCCACGACTGCTCCCTTGCAGACGCTCCACCTGGACGTGTGGGGCCCAGCCCGCGTCCGTGGACAGGGTCAGGAGAGGTACTTCCTGATTGTTGTTGACGACTACTCTTGCTACACCACGATCTTCCCCTTGCGCACCAAGGGTGAGGTCCCTGCTGTCTTGATCCCTTGGATCCGCAGAGCTCGTCTCCAGCTCAGCGAGCGTTTCCGCTCGGACTTTCCTGTCCTGCGTTTGCACTCTGACAGAGGTGGTGAGTTCTCCTCCGACCTCCTGGCAGCCTACTGTGCCGAGCATGGCATTGAGCAGTCGTTCACGCTTCCGGCCTCTCCACAGCAGAATGGGGTTGCTGAGCGCCGCATTGGCTTGGTCATGGAGGTCGCTCGTACCTCCCTGATTCATGCGGCTGCTCCCCACTTTCTGTGGCCGTTTGTGGTCCGATACGCTGCGCATCAGCTCAACCTCTGGCCCCGTGTCTCCTTGCCGGAGACTTCCCCGACACTGCGTTGGACGGGAGAGGTAAGCGATGCGTCACGTTTTCGGGTCTGGGGATCCCGAGCTTTTGTTCGCGATACGTCCGCGGACAAGCTCTCCTCTCGCGCTGTTCCTTGTGTCTTTCTTGGCTTTGTCCCGGACGCGCCTGGTTGGCAGTTTTACCACGTCACCTCGCGCCGGTTTTGCCTTCTCAGGACGTCACTTTTGACGAGTCCCTCCCCTACTACCGCCTCTTCCCCTACCGCACTGCCCCGCTCCCCCCCCCGCCTCTCTTCCTCGCGCCAGGTGCTGCTGTGGTAGACCCCCTCCCCCCTCAGGGTGCCGCTCCCTCAGGTGTGTCCCAGGTAGACCCGGTTGAGCCTGTCGAGGTAGCTGTCGACTCTCGTCCTGCTAGGGGTGCTGAGCCTGAGCGTGAGGAGCCTGGCGGTGCTGAGTCTGGGGGTGCGGAGCCTGGGAGTGCTGAGCCTGGGGGTGCTGAGTCTGGGGGTGCGGAGCCTGGGGGTGCTGAGCCTGGGGGTGCTGAGCCTGGGGGTGCTGAGCCTGGGGGTGCTGAGCCTGGGGGTGCGGAGCCTGGGGGTGCTGAGTCTGGGGGTGCTGAGTTTAGCGGTACTGAGCCTGGGAGTGCTACACCTGGAGGAGCCCTCTCCTCATAGCAGCTGCAGGAGAGATACCTACAGTACTGCAGCCTCAGGAGAGGTGCTGCTGGAGCTGGTACCAGTGCTTCCCCTCCTACCCGGGAGCTCCCCTCCCTTCAGTGGATCCGAGAGTGGTACACGCGGCGCTGCAGTCTTCGGAGTGGCGCTCCTGGTGCTGCGGACCCTGGTACTGCAGGTGCTACTGGTGCTAAGGAGCCTGGCGTTGGAGCTCCTGCTGGTGCTGAGGACCCGGGAATTGGAGCTGCTGCTGGTGCTGAGGACCCGGGCGTTGGAGCTGCTTCTGGTACTGAGGACCTTGGACGTTGGAGCTACTGCTGGTACTGAGGACCCTGACGCTGGTGTCTCTACTGGTTCTGGAGACGCTGCGCAGCCGCGACCTTACTTCGTACCGCTCCTTCAGCAGGTTCTTGGTCAGACTCCTCCTCCTTGTCCTCCTTCCTCCTTAGAGTGTCCTCCGCCTGTCCAGTCGCAGTCACAGTTACCGCCTGCCTCGCCTCTCCCTGGTCCCTCCCCTTACACTGGTCCCACAGGAGGTCTTACGGAGCGTCGTGAGCCTGAGTCTCGTCCTGCGTCGCCTGTTCGTACTGCTCGCACTGGTCGTCGTGTCCCACGTGAGCATCCTCCTCCTGTCCCTGGCACTCACTACATGACTCTGCGTCCCTCCACTGCTCCTCAGCGTGTCCCTCTGCCGTCTCCTCCTGCGTCCTCTCTTCCTACTCTTCCTGACCCGGAGTCTGACTCCCGTCGTGCTGCCAGTCCCACTGTCACGCGTCTCCTCGCCACTGTTGTCACTGACCCTACCTTTGAGTCCTCTGCTGCGTCTGCTCTGGTCGCTGAGTTGGTTGACTTTGCTGCCCCTGCGTCTAGACTACGCCGCTAGCCTTGTTGCTGAGTCTGAGTCTGTCTGTCCTCCGTCCGTCGGGAGTGAGTATGCTCTTGGCACGGACGTCCTTGAGGACAGACAGGAGGAGTTCCAGTGCTTTGCTGCTGCTTTGCCTCATCTCGTGTCCATGCTAGTTGCCCCTGAGGGAGACCCGGATGCACCAGACAGCTCGACCCCGCGCTCTTACGCAGAGGCGATGGCGGGTCCCTACTCCTCTTAGTGGCAGACAGCCATGGACGCAGAGATGGCTTTCTGGAAGTCCACAGGCACCTACGTCGACGAGGTTCCCCCACCTGGGGCGAACATCGTCAGTGGCATGTGGATTTTCAGGGTGAAGCGGCCGCCGGGTTCTCCTCCTGTCTTCAAGGCGCGCTACGTTGCTCGAGGCTTCAGTCAGCGAGAGGGAGTAGACTTCTTCCATACCTTCTCCCCCACCCCGAAGATGACCACTCTTCGGGTGCTGCTGCACATAGCCGCTCAGCGCGACTACGAGCTTCACTCACTTGACTTCAGCACTGCTTTCTTGCAGGGCAGCCTGCACGAGGAGATCTGGCTGCGCTGCCCTCCTGGCTTCACTGGGTCGTTTCCTCCTGGTACCCAGTGGAGCCTCTGGCGGCCAGTCTACGGTCTCCGCCAGGCGCCGCGTGAGTGGCACGACACACTGAGGACTACACTTGCGGCTCTTGGGTTCACTCCTTCTACTGCTGACCCGTCGTTGTTTCTGTCGAACATTATATATGTTGTGCTTGTTAGGCTACAGTGGGTTAGCCTATATGGGGTACACAATTCTAGGGTTCGCTATTTGTACTGATTTCCCTGTTAGTTCAATCATTCCTGTCCTTTCATTCTGACATGGTTTCAGAGCAGGTCCTTCGCTAGGACCGTTTTTTTTAGGGCCCACCGCTACCTACCTACCTACCTACCTACCTACCTAGGGCGCCTCGACTTTTAACGCCCCCCTAAGGCCCCTTAGCGATTCGCGTGTCGCCCCTTACTGCCCCGTCGGCCCCGCGCTCGCCCCTTACGGCCCCGCCGTGATCGCCCCTACCGGCCCCGTCGGCCCCACGCTCACCGCCCTGCGCACCGCGCTGAGCCCGCGCAGCCCGCACGCCGCCCGCTGCCGTCCCGCTCACCGCCCGCGCAGCCCGCGCTGAGCCCGCGCAGCCTGCTCGCGGCTCACTGCTACCCCTTAGCCGCCCGTCGCGGCCCCTTAGCCGCCCGCGGCTCCTTACCCGCCCGTCGCGGCCCCTTACCCGCCAGTCGCGGCCCCTTATCCGCCCGTCGCGGCCCCTTACCCGCGCGTCGCGGCCCCTTAGCCGCCCGTCGCGACCCCCCAGCCGCCGTCGCAGTCCCTTACCCGCCCGTCGCGGCCCCTTACCCGCGCGTCGCGGCCCCTTAGCTGCCCGTCGCGACCCCTCGGCCGCCCCTTCGCGGCTTCGTCGCTGCCGGACCTGCAGCAGCTGCCGCCGCCTAGCCTGCAACAGCAGCCGCCGCTCGACCTGCAGCAGCTGTCGCCGCCGAGCCTGCAGCAGCAGCCGCCGCCAGACCTGCAGCCGAGCCTACCGCAGCTGCCGCCGCCGAGCCTGCAGCAGAGGCCGCCGCCGGACCTGCAGCAGCTGCAGCCGCCGAGCCTGCAGCAGCAGCCGCCGCTCGACCTGCAGCAGCTGCCGCCACCGAGCCTCCAGCAGCAGCCGCCGCCGACTCTACAGCAGCTGCCGTCGCTGAGACTGTAGCATCTGCCGCCGTCGACCTTACAGCAGCTGCCGCCGCCGACCCTGCAGCAGCTGCCGCGGGGCTCCCTGCTGCGACCTGGCCCCGCCCCGCAGTTGCAGCGGCCCCGCTGTCACCACCGTATTGCGCCCGCCGCGCCTACCACTGGTGAGCTTTGCCCTGCCAGCACTACTCCCGCTACTACTGCTGCTCCTGCCCTTACTACTCCCACTGCCACTGCTGTTGCTACCACTATTGCTGCTGCTCCTGACGTGGCCAGATGCAGCTCCAGCAGGCTCGTGAGTGGTACGCCAGTTTGGATTGTCGGGGTGCCCGTAGTGGTAGTCGCTCTGGAGTGCGTCGTTCGGGAGCCTCTGGTAGTGGACAGGTGCAGCAGCCGTGCCCTCTTATGCTCCAGCAGGCTCGTGAGTGGTACACCGGTTTGGGCAGTCGGGGTGGCCGTAGTGGTAGTCGCTCTGGAGTGCGTCTTTCGGGAGCCTCTGGTAGTGGACAGGTGCAGCAGCCGTGCCCTCTTATGCTCCAGCAGGCTCGTGAGTGGTACGCCGGTTTGGGACGTCGGGGTGGCCGTAGTGGTAGTCGCTCTGGAGTGCGTCGTTCGGGAGCTCCTGGTCGTGGCCAGGTGCAGCAGCCGTGCCCTTTTATGCTACAGCAGGCTCGTGAGTGGTACGCCAGTTTGGGCTGTCGGAGTGGCCGTAGTGGTAGTCCCTCTAGAGTGCGTCGTTCGGGAGCTATTGGTAGTGGAGAGGTGCAGCTGCCGAGTCCTGTGAGTGAGGCTGCCGCTCTAGGTGCTAGTACGTCTGTTGCCCTAGGTGCAGGTGAGACTACCACTCCCGGTACTCACGTGTCTACCACTCCAGCTACTGATGAGCCTACTGCTCTAGGTACTAGTGAGACTGCCACTGCAGGTCCTCTCGTGTCTGCCACCTCAGGTGATGGTGCGGCTGTCGCTCTAGGTGCTAGCGAGTCTGTCTCCCCTGGTACTGAGTCGACTGAGGCACTGCACACCTTCACCCTGGACTCAAGTGCTTCTCGCTGTTTCTTTCGTGACCGCACTGTCCTTGAGCCGCTTGCTCGGCCAGTTGCTGTCTCCCTCGCTGACCCCTCTGGGGGTCCGGTCATTGCGACCTCCTCCACTGTTCTTCCCTGTCCTGCGGTCCCGTCTGGCACACTGTCAGGTCTCTACCTCCCCTCGTTCTCTACGAACTTGGTGGCGGGTCGTGCGCTCCAGGACGGGGGTGTTCACCAGTTCACCCCTGCCTACGAACGCGTGACGCACTGCACGTGTGCTCGGACGGGCCGTCACCTGGCTACCTTCACTCGGCAGCCGGGGTCGGACCTGTACACACTGACCACTGAGTCCCCTCAGGTAGCTGCGTCCGCTTCTGCGTCTGCGTCAGGTCAGCTGTCCGCCCCCTGCTCGTGTCGCTCTCTGGCACATGAGACTGTCCTCTGGCACCACCGCCTTGGTCACCCGTCTGAGCAGCGCCTTCGGACCATGCACAAACGGGACCTTGTTGCTGGTCTTCCCAGGGTTCTCCCTCCCCTCCCACCCTCGCCTGCTCCTCCCTGTCTTCCCTGTGTCGAGGGGCGGCAGCGCGCCGCTCCTCACTCCTCCTCCTTTCCCCCGACAACTGCTCCTTTGCAGACGCTCCACATGGACGTGTGGGGCCCAGCCCGCGTCCGTGGTCAGGGTCAGGAGAGGTACTTCCTGATTGTTGTTGATGACTTCTCGCGCTACACCACGGTCTTCCCCTTGCACACCAAGGGTGACGTCCCTGATGTCTTGATCCCTTGGATCCGCAGATCTCGTCTCCAGCTCAGTGAGCGTTTCCGCTCTGACTTCCCTGTCCTGCGTCTGTACTCTGACAGAGGTGGGGAGTTTTCCTCTGGCCTCTTGGAGGCCTTCTGTCAGCAGGAGGGCATTGAGCAGTCGTTCACGCTTCCGGCCTCTCCACAGCAGAATGGGGTTGCTGAGCGCCGCATTGGCTTAGTCATGGAGGTCGCTTGTACCTCTTTGGTTCATGCGGCTGCCCCCCACTTTCTGTGGCCGTTTGCAGTCCGATACGCTGCGCATCAGCTCAACCTCTGGCCCCGTGTCTCCTTACCGGAGACTTCTCCGACACTGCGTTGGATGGGAGAGGCAAGCGATGCGTCGCGTTTTCGGGTCTGGGGATCCCGAGCTTTTGTCCGCGACACGTCCGCGGACAAGCTCTCCCGTCGCGCTGTCCCCTGTGTCTTCCTTGGCTTTGTCTCGGACGCGCCTGGTTGGCAGTTCTACCACACCACCTCGCGTCGTGTCCTGGCCTCTCAGGATGTCACTTTTGATGAGTCCGTCCCCTACTACCGCCTCTTCCCCTACCGCACTGCCCCACTCCCCCCCCCGCCTCTCTTCCTGGCTCCAAGTGCTGAGGTACCAGACCCCCTCCCCCCTCAGGGTGCCGCTCCCTCAGGTGTGTCCCAGGTAGACCCGGGTGAGCCTGTCGAGGTAGCTGTTGACTCTCGTCCTGCTGGGGGTGCTGAGCCTGACCGTGAGGAGCCTGGGGGTGCTGAGCCTGGGGGTGCTGAGTCTGGGGGTGCTGAGCCTGGGATTGCTGAGTCTGGAGGTGCGGAGCCTGGGGGTGCTGAGCCTGGGGGTGCGGAGCCTGGGGGTGCTGAGTCTGTGGGCACTACACCTGGAGGAGCCCTCTCCTCACAGCGGCTGCAGGAGAGGTACCTACAGTACTGCCGCCTCCGGAGAGGTACTGCTGGAGCTGGTCGCGGTGCTTCCCCTCCTGCCCGGGAGCTCCCCCCCCTCCAGCAGATCCGAGAGTGGTACACGAGGCGCTGCAGTCTTCGGAGTGGTGCTCCTAGTGCTGCGGACTCGGACGTTGGCGCTGCTGCTGGTGCTGAGGACCCTGACGTTGGAGCTGCTGCTGGTGCTGAGGACCCGGCTGGTGGAGTTCCTGCTGGTGCTGGGGATCCGCGCGGTGGAGCTGCTGCTGGTGATGCGGACCCGGGCGGTGGAGCTGCTGCTGGTGCTGAGGACCCGAGCGGTGGAGCTGCTGCTGGTACTGAGCACCCGAGCGGTGGAGCTGCTGCTGGTGCTGAGGACCCGGGCGGTGGAGCTGCTGCTGGTGCTGAGGACCCGAGCGGTGGAGCTACTACTGGTACTGGGGACCCTGGCGCTGGTGTCTCTGCTGGCTCTGGCGACGCTGCGCGGCCGCGACCGTACTTCGTGCCGCTCCTTCAGCAGGTTCTTGGTCAGGCTCCTCCTCCTTGTCCTCCTCCCTCTGTAGAGTGTCCTCCGCCTGTCCAGTCGCAGTCACAGTTACCGCCTGCCTCGCCTCTCCCTGGTCCCTCTCTTTACACTGGTCCCACAGGAGGTCTTGCAGAGCGTCGTGAGCCTGCGTCTCGTCTTGCGTCGCCTATTCGTACTGCTCGCACTGGTCGTCGTGTCCCACGTGAGCGTCCTCCTCCTGTCCCTGGCACTCACTACATGACTCTGCGTCCCTCCACTGCTCCTCAGCGTGTCCCGCTGCCGTCTCCTCCTGCGTCCTCTCTGCCTACTCTTCCTGGCCCGGAGTCTGACTCCCGTCGTGCTGCCAGTCCCACTGTCACCCGTCTTCTCGCCACTGTTGTCACTGACCCTACCTTTGAGTCCTCTGCTGCGTCTGCTCTGGTCGCTGAGTTGATAGACTTTGCTGCTCGGTGTCGTCTAGACTACGCCGCTAGCCTTGTTGCTGAGTCTGAGTCTGAGTCTGTCTGTCCTCCGTCCGTCGGGGGTGCGTGTGCTCTTGGCATGGACGTCCTTGAGGACAGACAGGAGGAGTTCCAGTGCTTTGCTGCTGCTTTGCCCCATCTCGTGTCCATGCTAGTTGCCCCTGAGGGAGACCCGGATGCACCAGACATCCCGACCCCGCGCACTTACGCTGAGGCGATGGCGGGTCCCTACTCCTCTCAGTGGCAGACAGCCATGGACGCAGAGATGGCTTCCTGGAAGTCCACAGGCACCTACGTCGACGAGGTTCCCCCACCTGGGGCGAACATCGTCAGTGGCATGTGGATTTTCAGGGTGAAGCGGCCGCCGGGTTCTCCTCCTGTCTTCAAGGCGCGCTACGTTGCTCGAGGCTTCAGTCAGCGAGAGGGAGTAGACTTCTTCCAGACCTTCTCCCCCACCCCGAAGATGACCACTCTTCGGGTGCTGCTGCACATAGCCGCTCAGCGCGACTACGAGCTTCACTCACTTGACTTCAGCACTGCTTTCTTGCAGGGCAGCCTGCACGAGGAGATCTGGCTGCGCCGCCCTCCTGGCTTCACTGGGTCGTTTCCTCCTGGTACCCAGTGGAGCCTCTGGCGGCCAGTCCACGGTCTCCGCCAGGCGCCGCGTGAGTGGCACGACACACTGAGGACTACACTTGCGGCTCTTGGGTTCACTCCTTCTACTGCTGACCCGTCGTCGTTTCTGTCGAACATTATATATGTTGTGCTTGTTAGGCTACAGTGGGTTAGCCTATATGGGGTACACAATTCTAGGGTTTGCTATTTGTACTGATTTCCCTGTTAGTTCAATCATTCCTGTCCGTTCATTCTGACAGTTTCTGCGCACCGACACCTTGCTGCCGCCGTTCTACATCCTCGTGTACATCAACGACTTGGTCTTTGCCACTGCTGACACTGCGGCACTCGCCCACGTGAAGTCGGAGCTGCAGAAGAGACACACGTGCACAGACCTGACAAGCTATCTTGGCTTGCGGATCACCCGGGACAGAGCACGGCGCACCATCACCTTGACTTAGTCACACATGGTGCAGCGGGTCCTTCAGCGCTTCCGCTTCACGTACTCCTCGCCTCAGTCCACTCCTCTGCCTACCGGTCACTCGCTCTCAGCTCTGCCTTCGGATGAGTCCGTAGAGCCGAGTGGCCCGTATCCAGAGCTTGTGGGCTGCCTCATGTACCTGATGACCTGCACTCGACCTGACCTTGCATACCCTCTTAGCATCCTTGCACGCTATGTCGCTCCTGGCTGTCACCGGAAGGAGCACATGGATGCCGCTAAGAGGGTGTTGCGCTACTTGTGCAGTACGTCAGGCATGGGGCTAGTGCTTGGAGGGCGAGACCGAGTTGTACTTACTGGTCACTCAGACGCTTCTTGGGCGGACGACCAGGCTACTCAGCGGTCGTCTCAGGGTTACACCTTCAGTCTTGGCTCTGGCTCAGTTTCTTGGCGTTCTACACGCTCTTCTTCTGTTCTAAGCTCTATTTGTGAGGCTGAGATCTACGCCACAGCCATGGCGGCCCAGGAGCTACGCTGGCTGACCTACCTGCTGACCGACTTGGGAGAGCGGCCTCGTTCTCCTCCAGTGCTGTACGTCGACAACAAGGCTGCCATTGCCTTGTGTGAGGAGCACAGACTGGAGCACAGAACGAAGCACATCGCCCTGCGGTACTTCCTTGCTCGAGAGCTGCAGCAGCGCGGTCAGCTTCGTCTGCGTTACGTGGCCACTGAGGCCAACACTGCCGATGTGTTCACCAAGGCGCTTCAGCCTTGTGACCATCAGCGCTTCTGTACTCTTCTAGGCCTTGTGCCTGCTGGACCTCACTTGCTTACTTCTTGACTCTGTTTGTACTATGATCTCCATATATATTTACCAGCATGTTTACACTTGCTAGGTTGTGATCACTGTATCTTTTGCTATATTATCAAACTGCATGTGAACTGGTCTTGTGACCTCAGAATTTGTGTGGTATCCTCGAGATCCACCCTGAGCTTGCTTTGATTTGTTTTGACTGGTCTCATGACCCTGTAGTTGTCTCCCACTGCGCCTATGGGGGTGTGTCAAACATTGTATGTTTATATTGTGTAGGCTGTAGTGGGTTACACCTTAGGGGGTACACAAACTTAGGGTTTCATACTTGTACCAAACATTCTGTTAGTTCATCCATTCCCTGCTTCAGTTATTCTGACACTAACCACTGGGATAAAAGGGCTTATTTGTATAGCGGATGAGTGCGCCCATAACCCCCTAGGCCAACGTGCCTGTAACCCTTCCCTAGGATCAATCGGGGATCACCAGTGGACCTCTGACACCCCCCCCGCACTGGGATGCCCGAGGTGCACGCACCGGGATTCGAACCCGAGACCTTTTGCTCTGATACCATGTCAGAATCCCAGCCACTAACAACTGGGATAAAAGGGCTAATTTGTATAGCGGGTGAGTGCACCCATAACCCCCCAGGCCAACGTGCCTGTAACCCTGTTAACGGGAATGGAGTGTTGGCCCCGCCCTCGCTTGGGCAACGCCGACGACTTGGTCGGATGTACGGGAGTAGCAGCCGACCGTCCACAGTGGGAGAGCTGCTGGACAGGCTATGTCGAGCTGCAGGGGACCGCTGTGGCGTTGCTGTCGACCAGGGAGCTCGACAGCTGTAACTTATTGGCCTGGGCGACGGGTGGGCCGTCCGGGAGGTCGACGGAGCATCCCGTCGACCTACAGCTCGACGGGGAGCTCTCCGGAGCATCACGTCGACCTACAGCTCGACGGGGAGCTCTCCGGAGCATCCCGTCGACCTACAGCTTGACGGGGAGGTCTGCGGAGCATCCCGTCGACCTGCAGATCGACCGGGAGGTCGACGGAGCAAATCTGGTCGACGGAAGGGGTCCGTCGACCAGGGGGATGCTCGACGAGGGCTACGGTCCACCAGAGTACATGGTGCTCGACAGGAGGCACCTTTCGGTCGGCCAGAAGCACCTGGGGGTCGACAGAATGACCTGATGGTCGACCGGAGGCACCTGGTGGTCGACCGGGAGTATCTAGTGGTGTCCAGGTCGACCAGGTAACCTGCTCGACAAGTTCTGCGGAGGCGCGCGAACGTCGTCGAGGTCGCGATGGCGAAGGCGACTGCGGGCTGGTATCCCGAAGTCGATGTGGCTCGTCGGGCGCAGACAACAGCCGACGGATGCACAGCAATGCAAGTCGGGCCAATCGTCTGCGCGCACCTGCGAGCGTGCGCACTGCTGTCCTCTACGGGGCAACGCTGGACAGCCGCACAGCTGCAGCGTTGGCACGCCATCGACCTGCAGTGTTGGCAGGTCGCTCTTCTGCAGTGCTGGCGTGGCTCCTCTACGCAACGCTGGCAGGCGGTCAACCATGCAGTGCTGGCGGTCGACCAGGCTAGCCCCAGAGTTGCTAGGTGCCTGATGTAGTCATTCTGTCATTGCTTGTTCGATTATTCTGTAATTCCAACTTTGCCAAGTGAAACTCTTGCCGATTTCTCCTATGTATGCGCAAGCGCTAAGGAACTAAGCAAAGCTACGATCACTCATAGTAGTTCGTGCCTACTCCGTAGTCTAGCTCACTACCGTTGTAGAGTGGATCTTCGCATGGTGCGGTGAGCGTGGAACGGCCCCGCAAATTACCTTCAGATAGGAGCCGACTTTTGCACCTACTAAGTCGTTCGTAGGCCGGCAGCAGCGTTAGTCGCCATGGTCGACCTCGTAGTTGATGCGGGCGCAGCAGACACCTTGGAGACACGCTTGGCTGATGGGAGGAGGCGCCACGCGGATGGCGAGTACGGGACGATCCCCTTGACGATCATTGAGTTGGGCATCCGGGCGCAGTGGGCGACGGAGCACCCTTCCCGTCCTGCATCTCCTCGACCGGTGCGAAACGAAGGAGGCGTCGATGACGAGGTCGACGGCGGTGCTCGAGTCAGCGGCAGCGAAGGCACGAGGCAGAGAGGGGTGATCAAGGTCGAAGGTGGCGTCGACGGGATACAAGCGCGGGTGCAGCGGTCAACGGCGGCTGCAGGCATCTCGCATGTCGACGTCGATGCTCGACGTCGCTCTCCTCTACGAAGCGGTGGAGGTCTCTCGACGACGATGCATGTGACGGCAGGCGAGATTGCACCGGCGTATGGCTACTTCAAGTTCTCGCCGGACCGGATCACCGTCGCCCCACTGCAAGGTTGACAGGACCTCATCACCTGGAGGGAGTCGATAGAACCTCAGCTGGAGGTCGCCGGGCTGTAAGGCTTCGCCGACGGCACCGTGCCGATTCCGCCCGAGGAGGATGTCGAGCTGCGCCAGGAGTTTCGTGCGGCTCACCTGCTCACCTGCTCACCTTCATGGTCATCTCGAGGTGCTGCTCGCCGGTGGTGCAGCTAGCACTCAGGAGCTGTCGAGAGAGGCTTGATGCTGGTCACAAGGCATGGCGCTTCATCCTGTCGACGTACCAGGTGAAGGACGACCTGTACATCGGCCAGCTGGAGGAAAAGATGACTCACATTCGGATGGGCGAGCAGGAGTCGGCGACGGACTACTGCAACCGTGCTCGACGGATCCTGGCGGAGATGCGGATGGCGGGCGCGGAGTACTCGATGGCGTCCTACATCACCCACGTCGTCAAGGGCCTGCCGCGCAGCTAAAATCTCATGAAGAGGATGATGATGGTGCCCGGCACGCGTGAGTCCCTTGACGAGGACTCCATCACCAGCTACATTCTCCAAGACGAGGCAATGCAGGAGGCAGAGCAGCCCACGGAGCTCATTCCGCAGGCGAGCTACGCTGCACCGACGAAGCAGAATCGTCAGCAGGAGCAGCGCGGGAATCCGGGCGGAGGTGGTAGCGGAGGTGGCCGGTCGACGGGTGTGACGTAGACGAGAAGAAGTCTACGCGTGGCAAGGGTCGTGGAGGTGGTGGTCGACGGCAGGAGTGCTCGGTCTGTGGCGACCCCGACCATCTCTCTTTCGAGTGCCCCAACCGCGACGACAGCGACGAGGACGACAACAAGGGAGGCCGCGGTCGATCGGCAAGTCGTCGTTTCCGTCGAGATGAGAAGCCGCGCAAGGAGAAGAAGACGTCGAAGAAGGCGTCGTCGACAAAGGAAGTCGACAGCTCCAGCGGCAAGGACCGAGGCGACGGGGAGGCGTCGTGCTCGATGGTCAGCGTGGTAGAGCCGACAGTCTCGCTCGCGCCGGAGGCTGGCGAGGACTTCTAGGCGGTGGCAGCAGCTGTGCAGGCCAACCCGATGGCGGTGCTGCTCGACAGCGGGTGCTCCCACCACCTGATGGGGACGAAGGAGGTCTTCGTCGACATGGATCCGAGCGACAGTGTGAAGCACGTGCGTGGCTTCAATGGGGCATTGCAGCCTGTTGAGGGTCGCGGAACCGTCGCTCTGCAAGGGGAGGCTGGGAAGCGGGTTCTCATCTTCGACGTGCTCTACGTTCCGGGCGTACATGCAAATCTGCTGTCAGCTGGCCAGCTGAAGGAGAGCGGAGTGCAGTTCTAGGGCGACGGCGACGAAATGCTGCTCGTCGCCGCAACAGGGGAGGTGCTCGGTCGAGCACGCTACACCGGACGAGTCCTCTGCACCGACCTTCGCCCCTGCTCGACGCGGTCGCCATCGACCGAGGTGGTCGCTCTGCGGACGATCGTCTCGACGACGAAGGTGACTCCCGACCGGCTGCACGCGAGGCTCGCGCATGTCGGCATCGACACGTTCAAGAGCTCGACGAAGCATGAAGTTGCTACTGGTCTCGACATCACGCCCTCGACCGGAGCAGACCCGCCGAGTGTCTCGTGCGTCGGAGGAAAGCTGGCGCGACACACCTTCCCCGACAAGGGCTCGGACGCCGAGGAGGCACTGGCTGTCGTGCACATTGACTTGTGCGGGCCATTTCGGGTGGCTTCCAAGGATGGCAGCTCGTACTTCCTGCTGCTGAAAGATCGCCACACTCGGTTTGTGTGGACAATGCCGGTCGCTAAGAAGAGCGACGTGCTGCGGGTGTTTTAGCGGTGGCTGGTGCTGGTGGAGCGGCAGACAAAGAAGTCGGTGCTGTCGCTCCGCTCTGACCGGGGAGGGGGAGTTCCTCGAATGGGATTTCACCACCTTCGTCGACGGGAAGGGCATCGTCCACGACCTGACGTGCCCCTACACTCCGCAGCAGAACGGCATGGCTGAGCGGGAGATGCACACGGTCGTCGAGTCTGTGCGAACGATGCTGCTGCACATGGGCGTGCAACACCACTGGTGGCACCTCGCTCTTCGACAGGCCGTCTGGGTGTGCAACTGCTTGGAGCGGTCGACGACACCGCCGGGGACGACTCCGTACCAGCTGCTGACCGGGAATAAGCCCGACCTCACGCTGGCGCGGGTGTGGGGCTGCATGGTACAATTCATGGTTCCCGAGCAGCAGCTTGGAGGGAAGCTGGCGCCGAAGGCTCGCTGGGGGCTTCACCTGGGTGTGTCGCCGGAGAGCAAGGGCTGGGAGGTGCTGGACTCGACCGACAACAAGGTGGTCACGTCGGTCGAGGTGACCTTCTACGAGATGATGTCGCTGGAGGCGTGGAAGGCAAAGTATGGGCCGGCGTCGGGGCGGACGCAGGCGCACCCACCAACGGACACCTCGACGGCGCTGGACCCACTGCTCGCCGCAGTCGACGAGCCTGCTGATGAGGATGTTGTGGAGGTTCCTCCACCTCCCCCTGTTCTTGCTTCTCCCTCCCCAGTCGCAGATCGGTCTGCGTCGACACCTGTGTCGGCCACCGGCGATGAGGGGAGCCTGGAGGCGTCGCCCGTGGCGCCGGCCAGTGGCATCGCCGGCAGCCGACAAGGCGCCAAATTCGTCGACCAGTGCCGGAAGTCGACAACTGGGGAGCAGCGGACAGGGGAGCCGGTCGAACAGGAGGCAGCATCGAGGGGGCCGTCGACAGGGGAGCAGCAGTCGGGGCGGTAGACAGGGGAGCTGTCGAAGTCAGCAGCAGACGAGCAGCCGGTCGAAGAGTCGAAGCAGCTGGTCGACGATGAGGTCGTTGACGAGGAAGGGGAGCTGTCAGTGGGCGAAGAGTCCACCGACAGCGACGTGGTGGAGGTTCCGGTCGAGAAGCCTGCGCCGGAGCCGCGACGGTCAGGCCGAGCTCGACGGTCGCCGGAGAAGCTGAGCTACCACACCCACGCCTGCCTGCCACTAGGTGCCTTCACCACGGTGTACGACGAGGTTGACGACGACCTGTTGTACGATGACGCCGAGGAGGATGAAGACCCGCCGGAGCTCGACCCCGACGTACATGCCGACCCCGAACACCGTTGGGACATCGCCACGATGACGGTGAAGGAGGCGCTGGCGAGCTGGAAGGGTCCGGCGGTGAAGGCCGCCATGGAGGAGGAGATCCGTAGCCTCATTCGCATGGGCACTTGGGAGCTAGTCGAACGCCCACGCGGAGTGAACATCATGAAGAACCGATGGGTGCTGACGACCAAGTACTGCATCGATGACACCGTTGAGCGCGAGAAGGCGAGGCTAGTCGTGAAGGGCTTCACGCAGGTGTATGGCGCCGGCTACGACGAGACGTACTCGCCAGTGAGCAGCTACGTCACGCTGAGGATCTTCCTCAGCATCGTCGCCGTCCTCAACCTCAACCTGATGCAGCTCGACATGAAGAACGCTTTCCTTCAGAGCAAACTCGACAGGGTGCTCTACATGTACCAGCCGGACTACTTCGACGATGGGACCGGCCGGGTGTGTAAGCTGCTGAAGAGCCTCTACGGGCTGAAGCAGTCGCTGCTGCTGTTGTACAGGGCTCTCGACGGGGTGCTGCTGGGTGCAGGTTGGAAGAAAAGTCAGGTCGACGAGGCGCTCTACTTCAAGACCGGCGATGACGGAGTGACCTGCTGGGTGCTAGTCTATGTCGACGACCTGCTCGCCGCCAGCAGCAGCACCGCGATGCTGAAGGAGTTGAAGGAGCTGCTGGAGGCCGCCTTCGAGTTGCGGGAGATCTCGCCGGTGGTGAAGTACCTTGGGCTGGAGATCGTCCGAGACAGACCAGCAAGGAAGCTGTGGCTGCACCAGCAGGGCTACGCCGACAAGCTGCGCAGGCGCTTCATCGACGAGGAACAGGGCGGTCGAATTCCGAAGACGCCGGTCTCGGTCGACGCCTACGCCGAGCTGACGTTCGACGACGATGAGGCGCAGGAGCGCGAGGAGGAGGAGAACCGGCAGAAGGTCGGATCGCTGCAGTTCGCGGCGACGACGACAAGGCCGGACATCGCGTTCGCCTGCAGCAAGCTGGGGAGCGGCCTCACGGTGAGGAGCGACCAGCATTGGCGCGAGGTCGACCGCTGCCTCGCCTACCTCGCCGACACCCGCGACACCGCCTTGGAGTTCGGCGGTGGACCAGAGTCGCTGGAGCTGATCGGCTATGTGGATGTCGACGACGCGGGCGACAAGCAGAAGCGGACGAGCACGGGCGGCTACGTGTTCGTCTACGGAGGGGCCGCTGTCTCCTGGTCGAGCTCGCGCATCAAGTGCGCGACGCTCTCCTCGACCGAGTCGGAGTACGTTGCGGCCACGGATGCCGGCAAGGAGGGGCGTGGACTTCGCTTCCTCCTTGCAGAGTTCAAGCTGCTCGACCCTGGGAAGCCGACTGTCCTCCGGGTGGACAACAAGTCGGCGTTCACTGTCGCTGAGGGCATGGGGCTAATGGGCAACCTCAAGCACATGGAGCGACGCTACGCCTGGCTCCAGCACATGGTGAGGCGCGGGAAGTTCGCGCTGAAGTACATCCCGACCACCGAGCAGCCGGCCGATTTCCTGACGAAGGCGCTGCATTTTCCGGCTTTCAACCGGTGCTCTGTCACCATCGGCCAAGTTCGCCTAGCCGACGTCGGCGACGGCGACGATGAGGTGCAGCAGTAGGTGCCGTGCCCTTCTGCACGGCTGGTGCGGTGATGGCGTGCTGTGTGTGGGGTGCACGCCGACGACAAGTTTTCTCCGTAAAGTACTGCCGTGTGGGCTGGAGGCCCAAGCGTGAGCGCGGCAGGGGAGTGTTAACGGGAATGGAGTGTTGGCCCCGCCCTCGCTTGGGCAAAACGCCGACGACTTGGTCGGATGTACGGGAGTAGCAGCTGACCGTCCACAGTGGGAGAGCTGCTGGACAGGCTACGTCGAGCTGCAGGGGACCGCTGTGGCGTTGCTGTCGACCAGGGAGCTCGACAGCTGTAACTGACTGGCCCGGGCGACGGGTGGGCCGTTCGGGAGGTCGACGTAGCATCCCGTCAACCTACAGCTCGACGGGGAGGTCTGCGGAGCATCCCGTCGACCTACAGCTCGACGGGGAGCTCTCCGGAGCATCCCGTCGACCTACAGCTCGACGGGGAGGTCTGCGGAGCATCCTGTCGACCTGCAGATCGACCGGGAGGTCGACGGACCAGTTCTGGTCGACGGAAGGGGTTCGTCGACCTGGGGGATGCTCGACGGGGGCTACGGTCGACCAGAGTACATGGTGCTTGACAGGAGGCACCTTTCGGTCGACCAGAAGCACCTGGGGGTCGACAGAATGACCTGATGGTCGACCGGAGGCACCTGGTGGTCGACTAGGAGTATCTGGTGGTGTCCAGGTCGACCAGGTAACCTGCTCGACAAGTTCTGCGGAGGCACGCGAACGTCGTCGAGGTCGCGATGGCGAAGGTGACTGCGGGCTGGTATCCCGAAGTCGATGTGGCTCGTCAGGCGCAGACAACAGCCGACGGATGCACAGCAATGCAAGTCGGGCCAATCGTCTGTGCGCACCTGCGAGCGTGCGCACTGCTGTCCTCTACAGGGCAACGCTGGACTGCCGCACAGCTGCAGCGTTGGCACGCCGTCGACCTGCAGTGTTGGCAGGTCGCTCTTCTGCAGTGCTGGCGCGGCTCCTCTACGCAACGCTGGCAGGCGGTCGACCATGCAGTGCTGGCGGTCGACCAGGCTAGCTCCAGAGTTGCTAGGTGCCTGATGTAGTCATTCTGTCATTGCTTGTTCGATTATTCTGTAATTCCAACTTTGCCTAGTGAAACTCTTGCCGATTTCTCCTGTGTATGCGCAAGCGCTAAGGAACTAAGCAAAGCTACGATCACTCATAGTAGTTTGTGCCTACTCCGTAGTCTAGCTCACTACTGTTGTAGAGTGAATCTTCGCAAACCCTTCCCTAGGATCAATCGGGGATCACCAGTGGACCTCTGACACTGTGATCTGTCTTATATACCTGCATACCTTTACTTGCTAGGTAGTGATCCCTGTACTGCTTGTTGCTGCATATATATCTCTGCATGTGAACTGACCTTGTGGCCCTTGCTTGTGCTGAGAGTGTGTGGTGACGTTGTGATCCATCCTGAGTTTGTTTTGTTTCTCTTGACTGGTCTTGTGACCCCTTGTTCTCCCCCACTTTGCCTATGGGGATGTGTCAAACTGTTTAATTGTTTAGGCTGTAGTGGGGTAGCCCATATAGGGTGCAACCCTTCTAGGGTTTGCTTATGTACCAACTCCTTGCTTAGTTATTTCCTTCCTGCAAATTCTGACACATTCTTGATACGAGGTTTCCTGATATGAGGTCGTAGGAACACACCCTTAGAGGGAGATTTGCCCGTGTAAGAAGTAGCGAGGGTGGTTCTGATAGTCCCATTCTGACTGGATTTTTGGAGCATTCCGTATCCCAGTCGGACTGGAAAGGTTTGGTGTTCTTCTATCGATTTGGTGTGCTCTGAACCTGTCCAAAAGAATTCGTTTGGACTTTCGCGATCGGGCTGGAGTGCCTCCCGAACAGCGCCCTCGATTTCACTAGAATATTACCAACCCTCCAGACTCCGACTGGGCGACCGAACGCTCCAAAAATCCAGTCAGGGTGGAACATTTAGATCCACCCTTGCTGTTTCTCACAGGCAAAGCTTACTCCGACCGCTCCGATTGTAGTCCAGGGTCAGAGGGGGAGTGCAATAGACTCCAGTCCGACTGGGGAGTGGGGCGTCGCAAGTTTGGAAGGGAAATCGAGCCCTCGCTCGTACCTCGGAAACTGCTATGCAGTTTCTCCAGTCTGATCAGGCCCAGTCGGACAGGAGTGCCTCTTGAACAACGCCTTCGTATCTACTTTGAAACCATGTTCTAGATATTCGTTTACTTGTTTACTATTTTTGCACTGAAAGCGAAGAGTGCCTGCTCGAAACGAAAAGAGAGACCGTCACCTGGTCGAAAGACATGAACGAGGGACCCGCCGCACGCAACGGTGTCTGTTTGAACAGATACCACCATCACAACAGCGGAACCTGGAAATCGCAGCTGCAATGCGACATGCGGCTCGGCGAGCATTCAAACCTAACCAGCCGCCGTCGCCCATCCTTTCCCCCCTCCAAGTGCCACCACACCACCACCCACCATCTTTCCGCCCAAGATGTGTCCTTGTTCCCTCCCACCTACGCATATGCGCCCTGCCTCTTCCCCGTTCCACCATTTCTCTCCAAGTCGTGCTATGTCTTCTGCCTTCGTTACTGCTCTTACACCTTCGCAAAGCCTCTAGCTAGTTTAGGTTGCCGTGCAAGATTCTCAGCCAACCAGCAGCGTGAATTTCTCACCTTCGCCTTGCTGGACTCGGCAGAAACTATTCCAGTCCAGGCGATTCGTAGTAGTGACTTGGTTGTACCACCAATGCCCCTCGTCACGCCTCCCCCTGTTGTCGCCTGCGATTGCAAGCGCGCCGTACTAATAACAACCACTACTATGGCTGTTCATTCCCGCGAATGGCGCCTGGTCAGAACGCGCCTCGTACTCCGAGCGCACCCCTTCCGTCAATCTGGTTCCGCTAAGCCCTCCTCCGCAGTAGACACTCCTGGCCTCCCGTCAACCAAGTCAGCGCTCCGAACGTGGGGAGACCCTGATGTTGCCGCTAGTACTCACCGTCGCTTACCACCAAACACGTACCACAATTCACTCAAATCCCCTCCACATCTCGCCCACAAAACCCGTGCAACAACGCCCATAATTTTTAGTAGTAATACAAGCCGCGCCAGTAGTGCTCGAGATGGTATTTGCAGTGATACTTGCCCTTTTCCAATCTTAATCTCCGATACCTACTAGGTATGAGCACACTCCCATTCTTCGAGTACTCCATATTTCGCATTCTCCCACTCTCACACGCCATCATGACGTCATTCCCTCGCGCCCCCCCCCCCCCCCCTCTTCCTCATAACCCTCTTCGCCCTCCTCGCGCGCATCGCCGTCCTCCGCCCCGCGGAAGCCTACACCGAGCCGCCGCCGAGCCCCACAGGGTGCGTCGTGAAGATGGCGGAGAGCGACCAGGAAGCCATGCGCGCGGTGTACGCAGCGCTGCCCAGGTGGGTGTTCTTCTGGCATGACAGTAATTCGCCGAGCGAGCTGTTCGAGATGGGCGGCAACCTCACCTACAAGTGCTGCGTCACGCCCATACCCTCGTCGTGCCACCTTTGGTGCCCCATCGAGTGCACGTCCGCCGGCCGCATCACCAGCATATTCTCCGATCCCAGCCGCGAGGACATGCCCGGGCCCGCCGGGGTTCAGGGAGGGAGCTGCCCGCCCGGCGCGCTGTCTCCCGCAATTGGCGACCTCGAGGAGCTCTCCGTGCTGATATTGCGCCATTCGTGCCTCGCCGGCGACCTGCCGGACTCCGTCACGCGCCTCCAGAAGCTGACGGAACTCGACATGCCCGATAACAGCTTCTCCGGCCCCATTCCTCCCGGGCTCTTCGGCCTGCCCGCGCTCCGCCACGTGGATCTGAGCACCACCATTGGCAGCGGCCTTTCAGGGCCCCTTCCCGACGGGCCCGACGCGTACTCCCCGTCCCTGGAAACAGTTCGCCTTTCCGCACACAACATCTCGGGGGAACTTCCGCACGCGATTTTCCGTGCGCCTGCGCTGCGCGAGTTGCGCCTCGAGGGCAACAACCTCACGGGGGAGCTCCCGGGGGAGGCGGGGGCGTACTCGCGAAGCATCGTCGCGCTCTCCCTGCGCAGTAACGGGTTGACTGGCGGCATTCCGACCGCGCTGGCGGAGATGACGGCGCTGACGAAGCTCGACCTGGGGGACAACGGCCTGTCCGGAGACATCGGCGCGCTATTCCCTTCTGCTGCTGCCACCGCTACTCCTGACGCTGCTGCGTCAGCTGGTCTCCGCGCGGCGTTTCCGCTGCTCCACTTCCTGGACGTCAGCAGCAACCAGTTCTCTGGCGACGCGGCCGCGCTCGCGCCGCTCCCGCGCGGCCTGAGCCACTTGAACGCGTCGCGCAACAACCTCACGTGGAGCGCCGGCAGCACCTTCTTCGTGACCGTCGTGGACCTCTCGCACAACCGCATCGCCGGCGCGTTGGCGGAAGTCATGCGCGACGTGAGCGCGAGCGTGCTGCTTCTGGCGCACAACGAGCTGTCGGGGAGCATCCCCGCGGACCTGCTTCCCTCCGTGCGCGACGAGCTCGACCTCTCGCACAACCTTCTCTCCGGCGCCATTCCGCACCTCTGCGGCCCCGGCACGCGCATCGACCTCTCGCACAACCTGCTCTCTAGCACCTTTCCCTCCCTCTGCGGCCCTGACAACCACTACTACGAATGCAGCACGGACATCGACCTGTCGCACAACAACCTCACGGGCGAGCTCCCGCGCGCCGCGGACGCGTACCAGGTCAACATCGGGTCGCTCTCGCTGCGCGCCAACGACCTGTCCGGCGCGATTCCGCCGGCGCTGGCGGAGACGATGCGCTGGCTAACGCACCTGGACCTGGGGGAGAACCGCCTGTCGGGCGCGCCCACGGCGCTCGCGTCGCTGCGTGATCTGGACGTCGTGCGCCTCGACGGCAACGCGCTGAGCGGGCCGTTCTGCGACGCGCTGCTGCCCGCGCGCGAGCTCTGGCTGGGCTTCAACACCTTTGGCGGCGCCAACGCGGACGCGGAAGGCGATCTGCACTGGTGCGTGATACCCGCGAAGGTGGAGGTGCTAAGCGCGCCGCACGCGGGGCTGAGAGGGAGCGTTCCGGGCGACCTGTTCATGCGCGTGGACGAGCAGTGGGGGCGCGTTGTCATGGGGTCGCCACCATTTGTGTTGCAAACGCAGAGCTTGCATGTGAATCTCAGCCACAACAGCCTCACGGGCACCCTGAAAGCTTTCTCTGTGATCCGCAACGGGAGCCTGGACGTGTCGCACAACAATTTCACGGGCAGCATTCCGGACGGGTTGTTCCGCCTCGCGAGTACAGGGGGGCTGGAGCGCGGGAGCGAGGAGAGCAGGTGGGGGCTGGAGCGAGAGCGAGCGGTGGTGGACGTGCAGTTCAACGAGCTGTCAGGGCCGCTGTTTGACACGCGCAGGCCCGCCGGCGAGTGGCCGTCCTACTGGAACAAGCTGCGAGTGAGCGGCAACAGCGCTGCCATGAAGGGCGCCGTGGGCGCGGGGTACCTCCCCGCGCCGTCGCCTGGCGTGCAGGCGTCCGCTGCGGAGACTGAGGCTCTGCTGGCCGTGCGCGATGCACTCCTGGGGGGAGCAGCGGGGGGAGCAGGTGGGGCAGCAGAGGCGGTAGCACTGGTGAAGGGCGGAAACAGCTCGTGGGCGGTGATACTGAGCAGCTGGGATGCGAGCAGCAGCAGCAGCAGCAGCGGTAGTGCGTGTGAGTGGTACGGCGTGGGGTGCACAGCAGACGGGCACGTGCACACGCTGCACCTGCTGGGTGATGCCACGGTCGCACTGCACCCCAACGTGCTCCCGCACATGCCCGACTGTGAGAAAGGCCAGTACGGGGAGTTTTCATGCACCTTCGAGCCCCCGCCACCTCCCCGCACCGCGTGGTTCTTCCTGCAGGGCCTGCGTGCGGGAAGCGGGAGCGGGAGCGGGAGTGCGAGTGCGAGTCTGTCGGAGGCGTTGGGGCAGCTGACTCAGCTGACGTCGCTACGCATCTCCGGTCACGCCCTCTCCGGCGCCCTGCCGCAGTCCCTCTCGCGCCTCTCGCACCTCGTCGCTCTCGACCTCTCCTCCAACCGCCACCTTTCCGGCTCCATCCCCCCCACCCTCTTCACTCTCCCCTCACTGCGAGAGCTCACCCTCCGCGGGAACAACCTCACGGGAGCAGCCCTCCCAAACATCACCGCAGCAGCAGCAGCAACGCTGCCAGTGCCGGGTTTGGAGAGTCTAGACGTGGGGGGGAACGCTCTGTCGGGGTCCATTCCAGCGCAGGTGAGTCTTCTGACGGGGCTGACGCGCCTGGCGCTGGACCACAACCGGCTGGACGGAAGCTTGCCACGGGAGCTCGGCGCGCTCTGGATGCTCCGAGACCTTCAGCTGCAGGGGAACGCCCTCCGGGGCGGGCTTCTTGACATCACCACTGTTATCGATGCACCTGCCAGGGCTGAGCTGCGGAGCCTGACCAAAGTGTTCCCGCTACTCGACTCCCTGGACGTCAGCAGCAACCAGCTCTCGGGCGATGCCGCTGTGCTCTTCTTTCCGGAGGGAAATGAGAGAGAGTACCAGCTCAAGCACCCCTTCCCGCGCATGCGCTACCTGAATGCGTCGCACAACAACCTCACAACCGAATTCAGGCTGAACGTGGAGATGATTGCATCCGTGGTGGACCTCTCCCACAACCAGATCCGCGGCCGGCCGTATGAGGTATTTGGCGTGGCCTTCTGGCAGGAGGCGTTCATAGATGTGTTGCGCCTGTCGCACAACCAGCTGTCAGGGAATGTGCCCATTGACCTGTTGCAACAAGTGGGTGGAGAGCTAGATCTCTCCCACAACCAGCTCACCGGCACGCTGGACGACATAGTTGATGATTATTTTTGGAGGCATGCGTTCATGGATGTGCTGCGCCTGTCACACAATCAACTGTCGGGGAATGTGACCTCGTATTTGCTGACAGCGGTGGGCGTAGAGCTGGACCTCTCCCACAACCACCTCACCGGCACGCTGTCGGCACTGAATCCCGCAATGACCGCCGTCAACTTCTCCCACAACAACTTCTCTGGCGCCATCCCGCCTCTCAGTGGTGCCCTGGAGACGTGTGACTTGTCGCACAACCAGCTGGAAGGGGCAATCCCCCCGCTGGGACCGAGAATGGTGCATGTGAACGTGAGCTGGAACAACCTTACTGGGCTTAACGCGTCAGTGCTTCTCCAGGATGCGAGTGCGCTGCGCAGCCTGGACGTATCTCATAACGCCATCACTGGGGGGCTGCCCGCTCTGGCTGACGGCAGCAGCAGTGGGCTCGCGGGCCTCACCTATCTCGTCCTCTCCTTCAACTCCTTCTCTGGCGCCCTTGCACAACACCACCTCCCGTTCCCAACCACAGCCGCATGCAGTACGGTGCAGAGCGGTGCAGAGGTGCGGGTGAGCCACAATGCACTGACAGGGAGCATCCCTGATGCTGTCTTCTCCCCGTGCCTCTCCCTGCTGGACCTCTCCCACAACCAGCTCTCCGGCTCCATCCCCGATGCTCTCACCACCAGCCTCACTGCTCTAACTCACCTCAGCCTCTCCCACAACCAGCTCACTGGCTCCATCCTTCCTCTCTCTGCCTGCCCTCGCTGCACTCACGTGGACCTCTCTTACAACCCCCTCTCCGGTGCCATTCCTGACCTACTCCAGGGCACCAATCAGAGCGGCCTCCTTCTCCCTCTTTCCCACTTGGACCTTTCTTCCAACCAGCTCACACGACCCATCCCCAATGCTCTCACCACCAACCTCACTGGTCTAACTCACCTGAACCTCTCCCACAACCAGCTCTCCGGCTCGCTCCTGCCTGTGGCTGCCTGCTCTCGCTGCACTCACGTGGACCTCTCTTACAACCTCCTCTCCGATGCCATTCCCCCCCTCCTCGCCTCCTCGTCTTCCCCTCTCGCCCACCTCAACCTCCGCAGCAACCTGCTCTCAGGCTCGTTGCCGCGCTCCCTCACCCTCGCCCCTTCGCTCAAACACCTGGACCTCTCAAGCAACAAGCTCAAAGGCTCCCTGCCTGCCTTCTGCCAGGGCAAGCAGCGCCTTGCCTCTCTCCTCCTCTCCTCCAACGCTTTCTCCGACCCCCTCTCCTCCCCTCCTCCCCTCCTCCTCCTCCTGCGCCTCCTCCCTCCTCTCCCTCAACGTCTCCACCAACCAGCTCTCCGGCTCGCTCCCCTCGTCCCTCTCGCGCTTCACCACTCTGCACTCCTTGCAGACGTCGCGCAACCACATGAGTGGTAGCATCCCTGCAGGGCTGGCGTCCCTGACGGCTTTGCAGGAGCTGGATGTGTCGTGGAGCGGGCTGTCAGGCACCATCCCTGCGCTGCTGCGTGCTGCTGCCCCCTCCCTGCAAGTGCAGCTCGCTGGCAACACCCTCTCTGGCTCCGTCCCCCCCTCCCTCTCTGACCTGCCGGCTTCCTGCTTCCTCCCCGGCAACCCCAAGCTCTGTGGGAAACCCCTGCGTGACTGCAAAAAGACCTCCACCAAGCCAAGGAAGGGTAGGGTGTAGTGACTGATGGCAGGAAGGTGACCTTGAGAGTGATTCCTGCTGTTGTACTCATGCCTGTAAAAATATTCTAACGAATTTGGTTGAGGTTTTCCCCAGACAGTGTTTGCTACTTCCGTAGTACAATACACCCCCCCCCCCCCCCCCCCCCAAGAAGGAATGTCCCTCTCACACTGGCAGGATAGGACCCTTCGTTGTCTGTTGATATTATGAGGACCCCCTTGTCTGTATACAGTTGTGCGTCGCGTCAGGCTTAAGAGGGAGAAAATCGAATTCTGATGCGGCTGTTGTGACAGAATCGATTTTTTTACACATCCAACGTGCCAGATTTTCGATCCTGCGTGCCAATTGCGGGAGTTCAGCACAAATTGGGAACTTGCCTCCCATGCAGCATGTTTTAAGAACCTCGTTCTTTCCCTGTATCCCTCACCTCCTGCTCCTACTGTGCCCAAGCCTGGTGTCTATGTGGCTCCTCTGCCATCTCTCTCTTGGCATTTGGTGATGATGGCAAGTTCTCTCTCGCTGCTGCTTGTTTGAAGAAAGTCACTGCTGCTGAATATTCATAGCTTCTTTTGAGATACAGTAGTGCAGCTATGGAGGTAGCAGGGAAGTGGAATGAGAGGAGAAAATAACTAAGCAAGAAGCTGCCATGACATGACAGTCAGAATAAGAACAGCGGGATGAATGAAATATGCAACAGTGAGATACAGTACAAGTAGTAAACCCTAATTGGGTTATCCCCCCTAGAGTGAACCTCACTATAGCCTACAACCTAACATCTACAAAGTTTTACACACCCCCATAGGCAAACTGAGGGATGGCCAACACAACAAACGGTCACATGACCAGTTAAGCGAAGAAGCAAAGCAAAGTTGAGGGTGGATCTCAAGATCACCATGCAGTATGAGCACAAGCAAGCGGCCACAAGGCCAGTTCACTTGCTAAATTATAAAACTACAAAAAATATCAGAAGTCTAGGAAGGAATGAATGTAGAAACATGAAAGAGGGGGTTCACTAGCAGGCAGTTGAGTACATATAGGAAACCCTAATTTGGGCTATACTCGCTATAGAGTACCCCACTTCAGGCTAGACAAATATCACATTCTGACATACCCCCATAGTCAAAGTGGGGTATAATCAGCACAACAAGCAGGCAGAGCAATAAAGCAAAACTAGAGGCTATCACAAAGGGCAAGTGAGGAGTGTCAGAATCACAAGTGTTGTTTCATTGATGGTGGTTGGGGTACAAGTAGCAAACCCTAACATACGTAACCCCTAAGACAAACCTCACTACAGGCTACCAACATTTGACACACCCCCATAGCCTAAGTGAGGGGTGTCTAGCAAAACCAAAAGAGTACGGTCATAAGACCAGTCACAAAGAAACAAAGCTCAGGGTGGATCACAACGTCACCACAAACTCTGAGCACAAGCAACAATGGCCACAAGGCCAGTCCAAGCAATAACAGAGATATATAGAAAAGGTACAAGCAAAGCAAATAGTGAACTCAAGACTAAGCCAAAAACCAGTGTCAACAAGGCCTAACTGCACATAACACCTGTGATGGTTACAAGGCGGAAGCGCCTTGGTGAAGATGTCTGCAGTGTTGGCCTCGGACTCCACAAACTCAAAGCGAGCCTGTCCACGCCTCTGCAACTCTCGAAGAAGGAAGTACCTGACGTTAATGTGCTTCACTCTGCTCTCCAGTCGCGGCTCTCGACAAAGGAGAATGGATGCCTTGTTGTCAGTGAACAAGGTCGGTGCAGAGCTCGACCGCTCACCCAGGTCGGCGAGCAAGAACGTCAACCAACGCAGCTCCTGTGCCGCCATGGCACCAGCGTAGATCTCAGCCTCAGCTGTAGAGGTCGAGACCGAAGAGGAGCGCGTGGACCGCCAGGAAACAGCTCCAGAACCCAGACTGAAACAGTACCCCTGAGTAGACATGTGAGTCTCAGTGTCGTCACCGTAAGAAGAGTCACAGTGACCAGTAAGTACAACAGATTGCTGCCCTCCAAGAACTAGCCCCACGCCTGATGTCGTCGCTAGGTACTTCGCCACCCTCACAGCTACTGTCCAGTGAACAGGACGGTGTCTCCCTGGCGCAACAAAGCGCGCAAGGATGCTGAGAGGGAAAGCGAGGTCCAGGCGAGTACAAGTCATCAGGTACATGAGGCAACCCACAAGATCTGCGTAGGGACCACTAGGCTCAAACGGCTCGTCAGGAAAGGGGCCAGTGAGTCTGTGGTTAACAGCAAGAGGTGTGCGCTGTACTGTGGAGTGCTGAAGCTCGAACCGCTTAAGGACCTGCTGCACCATGTGTGACTGTGAGAGTGTAATGGTGCGAGCAGCTCTGTCCCTGGTGATCTGCAGCCCAAGGTAATGGCGCAGCTCACCAAGGTCAGTGCACGTGTATCTGTTCTGCAGTTCGGACTTCACGTCTGCCAAAGCAATCCTGTCAGCAGTGGCGAAAACTAGGTCGTCGACGTAAACCAGAACGAAGAACGGTGTGGAGCCACGGCGAACGAACAGCGACGGGTCGGCAGAAGACGGCTGGAACCCATGGTCAGAGAGGGTAGAGCGGAGAGTTTCGTGCCACTCACGAGGGGCCTGGCGAAGGCCGTAGACAGGTCGCCTTAGCCTCCACTGGGTCCCAGGAGGGAAAGTGCCAGTGAAGGCAGAGGGACGACGCAGCCAGACCTCCTCGTGTAGGCTGCCCTGAAGAAAAGCAGTGGAGAAGTCGAGAAAGTGTAACTCGTAGTCTCTCTGTGCTGCTACGTGCAGTAACACCCAAAGAGTGGTCATCTTCGGGGTCGGCGAAGGTCTGAAAGAAGTCAACTCCCTCGCGCTGACTGAAACCTCTAGCAACATAGCGCGCCTTGAAGACCGGGGGAGATCTTGGTGGCCACTTCACCCTGTAGATCCACATGCCATCGACTACGTTCGTCCCAGGGGGAGGAACCTCATCGACGTAGGTGCCTGTGGATCTGTAGGAGGCCATCTCTGCGTCCATGGCAGCTCTCCACTGAGAGGCCCAAGGCCCTGACACTGCCTCAGCGTAAGTGCGAGGAGTCGGAATGTCAAGGGCGTCGGGGTCACCCTCAAGGGTGAGGAGCATGGCACAGAGATGAGGGGAAGCGGCTGCCAGGAACTCTAGCTCAAACTGCCTGTCCTCTAGGACGTCACAGCCAAGGGCAGACACATCCCTGACGGCCTGAGGACTAGTAGGAGGAGCAGCCACAAGAGTGGTGGCGTAGTCAAGGCGGCGAGTAGAGGCAAACTCAGTGACCGCGGCAGTAAGAGCGGAGACAGAGGACAAAGAGGCACGAGGGTGGGTAACAAGAGAGGCGAGAACACGAGAGAGAACAGGACGGTACGTGCGGTAGTAGTCAATGACAGGGGTAGAGAGAGAAGCTGTGAGGGCCGACTCAGGAGGAGAAGGAAGCACAGGAGGAGCCGAACGAGACGGACTAGAACGTAACAAGACAGCTCGAAGGTCAGTGAAAGGAACAGGGGAGGGACGAGCACGAGGAGAGCGACGAGTAGCCCAAGTACGAGACGGAGGAGGAGAGGACAAAGGCGGAGAACTGGGGAAAACAGCGGGGGAGGAGTCAGGAGGAGGAAACGTGGGACCGTAGACAGGAGGAGAGGCGGAGGAGGGAGGAGGAGAGGGGAGACCAAGGGTCCGAAGACCCGAGACAGGAGGAGGAAGTGGCTGCTGCTGCGGCTGGTGCTGCAGCTGCTGCGGCTGCGCCTGCTGCTGGGACTGCTGCTCCTGCGGCTCCAGCTGTTGCTGCTGCTGCTGCTGCTGCTGCTGCTGCTGCTGCTGCTGCTGCTGCTGCTGCTGCTGCTGCTGCTGCTGCTGCTGCTGCTGCTGCTGCTGCTGCTGCTGCTGCTGCTGCTCCTGCGGCTCCAGCTGCTGCTGCTGCTCCTCCAGCCGCTGTAACTCCCTCTCCTCTCTCTCCAACGCCAGCTGCTCCTCACGGGCACGGCGAACACGAGCCTGGTGCCTAGTCGGGTAGGGGTGGGGGGGCGGAGTAGTGTCCGGAGCAGCGGCAGCTCCAGATTCCACCCCCGAAGGACCAGGCGCACCACCCCCAGAGGCAGTACTAACACCAGCTCCAGACCCAGGCTCACCAGAACCCAAAGGAGGCGCACCCTCACCCCCACACGGAGCACCCCCAGTGTCCGCGCGACCAGCACCAGCTCCTGGAAGACAAGAGTCCTCTGCACCCACCGGCTCAGCTCCAACTCCAGCACCCCCAGAACCAGAAACCAGTACAGGAACAGGCTCGGCACCAACCTCTCGAGAGCTAGCACCTACGGCACTCTGCGAGGAGGACTGTGGGGAGGGAGGCTGTACCGGAGGGGCTACCGAAGGAGGAGGGCTAGCCTGGGACACACCTGACGGGGCTGGACCAGGGGGGGAGGCTGTACCGGGGGAGCAGGAGGGGGAGCGGCAGTCAGGAAGAGGGGGGGAGGAGGAACCGGGAGACCTCGACTGGGGTACCTGACGAAGTATGGGGTGGACTCCTCGAAACGGACGTCACGGGAGTCAAAGAACCGGTGAGAGGGAGGGTAGTAAAAGGTGAAGTCAGAGGAGTCCTCGGGGAAACCAAGGAAGACACAGGGAACGGCACGAGGCGAGAGCTTGTCTGCAGAAGTGTCGCGGACAAGAGCCAAGCAACCCCAAACACGAAACCTCGACGCAACACCAGGGGACCCGGTCCAAAGACTGGTCGGTGAAGCCTCTGGCCGAGAGACGCGTGGCCAGAGGTTCAGCTGACGAGCGGCGTAACAAACCGCGTAGGGCCACAGAAAATGGGGGCACGGGCGTGAGTCAAGGAGGTGCGGGCGATCTCCATGACCAAGCCTATGCGGCGCTCAGCAACCTCATTCTGCTGTGGGGACTCTGGAAGCATCCAGGACTGACGAATGCCCTGCTCGCGACAGAATCCAGCGAGAATGCCGGAGCGAAACTCACCCCTGCGGTCGGAGTGAAGACAGCTGACACGACGACCACGAGTGTCCGCGGTGGTGAGCAACCACCTGATCAGCGTAGAAGTCACCTCAGACTTCTTCGCCAGGGGGAACACCGTGGTGTAGCGGGAGTAGTCATCAACGACCACCAGAAAGAAACGCTCACGCTCAGGGCCAAGGCGAGAGGCGGGGCCCCAGACGTCCAGGTGAAGCGTCTCAAACGGCTCGGTGGCCGGACGAAGGGAGGAGGAGTGAGGGGTGGCGCGCAGCCGACCCTCGACGCAAGGACCGCACGGTGGTGCAAGGGACGGCGGCAGCGACGGCAAGACACGCGGGAGACCTAAGACCAGACGCTGACTAGAAATAGCACGCAGACGTGGAAGAGAAGGGTGTCCCATCCGGTGGTGCCACAGAACAGTGGGGTGGGCAAGTGACCGGCAGGAGCAAGACGCAGCGACTGGACTGGACGCGACTACCTGAGGGGACGAAACCACCTGGTGAGACGTAGGGAGGAGACTAGGGGGAGGGACAGGAACTGGGAGTAGGGGCTGCTGCGACGGCGGCTGCTGCGGCTGCTGCTGCTGCTGCGGCGGCGGCGACTGCTGCGGCTGCTGCTGCTGCTGCTGCTGCTGCGCGACCGCTGCCGTGCACGCGGGCCAGTGTGAAGAGTGTAGAGACCGGAGCCCGGCTCAGCAGCAAAGGTGGCCAGAGGCTGGTAAGAGTCCCCGTCAACACACACCGCAGTCTCCCCATAAGGCTCAAACCACACACCCACGTGCTGACTCACGAGGGGTCGCACGCCCACCAAGTTCCGGGAGAACGAGGGGACATGAAACCCAGTGAGAGACCCGGAGGGAGCAGCAGGACACGGCAAAGTGGTAGTGTGACGCGCAGTGACTGGTCCCGAGGTGGGATCAGCCAGCGCCACAGAGACAGGCGCAGGAAGTGGCGTAAGTGTCGTGCTGTCACAAAAGAAGCAGTGCGAGGCTCCAGAGTCCAGCGTGAAAGACAGTGAAGCGTCCTCAGAGGTAGCCGCTGGACTAGTGTCTACACAAGAACCTACACCAGCAACAGGCAACTGAGCAAGGCTAGCACCTAAGCTAACAACACCAGAGTAAACAGAGTCAGAAACACTAGAGTCAACAACAGCATACATAGCATGAGGAGTTCCAATCAGATCAGCTAACTGCTCGGCGGACATGTCCCACAGAGCGGAGCCGTAACGCTGAACAAGGGGAAACCAGTCAGGGGCAGGACCGCCAACCCCGTAAACCAAACGAACCGTGTCAGTGAGCTGAGCAAAACACTGACCAGGGGGGTGAAGGCGGCCACAAGGGTGGCCCCGGCGAGTACCTGTCAGAACCTGATAGGCGCAGGGAGGGTAAACAGCACCACGCTGCGGCTGACGCGGCCCCGACCCCGAAGCCAGCTGCGGCCGCTGCTGCTGCGGAGGCTGCTGGAGGAGAGGGGCTGCTGCTGCTGCTGCTGCTGCTGAAGCTGCTGCTGACGCTGGGCCCGGTACCACGCCGCTGCTCCACCCACCGGGGCTGGCAGTACAGGGGGCGACTGACGAACGCGGGCGTCGTCACCACCAGCAATCGCAGTGGAGTCACCGGTCGCTGCACGAGACGTCTCTCCAGGCCCTGCACTCCCACCACCGCCAGTCGCAACGCCACCCCCACTACCTCCGCCTCCACCAACGCCGCCGCCAGCACCGCCCCTCTTGCCACCCCTACCGAGGGACCGCGACGAAGTCGTAACAGCAGCTGCGGTCGCGTCAGTAGCGGCAGTGGCGAGAGAGGCAGTAAAGGTAGGCAACTGCGGGACTGTGCACCCGTGGAAGAGTGGGGGGGCACAGCACCAGAGGCAGCGGCCACGGAGCGGAGGTTGCTCTCGACGTCCTTGAGAGCTGACTCAAGGACGTCAACAGTGAGCTCACTAGGGTGCTTCAGGAGAAGCGCGTCACGAACCGAGGCAAGGCGGTCGGGGAGGCTAGTGGCGATAAAATAGATAGTAATCGCCATGGGAGGAGGAAGCAGTGAAAGCTGTGCCTCAGTGCAAGCAGCGCGGTAACTAGAGTCGAGCGAGCGGAGGTGAGCAATCAAGTCAGCAGAGCACTCAAATGAGGCGAGATCAGGGAACAGGAACGGAAGGAAAAGGCGGCCAAGAGAGACAGCAGCAGGAGTGGAGTAGCGGGCCTTAATCGCAGTCAGGTACTCAGCAGCAGTGCGAACCTGAGCAAAGTGAGCCTCCTCAGACTCAGGGAGGAGGGTACTGAGCGCGATGCAGGCCGCAGCGTCACGAGAGGTCCAAGCTGTCAAGTCAGCGCGCTGGCTAGCAAAGAGGGCTCTAGCGGCGTCGTCAGGGGCAGGGCCTAAAGGCGTAGGGTAGGGAGGCGCAGGGAGGGCACCAGTAGCGTGCGCCCAGGGGGTCTCGCCTGACTGGACCTGACTCTCTAACTGACGGCGAGCGCGCAGAAGCCAGAGCGAAAAGTCAAGGGGTCTACCTTCAGCGTCGAAGCGAAGAACACGCAGAGTCGCCATCGTTAAAACCGACGGAATAGCTTAGGCAGTAGGAAAACGAGGTGGCGTGGTAACACTCGGTGGCGTGGCGGCCAACGCGGCACGCAAGCACGCAGGGAGTAAGGGAGGCACGGGCGCAGCGGTCGAGCGGGCGAAGGGACGCGCAGGCGGGCGGATAGGCCTGGCGCGACGCGACGGGCGGGCGCTAAGGGCAGCCGCGCGGGGGACGGCGCGACGCGACGAGCAGCGGGGGGGGGGGGGGGCGACGCGAAGCGACGGGCAGCGGGCGGGCGACGCGGGGCGACGAGCAGCGGGCGGGGGGTCGACGCGACGCGACGGGCAGCGGGCGGGTGGCGCGACGCTACGGGCAGCGAGGGGGGGAGGGGGCGACGCGACGCGACGGGCAGCGGACGAGCAGCGGGGGGGGGGGGGGGGGGGGGGGGGGGGGGGGGGGGGGGGGAGTGGCGACGCGACGGGCAGCGGGGGGAAAGCGCGACGCGACAAGCAGCGAGGGGGGGCGACGCGACGCGACGGGCTGCGGGGGAGGGGGGGGGGGGGGGGGGGAACGCGACTCGACGGGCAAGGAGGGAGAACGCGACGCGACGATTAGAGAGGGAGAGCACGACGCGACGGACAGGGAGGGAGAGCGCGCAAGCTACACGGAAGGCGGGTCGGCGTAGCAGGCACTAACGAACGAGCGGAACGAGTGGAACGAGCGGAACGAGCGGAACGTGCGGAACAGGCTCGGGCGGAACGTACGTGAACGGGAGGAACGGGATCCTACAGGATCCTAACCTAGGTGATACCATGTCAGAACCACAAGTGTTGTTTCATTGATGGTGGTTGGGGTACAAGTAGCAAACCCTAACATACGTACCCCCTAAGACAAACCTCACTACAGGCTACCAACATTTGACAGGGGGGGGGGGGCCCAGAAGGCCTCTGATGAAGTAGTGGACGAAGTAGGACACGGACTCGACGAAAGTGACGTCACACTGGTGGAAAGGTGGGTGGTAGAACGTAAAGTCAAGGGTGTCTAAAGGAAACTAAGGAAGACACAAAGAATGGTGTGAGCCGAGGGCTTGTCCGCGTGAGTATCGCGGACATGCGAAAGGCAGCCTCTGGCCAGTAAAGTCTCTGGCTGTGAGAGCTAGGCCAGAGTTTTAGCTGGTGCGCACAGTTTTGGACCGAAAGGGGCCACAGAAAATAGGGCGCGCAGGCATGGGCCATGGCGGTACCTACATGTCATCATTTATTTCATATCGTTTATGAGCTGGTTCTATTGTCATTTCTTGTACATGCCATATCATTTATGTCGATCTGTACTTTTCGAGCTGGTGCTCAACAATCATGTAACGGGCCACCGCAACGGCTATGTGCGAAGACTGCAGGTCGTGTCGCGGTAGCGGAATTGTGTTACTTGTGCATGCACTGTGATAGCCGGCTGAGCTAGAGCAACCCCGCCTGCTGGTACCGCCTGACAGCCTTCCCGCCGCCTGCCTGACACTCAACCAAGGGGGAAACTGCTGGGCTGTCGAGCAAAACACTATGACACCCTGATAATGCCAGGGTATACATCAAGCCCATGCTCGAGCTTGGAATTTTCAATGACGATGGATGATGACGGTGGGATGCTGCTTGATCTAGGTTGGGGCTTGTAACTCGGACTCGAGAGAAACTATACCTCCAGGGGGACCCAGGGGGTCTGGGAGAAACAAGGAAGCTCCCAGAAATAGTCTCAGAGAGGAATATACTTATCAGGTTTCACTCGGACCCCATTTCAACTTTCGAATAACTGATCAGTGCACTGCACATACTGCTTGCTCGCAAGATCGTCGCGCGCTTCGATAAGCCGGCAGCTCGCGAAGCGCTTCGTCACGAACCGACAATTCACAACACCGCATTCCACCAGAGTTACAAATTGGCGGTCTACCGAATTAGAATCTTTCCAAGTACAAAGCTGCTACGACTTCAGCCATGGAGTTGTATTTTCGTAGCAGTCCCTTGTGCTGGGACCTCCATCTTCGCTATTCTCAACCAGCTGTCGCCACTCCGCAGCACCGTCACGCGAGCGTCACGGCGACAGCCCAGCCCGCAAGTCCCAGCGCGGTGCTGACGTGTCAGCCATGACCGTCCGTCATGCGACGGCGCTATTCGTAGCGGCCATGGCGGCTCTCCTCCTTTGCCCTGCAGCTCTGCCTGCGGCGGCAGCGGACGCGTCCGTCATGTTCCGCTCTTCCCGCCGCCTCACAACCTCCCCGAGCCTCGGCCTGTTCTCCCTCCCGCAATCGTGGTTTGGTGGCGGTGCGACCGCCAGCGCGCAGCACGAACGCTCGCTGGTAGAGAAGGCCGGCGGCGCAGGCCAATCATCCGCCAACGGCGGAAGTAACGGCGCAGTCCAATCATCCGCTAACGGCGGAAGTAACGGCGCAGTCCAATCGTCCGCTAACGGCGGAAGTAACGGCGCAGACCAATCATCCGCCAACGGCGGAGGAAGCGGCGGTCAATCATCCGCCAACGGCGGAGGTAGCGGCGGCGAATCATCCGCCAACGGCGGAGGTAGCGGAGGAAAACACCAAGGGTCCACCAGCGGCGCAGGCTCGGCCACCGACAACGGCACTGGTGCCGGCGGCGGTCAAGGACCTGCCTCAGGCGCAGCCGAAGCACCCACCAGCGGCGGAGAGACACACCGGCCCACCGGCGGCGGAGGCAACAACCAAGGAAACCCCGACACCAGCGCGGGCGGCGGGGTTAACAACCAAGGAAACCCCGACACCAGCGCGGGCGGCGGGGGTAACAACCCAGGAAACCCCGACTCTAACGCAGGCGGCGCCCACGGACCTGCTGACGCCGGCGGCGCTGGCGGCGCGGGCTCCGGCCAAGCATCCTCCGACACCGCCGGCAATGGCGCAAGCAGCGGTCAAGGACCTGCTTCCGACGCAGCTGAAGCACCCACCAGCGGCGGAGGCAGCGGAGGGACACACCGAGGGCACACCGGCGGCGCAGGCGGCGAAGTCACCGACCAAGGAACCCCCGAAACCGGCGCAGGCGGCGGCCAAGGATCCGCTGACGCCGGCGCTGGCGGTGCGGGCGCGGGAGGCGAAGGTCGTCCCAACTCCAGCGGCGGCGGAGGTGGCGCAGGCGGCACAGATCCTACCCGCGGCGGCGGCAAAGCACCCGCCGACACGGGCGGCCCAGGCGCGAACCAAGGGCACACCAACGCCGACCAGCCGGATGCCGCCGCGGCGCATGGCGGGGGAAATGATCGCGCGGAGCCAACGTCGGGAGTGCGCATGCGGGACTTGGTGGTGTGGCGGGCCGCCAAGTTCCAGCTCAAGTCGCGCGAAGCCCAGGCGCATATGGCGGCCGGCAAGACCAAGGCGGCCGAGGCGCACTCGCAGGCTTCGGCGCTGGAGGATGCGAAAGGCGTGGCTTGGACCAGTCTCGCGCGCAGTTGCGCGGATCAGGTGAGACTTCGACATTCAGTTCAGACTTGCTCGCGATTCTGCTCGTATACTATGGCAGTGGCAGTGCGTCGTTGTGCGCTACGGTATGATGTGATTTGTCACGGTGGGTCCTAACGCGAGCGCGGTGTGGTGCGGTGTGGTGTGGCAGATGGCTCTGGCATCGGAGATGCTAGAGGCGGCAGCGGGGATGGTGGAGAGCGGCGGCGAGGACGTGAATCTGCCGCGCATCCACCTCTCCAACGCCGTCACGCTCGCGCTCGACTGCGCCGAGGGCTTCGACCTCTTCGCGCCGGGCAGCTCCCGCGACCCGCGCGTCAAGGCGCTCCAGGTGCGCGCCTCTCCCTACTCGCTTGCCTGCAGGTGCGCGCCTCACAGGATCCCCCCCCCCCCCCCCCCCCCCCTGCTGCTGTTCCTTGATATGACGTCATATGATCGCTCTGCCATGGTCATCTATATTTCGTCTTTGGATAGCTCTTCCTGCCTTTCCCAAGTGCTGATTGTGAGGTACCCATGACACGCGGCTTTGGCGGTCGCATGTGTGTTTGGTGCGTGCAGGAAGCAGCGATGGAGACTCGCGCTGCAGTGATGGATGCGCTGGGGCAAGCAGCGGACATGGCGGCCATGATTGCAGCAGGCGACGACAGCTCTGCTGCCGCCGCTGCCGTGCCTTCGCCCTCGCCCACTCGCCGCCGCCTGCTGCAAGCCACCGGTGCGACCAACGGTGGTGGAGGCCCCACCGTCACGGGCGCAGGCACTGCCACTGCTGTCACAGTGGCCAACCCACACAACTCCATCCCCAACAATGCACATGGCAGAGGCAACACCAAGAAAAACAGTTCCACTGACTCGACTGACGCTTCCCCACCACCCTTGCTGCCAACCTCACTGCCTTCTCCCCCTCCCCCTTCGCCTCCCCCTCCCTCACCTCCTCCCTCCCCTCCTCCCCCTTCACCTCCCCCTCCTTCCCCCCCTCCGCCTTCGCCCCCCCCTCCCTCTCCCCCCCCCCTTCGCCTCCCCCTCCATCCCCTCCTCCCTCTCCCCCTCCCCCTTCGCCTCCCCCTCCTTCCCCCCCTCCTCCTTCGCCGCCCCCTCCTTCACCTCCTCCGTCTCCTCCTCCCCCTTCGCCTCCCCCTCCTTCCCCTCCTCCCCCTTCTCCTCCTCCTCCCTCCCCTCCTCCGTCTCCTCCTCCCCCTTCGCCTCCCCCTCCTTCCCCTCCTCCCCCTTCTCCTCCCCCTCCCTCCCCTCCTCCGTCTCCCCCTCCCCCGTCGCCTCCCCCTCCCTCCCCTCCTCCGTCTCCCCCTCCTCCATCGCCTCCCCCTCCCTCCCCTCCTCCCTCCCCCCCGCTTCCTCCCCCCTCCCCACCTACTTCACCTCCTCCATCCCCACCTCTCCCACCTCCCTCACCTCCTCCCTCCCCTCCCCCATCCCCACCCCCATCTCCACCGCCCCCTGCATCGCCCACACCGCGCATCACCCCCACAGTCACCGTGGCACAGGATGGTTCCGGGAACTTCAGCACCATGCAGGTGCGTGTGAGGGAGGGTGTGTGCGTATGCTTGCAGAAGGAGTTTCTTTTACACTTCAGATAACTACTGTGCTGTTCTCGCCTCTCACATTCCTGTGTGTGCCTTGTCTGTGCTCCCTGGGCGGAACAGGCTGCGATAACAGCGTACCCTCCGGGCTTCAAGGGGCGCTACGTGGTGTTCATCAAGCCGGGCTTTTACCGTGAGAAGGTGCTGGTCAACTCCACATGCAAGAATGTCACGTTCCTGGGGGTCAGTGCTGCCTCCACTGTCATCTCGTGGTACGACAATGCCACTGCTGGCACCGGCACGTACCAGACCCCCACTGTTGGTAAGTACTGACCACCTCTCCTCCCTGCCGCTGCCACGTCCTCTCCTCTCACTGTTTTCACTCATTTAAACTTCACTTCTTCCTGCATGCTCCTTCTCTCTCTGCCAACTTCCCCTGTCTCTCACCCTCTCAAACTTTCTCGATCCAATCCTCCCTCTCACTCTTCCCCTCTTCTATTTTCTGCAGCTGTGGAGGCGAGTGGCTTTGCAGCCATCGGCATTCGCTTTGAGAACACGGCAGGGAAGGCTGGGAACCAGGCAGTGGCATTCAGGCAGACGGGCGACAACGCAGCCTTCTATGAGTGCGAGTTCATTGGATGGCAGGACACACTCTACACTCACGGTGGGCGGCAGTACTACCGCAACTGCTATGTGAACGGTTCGGTGGACTTTGTCTTTGGCAACGGCGCGGCCGTGATGGACAACTGTACGATCAACATCCGCCCATACTCCAGCTCGACGGTCACGGCGTCAGGGCGCACCAACTACACGGAGAACACCGGCATCGTCATACTCAACTCAAATATACAGGGCGACCTTGTCAACAAGGCATACCTCGGACGCCCCTGGAAGCCCTATGCCCGAGTGGCTGTTATCAACACCACAATCAGCAATGTGGTACGTCCTCCTCCCCTTCCCTCCTTTCTGCTGTTTCCCATTCTGCTGTTTCCCCTCCCACCAGTCTTTTACCTGCTGTTTCCTTTCTGTCATGTTGCTGTTGTTGCACAGCCTCACCCCTCATCCCCACTCTGCGCTTGACTTTTGCTTGCCCTCCCCTCAGCTGAATACAAGTGGCTGGCTGGACTGGAATGGAGTAGTGTACAATACTTCTACATTCATCGAGCAGGGCAACAGTGGGCCGGGGTCAGTGGGGCCGCGCATAGCATGGGCACTGCCGGGCATCGTGACTGACCCTGCCCTGGTCTCCATGTACTACCCCAACAACTTCCTCACCCCCTTCTCCTCCATCGCCAACCTCATTCCCTTCTCCTGGCTCTAACGTCTCTCACCCTTCCACGCCATCGCGTCTCCTGTCCGTGATGCTCTTACGTTCAGCATCCAAAGCATCAGCAACCTCAGGCACCTCGTTTGAAAGAGACAAATCTGATTAGTAGTGTGTTTTGTGGTAGCTTAAGATTTGCCTGTCATGTTTTACAAAGTAGATTTCAATATATACCGTCACCCCCTGCATGTGCCACAAGGGACTTGGGGGTGCGCTTAAATGAGCCATATTCATATGACACCTCCATGCATTAAACACATTAAGCTTTGGAACATCAGCACAAGGCTTTTGTAAAGCAGAAATTTAAAATGTATGGCCGCTGTTACGTGAGATGCTGTGTAGCTTATTGTTAGAATTGTAGATTAAGTGCGGTAGTCCATGACTTAGGAGAGTGGTGAGAAATGCAAGATGAAAACCTAAAGCTACAGTACTCTCAAAGGAGTGCCCCACTACACCCTAGCATGTAACTGTCAAATGTTATAGCCTCTAGTGGGTTATGCTATATGGGGTACGAATAGTTAGGGTTAGGTATTTGTACCCCAACCTTGTCAATCCTATACTCATTTTCGTTGTTTTCAGTTTGTGAGATGGTATCAGCAGTAGGTTCGCCTTTCCTATGCCTCACCTAATCTCCGCCGTTCCTAGGCTTAGGCCGCCGCTTTCCTCCCCATCTGCTCTAAACGCCCTAGCCCACGCGCACGCCAGCGCGACACGCCAGCACGCACGCTAGCGCGCACGCCAGCGCGCCACACCAGCGCGCCACGGACGGCCCGCCCGCCAGCGCACCGTGCTGCCCGCCAGTCAACCCGCCCCGCGGCCCGCCCGCCAGCGTGCCGCGCCGCCCGCCCGTCGACCTGCCGCGCCGCCCGTCCGTCGACCCGCCACGTCGCCCGCAGACCAGCGCGTCGCGCCGCCCGCCCGTCGACCCGCCGCGCCGCCCGCCCGTCGACCTGCCGCGCCGCCCGCAGGAAAGCGCGTCGCGCCGCCCGCCCGTCGCCCCGCCGCACCGCCCGCCAGCCAGCACACCGCGCCGCTCCCCAGCCAGCGCGCCGCGCCGTCCGCCAGCTAGCGCGCCGCGCCGCCCGCCTGTCCGTATGCCGTCCCGCCTGCCCGCCTGCACGCTTGCCCACACGCCACTGACCGTCTTACCCTCCCGCGGCTAGCAGTCGCGCTCTCTTACTTTCGCCCCCTATGGCGACCTCCCGAGTACTTCGCTTTACCCCTGAGGGGAGACCCATTGACTTTAGTACGTGGCTTACGCAGGCGCAGCGCCACCTTAAGAGCCAGAGACAGGACGGCGTACAGCTGTTTGCCCACGCGTCCGGTACTCAGACCGCTCCTCCGCAGCCTCAACCCCTGCCCACTACCCCATCGCCTACTCCTGAACTGGAGGTCGAGTACCAGCGCCAGTTCCTTGCTCGCGACGTGTGGGAGTCTCGTGACGCCGCTGCCTGCCTCGCCCTGACCGACCTTCTCCCGCCGACAGAGGTGGTCCACTTCACTCAGGTCGAGTCTGCTGCAGACCTGGCTATTGTTGCTCGCTATTCCACTCCCTCCCCTGCCTCCCTTAGTCGCCTCCTCGTACCCTTAATCTATCCTGACCTCGCCTCCTTTGAGACTGTCTCCGACCTCGCTACCCACCTTCGCTCTCTTGACACTCGCTTTCGCGCTGCTTGCACTGAGGACTAGCTTGCTCTTGCCCCGCCCCCCATGTGGCTCACTATTCACTGGCTAGTCACTCGCCTCCTTGACCGCCTAGCCACATCCCGCGACGCGCTTCTTCTGAAGCACCCCACTGAGCTTACCATCGATCTTCTTGAGACTGCTCTCTCGAAGATCGAGAGTAACCTCCTCACTATTGCCTCTGCCTCTTCCGCGCCTCCTCCTCGTCTTTTCGAGGGGTGTGCGGTACCACAGCTTCCCACCTTCACTGCCTCACTTGCCACCCCCACGTCTTCTGCCTTTGAGGAGATGGCGGCTGTTTCTGTCTCTAGCAGACAGAAACGTGGCAAGGCCGGTAAGAAGGGCGGGGAGGGCGGCGGGGGTACTGGAGGTGGTGCGGGTAATGGCGGTGGCGGTGGAGCAGGTGGTGGGAGCGGTGGTGGGGGTGGCTCTGGACCTGACGGCCCTCCTTTCGACGGTGGAGGTTTCACTGGTGGTGAGGGGTTCCAGCAGCAGCAACAGCCGGCTTCTCAGCAGCTGCCACCGCCTGGACAGCAGCAGCGGCAGGGACAGCAGCAGCAGTGACAGGGCCAGCAGCAGCGCCCGCCACAGCAGCAGCTTCAGCAGTGGGGACCTCAGCAGCAGTGGAGGTCTCCGGGTCCCCCGAGCACTGGGCGCATTGGCGCCCCCTCCATTCAGGGACCTAGCTCGGCTGGCCGCGACGTTGGTCCCTGTGAGTACTGGATCCTTACGGGTCCACGTAGGGACTCGTACTGCGGCCGCCCTGACCACTCTGCTGCTCGTTGCTTCAGTCGTCTCGACGACCTCTACCTCTTCCACCACGGCCCTCGTCAGGTTCCTCCGTCCCACCAGGTAGCCGGGTCCAGTCAGGTTGCTCTGTCAGGTGTAGTTGCTGCGTCGTGCTCGTGTCGGTCGCTTGCCCACCCCTCCCTACTCTGGCACCACCGCCTTGGTCACCCTTCCCTCCCTCGTCTCCGCGCTATGTCCAGTCAGCGTCTTGTCTTAGGCCTCCCCCGAGTCCTCCCGCCACTCCCGCCGTCCCCAGCTCCTCCGTGCGGTCCTTGTGTCCAGGGTCGGCTGCGCGCCACCCCTCACTCCTCCTCCCTTCGTCCGGCCACTGAGCTCTTTGAGACACTCCACTTAGACGTCTGGGGCCCCGCTCCCCGCCTTGGCCCTGAGCGGGAGAGTTTCTTTCTGGTGGTCGTTGACGATTACTCTCGGTACACCACCGTGTTTCCTTTGGCGAAGAAGTCCAACGTGACTTCTTCGCTCTACAACGGTAGTGAGCTAGACTACGGGGTAGGCACGAACTACCATGAGTGATCGTAGCTTTGCTTAGTTCCTTAGCGCTTGCGCATACACGGGAGAAATCAGCAAGAATTTCATAAGGCAAAGTTGAGAATTACAGAATGATACAGTTCATAATGACAATAATGACTACATAAAGCACCTAGCAACTCTGCAGCTAGCCCGGTCGACCGCCAGCATTGCATGGTCGACCGCGTGCCAGCGTTGCGTAGAGGAGCCGCGCAAGCATTGCAGAAGAGCGACCTGAGAACACTGCAGGTCGACGGCGTGCCAACGCTGCAACAGAGCCCGTAAGGCGTTGCCTCGTAGAAGACAGCAGTGCGCGCGCTCGCAAGTGCGTGCAGACGATTGGCCCGACTTGTATTGCTGTGCATCCGTCGGCTGTTGTCTGCGCCTGACGAGCCACATCGACTTCGGGATGCCACCCCGATGTCGCCTTCGCCATCGCGACCTCGACAACGTTCGCGTGCCTCTGCAGAACTCGTCGAGCAGGTTACCCGGTCAACCTGGACACCACCAGGTGCTTCTGGTCGACCACCACTGCCTCTGGTCGACCATCAGGTCCCTCTGATCGGCCACCAGGTCCCTCTGGTCGGCCACAGCTACCCCTGGGTCGACCACAGCTACCCCCTGGTCGACGGACCCACTTCCGTCGACCAGAACCGTCAGCGGTCGTCGCCGAGATCCCCTCGTCGACCGCTGCTCACTTGCTAGGTCGACGGTTGCTCCGTCGACCTCCCCGGTCGAGCTGTAGGTCGACCGGCAGCTCCGTAGACCTCCCGGTCGGGCTGTAGGTCGACGGACTGCTCCGTCGACCTTCCGGCCGAACTGCCTCTCCTGGTCGACGGCCCACCCGTCACCCAGACCAGTCAGCTTCGCCCGTCGAGCACCCCTGGTCGACGGGAACCCCACAGTGACACCCTGCAGCTCGACGAAGCCCGTCGAGCAGCTCCTTCACTGCGAACAGTCGTCTGCTTCTTCCGTTCATCCAACCAAGTTGTCGGCGTTGCCCAAGCGAGGGTGGGGCAAACACTCCACTCCCGTTAACATACACCACCGTGTTTCCTTTGGCGAAGAAGTCCAACGTGACTTCTAAGCTGATCCGGTGGCTGCTCGCCACCGAGGGCACTCGCGGTCGTCGTGTCCGTTGTCTCCACTCCGACTGTGGGGGTGAGTTTTGGTTCGGCATTCTCGCCAGATTCTGTGCCGAGCAGGGCATCACCCTATCCTGGACTCTTCCAGACTCTCCACAGCAGAATGGGGTTGCTGAGCGCCGCTTAGGACTGGTCATGGAGATCGCCCGCACCTCCATGATCCACGCCCGCACGCCCCATTTTCTGTGGCCCTACGCGGCTTGGTACGCCGCTCACCAGTTGAACCTCTGGCCTTGCGTTTCTCGGCCAGGGGCTTCACAAACCAGTCTTTGGACAGGGTCCCCTCGTGTTGCGTCGAGGTTTAGTGTCTGGGGTTGCTTGGCTCTTGTCCGCGACACCTCTGCGGACAAGTTCTTACCTCATGCCGTCCCCTTTGTCTTTCTTGGTTTCCCAGAGGACTCCTCTGACTTCACCTTTTACCACCCTCCCTCCCACCGGTTTTTTGACTCTCGTGACGTCCGTTTTGACGAGTCCGTCCCCTACTGCGTCAGGTACCCCTGTCGAGGTCTAACGGCTCCCCCCCCTCCCCTCTTCCTGGCTCCAGATCCTCCTCCTCCCGCCCCTGCTCCTCCGGTACCCCCACCATTCCCGCTCCGTCTGGTGTGTCCCACGCTACTCCCCACCCCCTCGGTACCCCCCCAGGTCTCTCCTCCTTCCCCACAATCGTCCTCACAGCCTCCGCAGCAGCCGTTAGTGCTTCCTTTACCGGCCACTGCGGACTCTGAGGGTGTTGGTGCTCGAGGTGAGGGCTCTGGCGGTGCTCGCTCTGGGGGTGCTGGCGTTGGAGCTGTTCGTGCACCTACAGGAGCCACCCGTTCTGGGGGTGCTGGCGTTGGCGCTGACAGTGCACCTGCCGCAGCTGCCCGTTCCGAGGGTGCTGGAGCTGGTGGTGGTGCTGGAGCTAGTGGTGTTTCTGGAGCTGGAGAGTCTGGGGCTGGTGCTGGTGCCACTGGAGGCACCACGACTAGGGGTGCGGGTACACCTCCTACAGGTGCTGGTCGTGCTGCTGCAGGGGGTACTCGCTCTGGGGGTGCTCAGTCGGGTCCTGTCGAGGGCGGAGCCGGTTCTTCTTCGTCGTCTCCTGACACCACTCCACCTCCTCACCCCTACCCGACTCGACACCAGACCCGTCTTCGTCTTGCGCATGAGGAGCAGCAGCGTTTGGAGAGTGAGAGGTTGGAGGTTCAGCAGGGGGGAGGAGCGTGAGAGGTTGGAGTTGCAGCGGGAGCAGCAGCAGCAGCAGCAGCAGCCGCAGCAGCCGGAGCCCCTTGTCACTGGCCTTCGGACCCTTGGTCTCCCCTCCTCTCCTCTTGTGTTCGGTCCTACGTTTCCTCCTCCGAACTCAGCTCCGGCTGTGTTTCCTCGTTCTCAGTCTCCTCCGTCTCCCTCTCCTCTCGGCCACACTTGGGCCTTTCGTTCTCCTCGTGCTCGTCCGTCGTCACCTGTCACTGACATCCGTACCGTGTTGTTTCGTCCTAGTCCTCCTCGTTCATCTCCGTCTGTTCTTCCTCGTCCTCCTGAGTCGTCCCTCACTGCTTCTCTGTCCACTCCGGTCACTGACTACTACCGCACGTACCGACCCACTCTCTCTCGTGTTCTCACCTCTCTTGTTACAGACCCTCGTGCCTCTCCTTCCTCCGTCGTAGTCCTCACTGTCGCTGTCACTGACCTTACTGCTACGCGTCGCCTTGATAACGCCACTCGTGTTGTGGCCGCTCCTCTTGTCCATCCTCTGTCCGCCGTGGGTGAGTCTGCCCTTGGCTGTAACGTCCTAGAGGACAGACAATTTAAGCTAGAGTTCCTGGCAGCTGCTTCACCTCATCTCTGTGCCATGCTCCTCACTCCTGATGGAGACCCCGACGCTCCTGACATACCTACTCCTCGCACTTACGCTGAGGCAGTGTCAGGGCCTTGGGCCTCTCAGTGGAGAGCTGCCATGGACGCAGAGATGGCCTCCTACAGGTCCACAGGCACTTACGTTGACGAGGTTCCCCCCCCCAGGGGCGAACATTGTTGACGGCATGTGGATCTTCAAGGTGAAGCGGCCGCCGGGATCTCCCCTAGTCTTCAAGGCATGCTACGTGGCTAGAGGGTTCAGTCAGCGCGAGGGGGTTGACTTCCTTCAGACCTTCGCTGTTAAAGTAAGGAAAGCCATGGATGGCGAGAGGCTTTGGTGAGGTTGAAGAAGTTGAACTAGGAGGAGAATGTCGAGATACAAAAGAGAGAGGGTTGGAAACCCTGATTGAACCTAGGGTGTGTTCGGTTTGTTCTAACAATTATGAAATGAACCTAAAATGAACCTGAGTGCGTAACTCGCTCTAAGCCCAGAGAAATAACAATATAAGAACACCAAAATAAAGGCCAGAGCGAGCTCTAGCCTACTCCAACACACCCCCAGGCTAGGTGAAGCTCTGGAGCAAAACACCTAGCGAACCGGCACACCCCCAGAAGTGGAGAGACGCGTGAGCCCAAGCTCGCGCACGTAGAAACGGTGCGGTGCACGCAGGAGGGCCTTGGTGAAAATGTCTGCAAGGTTGGCAGTAGCGTCCACCTTGCGAAGGCGTAAGAAGCCAGACTGCACCAGCTCACGCACAAAGAAATAGCGGACCTCGATATGCTTGCTGCGGGCGTGATAGACAGGATTTTCAGTGAGATGGATCATGCTCGCACTGTCACAGGAGAGCGTCACAGAGGACTGAGAGTGACCAAGCTCAGCAAGGAGAAAGGAGAGCCAACGAGCTTCCTGAGCCGCCAATGTGCCTGCGTACAACTCAGCCTCGCAGGTGGAAATGCAGACAGAGGATGAGCGAGTGGAGCGCCAGCTGATGAGACCACTGCCAAGAGTAAAACCATAGCCCTGAGATGAGCGACGATCAGGGCGAGAGTCAGCGTAGGAAGAGTCACTGTAGCCGGAGAGAACGGGAGGAATAGAGCCACCAAGAGTGAGAGCAAGGTCAGAGGTGGCACGCAGATAGCGCAAGACGCGCTTAGCAGCTGCCCAGTGCACGTCAGTGTGGCGGCCCAGACCAACAAAGCGAGAGAGAACACTGAGGGGATAAGCAAGGTCGGGGCGAGTGCACATCATAGCATACATGAGAGATCCAACGAGCTCAGGATAAGGCCGCAGCTCTGAGGAGGGAGCAGGGACGGCAGGGGCAGTAAGCTGATGGTTAGCGGGAAGAGGGGTGGAGACCGGCTTGGCTTGCGACATCTCAAACCGCTGGAGGATGGACTGAATGTAGAAAGACTGGGAGAGAGAGATGGTACGAGCAGCACGATCACGACGGATCTCCATGCCGAGGTAGTGACGAAGCTCGCCAAGATCCTTGCACATGAGACGCGCCTGCAGGGCTTTCTTGACAGCTGCAAGATCGGCGGAGTCCTCAGCAAGCAGCACCAAATCATCCACGTAGGCAAGGATGTAAAGCCTGTGGGGGGATGTGCGAATGAAAAGACTGGGGTCGGAAGTGGAGGTAGAGAAGCCAAGAGAGTGAAGAGTGGAGGCGAGCTTGGCGTGCCACTCGCGCGGGGCCTGTTTAAGGCCATACACAGGTCGCTTGAGTTCCCAAACAGTGCCTGGAGGGAAAGGGCGAGGAAAACCAGCGGGGCGCTCAAGGAATATGCGCTCATGCAGCTCGCCCTGGAGGAAAGCATTGGAAACGTCCATGGAGTGGATCTCCCAATTCCAGCGAGCGCCTAAGTCAAGAAGGAGGCGGAGAGTGGGGAGACGGGCTGTGGGGGAGTAAGTGGCAAAGTAGTCAATGCCTTCACGCTGAGTGAAGCCCTTGGCACAATAGCGGGCCTTGAAGACAGGAAGTTCGCCCGGCAGCTGCTTGACACGGAAGACCCATTTGCCTTTAACAATAGTGGCGCCAGGGGGGGGGACAGAGTCAATGTAGGAATTGGTTCTGGTAAATGCCTCGCACTCAGCAATGATGGCAGTCATCCATTCAATGGCATGAAAGCCCGACACAGCCTCGGAGTAGGACAGAGGGGTGGGAATGGCAGCGGTGTCAACAGAAAGAAGAGTGGGAGAATTGCTAAAGTCACCGACGGTGACACACAGAAGAGGAGAAACAGGATGAATGTTGAAGAGCTCCTCAAAGCGATCTTCAAGAAGATTAACATTCTGGGGTGGAGAAAGACGAGTGAAAAGAGCAGAGTGTTGAAAGTTAGAAAGCGCGCGAGTCATGGAGCGAGTAAGGCGCGGGGAAGGGGGGGGAATGGGAACAGGTGAAGGAGGTGGAGAGGAAGATGGAGGTGAGGAAGGGACGGGAGCCGAAGAGGAAGAGGCGGGTGGGGAGGCGCCAGAGATGATGTCGGAAGGGGGGTCAGTAGAGGCTGGCGCGGGTGGAGGGGCGGGAAGGGGCGGGAGAAGGGGGGGGGGAGGAGGGGAGGGAATGACAGACGACGGCTGATCGAAATCAGACCAGCGAAGAGAGGGGACAGGAGGGGCGGGTGGGGGGGAATGGAATGGGGATCGAGTCTCATCGAAAATAACGTCCTGGCTGCGGATGAGCTGGTGAGAGGAAGGGGCATAGAAAAGGTAGCCAGGACAGTCAGAGTTTATGCCAAAGAAGGCACAGAGTTGAGTCTTGGGAGCGAGTTTCCCACCCTGACGGGACCGGTCTGTTGGATTGACAAGAACATGGGCGACACACCCCCAGACCCGAAGAGAGCGAACAGAGGGCTGGCGGCCAGTCCAAAGCTGGAAAGGGGTGGTACTAGGGCGATGAGGATGAGGGCGGAGGTTAGAGAGCAGAGCGGCATGGAGGAGAGCATAGCTCCAAAGAGAGTGGGGAGCAGAAGCATGGGTGAGAAGGCAGCGAGTAATTTCCATGAGAGTGCGATTGCGACGCTCAGCAACCCCATTCTGTTCTGGGGAGTGAGGAAGGGTGGAGGTCTGGCGAATGCCATGAGAAGCACAGTAAGAGGAGAGAGAGTGATGAAAGAATTCGCCACCACCATCTGAGTGGAAGCGCGCGACAGGACGCTGAAAGCGCAGACGAGCCTGCTCAGCCCAGCGAATGATCAGGGAAGGGGCGTCAGATTTGGCACGGAGGGGATAGACAGTAGCAAATCGTGAGTGATCATCAACCAAAAGCAGAAAGTATCGATGACCCTGGCGAGAAGCAGTAGGTGAAGGACCCCAGAGATCCATATGAACAAGGTCAAGGGGTTGGGGAGAGGCAGAGGGAGAAGAGGGATGGGGTGACTGGGATAGCTTGGCCTGGACACATGGGGTGCATGGAGGAGCAGGAGAAGGAGGAAGGGGGGGAAGAGAGGAAAGGAGGCCATGAAGAAGCTTGGAGGAGACCATACTGCGAAGAAGGGGAAAATTGGGGTGGCCAAGTCAATGATGGAGGAGGAGGGTAGGTTGAGTGAGAGAACGACAGCCGCAAGAAGGAACAGGAGGGGCGGACGAGGGTGCGACAGCGGCGGCAGTAGGAGGGCAGCTGCGGAGGTTGAGCTCTGCCTGGAGGAGGAAGGCAGAGACACGAGAGAACGACCACTGGTCGGCGGGGCGCTCACCATACAGGGTGACATGAACACTGTATTCAGGAGTGAGGCCTGTGAGGAGGAGGGCACCGCAGACATGATCGGAAAGTTCAAACTTTTGAGCAGAAAGTTGGGAGGACAGCGTCTGCACACGAGCGATATAGTCCGCCATGGTGGTGAAGTCAGCAAGGCGAAGAGAAGTGAGCTCGCGTAAGAGGGCAATGACACTGATGGGAGTCTGCGACTGGAAGCGCTCAGTAAGATAGCCGAGAAGGTCCTTGGCATAGCGGATGTGCGAGCACTGAGGGAGAAGGGTTGGAGGTAGGCAGGCGAGGATGACCTGGCAGGCACGTACGTTGGCAACATGCCAGTCAGCGAGAAGGTCAGAGTGAGATGGAGCAGAAGCAGAGGGCAGAGGGGCAGAGCGAGGAGAAGGGGTAGCGAGATGCTCAGAGAGGCGCTTGCGGGTGCTCTCGAGGGATTCAGAAAGAACACGAGCGAGGTCACGGGCAGCAGCATTGTCAGGAGCAGCCGCGGCAGTGGTTTGGGCCGTGGCCGCAATCCGCTCAGTTTCAGCGATAGCAGCACGAAGGCCATCAGCATAGGGATCGGAGGAGGTAGAGGTAGGTGTAGAGGCAGGTTTAGGAATGGCGCCAGAGCCACTCTGCTGAGTGACAAACCAGAGGTTAAAGCCACTCACGAGGGTGCCAGACAGCGTGCGCTCAAGACAGTTCAGCCAACTGGGGAAGTTGACTGCGCTGCCATCAGGCGCGAGCTGAAGGACCAGCAGAGGGAGGGAGGGGAGGGCGAGAGAAGTCGCCATAAGGAGGAGGAGACAGCTGCAGAGCAGATGAGGGGAGAGGTATAAGAGGCGGAGGAATAAGGGGCGAAGCAGTCTGCTGCTGAGCCGCTGAGGGGAGAAAACAAGAGGAGGAGGGATATGGACGGAGTAGTCTGCTGCTGAGCCGCTGAGGGGAGAAACAAGAGGAGGAGGAATAGTGGGGGAGTAGTCTGCTGCTGCGCCGCTGAGGGGAGAAACTAGAGGAGGAGGGATAGTGGCGAGGTAGTCTGCTGCTGCGCCGCTGAGGGGAGAAACTAGAGGAGGAGGGATAGTGGCGAGGTAGTCTGCTGCTGGGCCGGTGAAGGGAGAAATAAGAGGAGGAGGGAGAGTTGTGAGGGAGTTCGCAGTTGAGCAGTTGAGGGGAGGGTAGTGAGGAGGAGGAAAGGTGGGGAGGAGTACCAACTTAAAAAAAAAAAACGCAATCAACACCAGCTGCAGCAGATGAGGAGAGAAAAGAGGTGGAGGAAAACGGGTGAGATAGTGAGGGATGCACAAAGGAGAGAGGAAAGGAGGAGGAGGGTAAGGGAGGGAGGGCGGATTGTGAAAGGGCAGGGCGCGCCGCAGGGGAGGCAGGCGCGCACGCTGCTCGACGAAGCGAAGCGCGCGCTGCGACGGCAGCACAATGCGCACGCGACGAGACGGGAGAAGGCGCGGGGGGGGGGGGGGGGGGGGGGGGGGGGGGGGGGGGGCTAAGCGCGCTACAAGCAGAAATCGGCGCGCTACCGCCGGGAACGTGAAGAGGAAGAGGCGCGACGAAGAGGGAAGGCGCGGGGGAGCGATATGAACGGGAGGGAGGCGCGCTACGGAGCGGAATTGAGTATCCGCGTGACTAAAGTGAAGAAAATCGCGAGGATACTAAGAGTGACTGTAAAGAAACGAGAAAATAAAAAAAAAGGAAAATCGTCTAGCTAAGTAGCGCGGAAATGGCCTAAGGGCCAGAAACTTTCTAAGAGATGCGGATAAAACGGAAACGCCTAGGACTAGGCTCTGAATACCATGTTAAAGTAAGGAAAGCCATGGATGGCGAGAGGCTTTGGTGAGGTTGAAGAAGTTGAACTAGGAGGAGAATGTCGAGATACAAAAGAGAGAGGGTTGGAAACCCTAATTGAACCTAGGGTGTGTTCGGTTTGTTCTAACAATTATGAAATGAACCTAAAATGAACCTGAGTGCGTAACTCGCTCTAAGCCCAGAGAAATAACAATATAAGAACACCAAAATAAAGGCCAGAGCGAGCTCTAGCCTACTCCAACATTCGCTCCCACCCTGAAGATGACTACTCTTCGGGTGTTACTTCACGTAGCGGCGCAGAGGGACTACGAGCTACACTCCCTCGACTTCTCCACTGCCTTCTTGCAGGGCAGCCTACACGAGGAGATCTGGCTGCGTCGTCCTCCGGACTTCACTGGTACCTTCCTGCCTGGGACCCAGTGGAGCCTAAGACGACCGGTCTACGGTCTCCGCCAGGCACCCCGTGAGTGGCACGATACTCCCCGCTCTACTGTGTCATGCGGAGATACACTCTACAACAGTAGTGAGCTAGACTACGGAGATTGGCACGAACTACTAGGAGTGATCGTAGCTTTGCCTAGTTCCTTAGTGATTGCACATTCACGGGAGAAATCGGCAAGAGTTTCCACTAGCAAAGTTCAGAATACAGAATGATTGATCAAGCAATGTCAGAATGACTACATCAGGCACCTAGCAACCCTGCAGCTGGCCTGGTCGACCGCCAGCACTGCATGGTCGACCGCGCGCCAGTGTTGCGTAGAGGAGCCGCGCCAGCACTGCAGAAAGGCGACCTGCCAACGCAGCAGGTCGACGCCGTGCCAACGCTGCAGCAGAGCGGCTGTCCAGCGTTGCCCGGTAGAACACAGCAGTGCGCACGCTCGTAGGTGCGCGTAGACGATAGGCCCGACTTGCCTCGTTGGGCATCTTCGACTGTTGTCTGCGCCTGACGAGCCATCGACTTCGGGATACCAACTCGAAGTCGCCTTCGCCATCGCGCCCTCGACGACGTTTGTGTGCCTCCGCAGAACTCGTCGTACATGTTACCTGGTCGACCTGGACACCACCAGGTGCTTCCGGTCGACCACCACTGCCTCTGGTCGACCACCAGGTCCCTCTGGTCAACCACCAGGTGCCCCTGGTCGACCACAGCTACCCCCTGGTCGACGGACCCCTTTCCGTCGACCAGAACCATCAGCGATTGTCGCCGAGATCCCCTCGTCGACCGCTGCACCCTTGTCAGGTCGACGGCTGCTCCGTCTGTTGGTGCAACCTACGGTTTGCACTCGGCTTGTTGTCCGTGTGCGTGTGCGTGCATGCGTGTGTGCATGGAGTGGTATGAGTGCATGAAATAAATATATATTTCATTCTTATAATGGTGTGTGAATAATGGGTCATGATGTCGAGTGTGTGTGTCAAGTCAATAGCGAATTATCGCTAGTCGCGTATAACGCGGTCATTTTGTGTGTCCCGCGCGGTTTCTATTTTGTCGTGCGCGGTTTCTATTTTGTCGCTTGTCGAACGTTCGGCGTGTCGCAGGTGTGTGCAACAGACCCATTAAGAACTCAAGGATGAGTTTTGTGATGAAGAACCCGAGCCTTGGTTCAAGCTTCAAGTGTTTTTTCGAAGCTCGCCAAAAGGCTACACCTCAAGATATTGAAGATAGTTACATTGCTAAGTGTAGTGTAACATTTCAGTTGGTGTAGGCCCTTGTGAAGGGTAATTTCGAGACCCTTCTTGGTTGGGGACAGTGTGGTACTGTTCCCCATCACTGTACCTCGGCTCTTGGGGTTTGTATGAGCTGGGAGTCCTTCCCAACTCGTAACTCTTCCTAGCTGTGTCAAACATTATACATGTTGTATTTGTGTAGGCTGTAGTGGGTTAGCCTATAGGGGGGTCACAACATTAGGGTTTTATATTTGTACTCACAATCCTTGCTAGTCCATCATTCCAGTTCACTCTCGTTGACATGGTTTCAGAGCAGGTCCTTCGCTAGGACCGTTTTTTAAAGGCCCACCGTTCCCTACCTACCTACCTACCTACCTACCTAGGGCGCCTCGAATTTTTTTTAACGGCCCCTACATCCCGCGACCCGCGACCCGCCCCTTAAGGCCCCGTCGCGCCGCCCCTTAGCCGCTCGCGCGCGGTCGTTTTCATAAGTGCGCCCCGCCAGCTGCCCGCGCGCGCCTTACTTCCCTCGCGCGCGGCCCGTCGCCTGCTCGCGCACGCCCCGCAGCCGCCCGTCGCCTGCTCGCGCACGCCCCGCAGCCGCCCGTCGCCTGCTCGCGCACGCCCCGCAGCCGCTCGTCGCCTGCTCGCGCACGCCCCGCAGCCGCCCGTCGCCTGCTCGCGCACGCCCCGCGGGCCCGCAGCCCGCCGTCGCAGCGGCCGCCCGCCCGCAGCCGCCCGTCGCCTGCTCGCGCACGCCCCGCTGCCCGCAGCCGCTCGTACGCCGCTGCTTCCGCTGCTGCTTGCGCACCGCTGCCTCCCGAGCGCCGCCGCTGCCTGTGCGCCGCCGCTGCCCGTGCGCCGTCGCTGCCCCTACGCTGCCGCTGCCCGTGCGCCGCTGCCGCCCGTGCGCTTCTGCAACCGCCGCCCGCGAGGCATTCGCTCTCACTGTTGTTTATTTTCTACCTACCGCGCACACTACTGCCACTGCAGCTGCCACCAGTGCGCCGTTGCAGCTCCTGCTGCCACGCTACCTACTACTGCCGCTCGTGTGCCACTACGGACAGTCGACCCCGCCCGCGCCTTGCCTAGCGGCCCCGCCGGCCTCGTTGACCCTCCGCACACCTTTCCAGCGGCCTGATTCCTACTACTACTGTTACTACTGCTACTACTGCTACTGCTACTGTCACTATGGCTAGTCCTCCCGTTCTAGCTTTCGATGCCGAGGGCCGTCCAGTGAAGTTCGAAACCTGGCTAGATGACCTGCACCTGTTCCTACAGCTCACTGCCAAGGAAGATATCTCACTGTACGACCACGCCCTAGGCCATGCCACTGCCCCTGACTCCTCTGCTGACAGCACTCTGCGTTCCCAGTGGCAGACCCGTGATGCGCACGCTCGCTTTGCTATACGCAACTCCCTGCCGCTAGACGAGCGCGAGCACTTCGGCCAGTGCAAGACTGCTAAGGACCTCTACACAGCTGTAGTTGCCCGCTACTCCTCACCCGCTTCTGCCACGCTAGGCCGCCTCACTCTCCCCTACCTGTTCCCCGACATAGCCTCCTTTCACACTGTCGCAGACCTCATCACCCACCTTAAGACCAGTGAGGCCCGCTTTCGCGCTGCTATGCCTGCCGAGTTTCTCACTAGCGACCCCCCCCCGCTCTGGATCACTCTCTACCACATCGTCACCCGGCTCCCTGACTCTCTGCGCGCAGTCAGGGACCACTTCCTCTCTCGCTCCCCCACTGAGCTCACTGTTGCCCTCCTCGAGAAGGAACTGCTTGCAGCTGAGGCGAGCATCGTCGCTGTAGGCACCTCTCGTGGTGACCCCCGCACCCCGTTCTTTGAGGGGTGTTCCCCTTCCCCCCTCCTCCCCTCTGTCGCCTCTGCTGCTGCTGTCGACCTCCTTGGTGCTGAGAAGGTCGGGACCGCGTCTGCTTCGAGCGGGCGCCGCAGGAACAAGGGGGACAGGGGTGGGGGTGGTGGCGGAGGAGGTGGGGGTGGAGGCGGTGGGAGTGGAGGCGCGGCTGAGGAGGCCAGTGGTGGCACTGGGGGAGGAGACAGCAGCGGCGGGAGTGGTGGCAGGGGCGGAGGCGGCAGCGGGGGCGGAGGTGGTCGTGGCGGCGGCAGGGGTGGAGGTGGCCGGGGCGGCGGCGGTGGGGGTGGTGGTCGTGGAGGCACTGGCGGAGGGCAGAGTCAGCAGCCCACCCCGACGCTTCAGGCCGCCCGTGAGTGGTATGCACAGCGTGGCTTTACCTGCACGTACGTCATTCGCACAGGTGACCGCAGCGGCCAGCAGTGTGGGAGGCCGCACCCCACGCAGCGCTGCTTCGCGCGCCTTAGCGACGCGTGGCGCACCCAGTTTCCTAGTGCCACTGAGCTGCCGCGCTGGGCTGAGCTGGAAAAGAGGGGAGTTGATATTTGGGCTCTAGACTTTGATGCTATTCTCACTGCCATGTATGCGATGTCTATTAGTGGAGAGGGTGCTCAGTAATTGCGTGTTCCGCCCGACCCGGGCATTCAGGCCAGTCCGGCTGCCGCTCTAGGTGCTAGTGCGTCCGCTCCCACAGGTCCTGGTGAAGCTGCTGCCCTAGGTGCTAGTGCGTCCGTGCCCCCTGGTACTGAGTCGACTACAGCACTGCACACCTTCACACTGGACTCAGGTGCTTCTCGCTCCTTCTTTCGTGACCGCACTGTCCTTGAGCCACTCGCTCGGCCGGTTGCTGTCTCTCTTGCTGACCCCTCTGGGGGTCCGGTCATTGCGACCTCCTCCACTGTCCTTCCTTGTCCTGCGGTCCCGTCCGGCACGCTGTCAGGTCTCTACCTCCCCTCGTTCTCCACGAACTTGGTGGCAGGCCGAGAGCTCCAGGACGGGGGTGTTCACCAGTTCACCCCTGCCTACGAGCGCGTGACACACTGCACGTGTGCACGGACGGGTCGCCACCTGGCTACCTTCACTCGAGAGCCTGGGTCGGACCTGTACACACTGACCACTGAGTCCCCTCAGGTAGCTGCGTCTGCGTCTGCGTCAGGTCAGCTGTCCGCACCCTGCTCGTGTCGCTCTCTGGCGCATGAGACTGTCCTTTGGCACCACCGCCTTGGTCACCCGTCGGTGCAGCGCCTTCTGGCCATGCACAAACGGGACCTTGTTGCTGGTCTTCCCAGGGTTCTCCCTCCCCTCCCACCCTCGCCTGCTCCTCCCTGTCTTCCCTGTGTCGAGGGGCGGTAGCGCGCCGCTCCTCACTCCTCCTCCTTTCCCCCGACAACTGCTCCTTTGCAGACGCTCCACATGGACGTGTGGGGCCCAGCCCGCGTCCGTGGTCAGGGTCAGGAGAGGTACTTCCTGATTGTTGTTGATGACTTCTCGCGCTACACCACGGTCTTCCCCTTGCACACCAAGGGTGACGTCCCTGATGTCTTGATCCCTTGGATCCGCAGATCTCGTCTCCAGCTCAGTGAGCGTTTCCGCTCCGACTTCCCTGTCCTGCGTCTGTACTCTGACAGAGGTGGGGAGTTTTCCTCTGGCCTCTTGGAGGCCTTTTGTCAGCAGGAGGGCATTGAGCAGTCGTTCACGCTTCCGGCCTCTCCACAGCAGAATGGGGTTGCTGAGCGCCGCATTGGCTTAGTCATGGAGGTCGCTTGTACCTCCTTGGTTCATGCGGCTGCCCCCCATTTTCTGTGGCCGTTTGCAGTCCGATACGCTGCGCATCAGCTCAACCTCTGGCCCCGTGTCTCCTTACCGGAGACTTCTCCGACACTGCGTTGGATGGGAGAGGCTGGCGATGCGTCGCGTTTTCGGGTCTGGGGATCCCGAGCTTTTGTCCGCGACACGTCCGCGGACAAGCTCTCCCGTCGCGCTGTCCCCTTCGTCTTCCTTGGCTTTGTCCCGGACGCCCCTGGCTGGCAGTTCTACCACCCAACCTCGCGTCGTGTCCTGGCCTCTCAGGACGTCACTTTTGACGAGTCCGTCCCCTACTACCGCCTCTTCCCCTACCGCACTGCCCCGCTCCCCCCCCCGCCTCTCTTCCTCGCTCCAGGTGCTGAGGTACCAGACCCCCTCCCCCCTCAGGGTGCCGCTCCCTCAGGTGTGTCCCAGGTAGACCCGGGTGAGCCTGTCGAGGTAGCTGTTGACTCTCGTCCTGCTAGGGGTGCTGAGCCTGGGGGTGCTGCGTCTGGGGGTGATGAGCCTGGGGGTGCTGCGTCTGGGGGTGCTGAGCCTGGGAGTGCGGAGCCTGGGGGTGCGGAGCCTGGGGGTGCTGAGCCTGGAGGTGCGGAGCCTGGAGGTGCGGAGCCTGGAGGTGCTGAGCCTGGGGGTGCTGAGTCTGGGGGTGCTGAGTCTAGGGGTGCTGAGCCTGAGCGTGCTGCACCTGGAGGAGCCCTCTCCTCCCAGCAGCTGCAGGAGAGGTACCTCGAGTACTGCCGCCTCCGGAGAGGTGCTGCTGGAGCTCTTCCCGGTACTTCCCCTCCTACCCAGGAGCTCCCCCCCATTCAGCAGATCCGCGAGTGGTACACACGGCGCTGCAGTCTTCGGAGTGGTGCTCCTGGTGCTGAAGACCCTGGGGGTGGCGCTGCTGCTGGTACTGAGGACCCGGGCGTTGGAGCTGCTGCTGGTGCTGAGGCCCTGGGCGGTGGCGCTGCTGTTGGTGCTGAGGACCCGGGCGGTGGAGCTGCTGCTGGTGCTGAGGACTCGGACGTTGGAGCTGCTGCTGGAGCTGAGGACCCGGGCGGTGGCGCTGCTGCTGGTGCTGAGGACCCGGACGGTGGAGCTGCTGCTGGTGCTGAGGACTCGGACGGTGGAGCTGCTGCTGGAGCTGAGGACCCGGCCGGTGGAGCTGCTGCTGGTGCTGTGGACCCGGACGCTGGAGCTCCTACTGGTACTGAGGACCCGGCCGCTGGAGTCTCCTCTGCTTCTGGAGACGCTGCGCGGCCGCGACCGTACTTCGTACCACTCCTTCAGCAGGTTCTTGGGCAGGCTCCTCCTCCTTGTCCTCCTCCCTCCGTAGAGTGTCCTCCGCCTGTCCAGCCGCAGTCACAGTTACCGCCTACCTCGCCTCTCCCTGCTCCCTCTCCTTACACTGGTCCCACAGGAGGTCTTACAGAGCGTCGTGAGCCTGAGTCTCGTCCTGCGTCGCCTGTTCGTCCTGCTCGCATTGGTAGTCGTGTCCGTCGTGAGCGTCCTCCTCCTGTCCCAGGCACTCACTACATGACTCTGCGTCCCTCTACTGCTCCTCAGCGTGTCTCGCTACCGTCTCCTCCTGCGTCCTCTTTGCCTGACGTTCCGGACCCTGAGTCTGACCGGTATCGTACTGAGCACCCTACTGTCACGCGTCTCCTCGCTACTGTTGTCACTGACCCTACCTTTGAGTCCTCGGCTGTGTCTGCTCTGATCGCTGAGTTGGTTGACTTTGCTGCTGCCTGTTGTCTAGACTACGCTGCTAGCCTTGTTGCTGAGTCTGAGTCTGAGTCTGTCTGTCCTCCGTCCGTCGGGGGTGAGTGTGCTCTTGGCACGGACGTCCTTGAGGACAGACAGGAGGAGTTCCAGTGTCTTGCTGCTGCTTTGCCCCGTCTCGTGTCCTTGCTAGTTGCCCCTGAGGGAGACCCGGATGCACCAGACATCCCGACCCCGCGCACTTACGCTGAGGCGATGGCGGGTCCCTACTCCTCTCAGTGGCAGACAGCCATGGACGCCGAGATGGCTTCCTGGAAGTCCACACGCACCTACGTCGACGAGGTTCCCCCTCCTGGGGCGAACATCGTCAGTGGCATGTGGATTTTCAGGGTGAAGCGGCCGCCGGGTTCTCCGCCTGTCTTCAAGGCGCGTTACGTGGCTCGAGGCTTCAGTCAGCGAGAGGGAGTTGACTTCTTCCAGACCTTCTCCCCCACCCCGAAGATGACCACTCTTCGGGTGCTGCTGCACATAGCCGCTCACCGCGACTACGAGCTTCACTCACTTGACTTCAGCACTGCTTTCTTGCAGGGCAGCCTGCACGAGGAGATCTGGCTGCGCCGCCCACCTGGCTTCACTGGGTCGTTTCCTCCTGGTACCCAGTGGAGGCTTCAGCGGCCGGTCTACGGTCTCCGCCAGGCTCCGCGTGAGTGGCACGACACACTGAGGACTACACTTGCGGCTCTTGGGTTCGCGCCTTCTACAGCTGACCCGTCGCTGTTCCTGCGCACCGACACTTCGCTGCCGCCGTTCTACATCCTCGTGTACGTCGACGACTTGGTCTTTGCCACTGCTGACACTGCAGGACTCGCCTACGTGAAGTCGGAGCTGCAGAGGAGACACACGTGCACAGACCTGGGTGAGCTGACAAGCTATCTTGGCTTGCGGATCACCCAGGACAGAGCACGGCGCACCATCACCCTGACTTAGTCACACATGGTGCAGCAGGTTCTCCAGCGCTTCCGCTTCACGTACTCCTCGCCTCAGTCCACTCCTCTGCCTACCGGTCACTCGCTCTCAGCTCTGCCTTCGGATGAGTCCGTAGAGCCGAGTGGCCCGTATCCAGAGCTTGTGGGCTGCCTCATGTACCTGATGACCTGCACTCGACCTGACCTTGCATACCCTCTTAGCATCCTTGCACGCTATGTCGCTCCTGGCCGTCACAGGAAGGAGCACATGGATGCCGCTAAGAGGGTGTTGCGCTACTTGTGCAGTACGTCGGGCATGGGGCTTGTGCTTGGAGGGCGAGACCGAGTTGTTCTCACAGGGCACTCAGACGCTTCTTGGGCAGACGACCAGGCCACTCAGCGGTCGTCTCAGGGTTACACCTTCAGCCTTGGCTCTGGCTCAGTTTCTTGGCGCTCTACACGCTCTTCTTCTGTTCTCGGCTCCAGTTGCGAGGCTGAGATCTACGCTACAGCCATGGCTGCCCAGGAGCTACGCTGGCTGACCTACCTGCTGACCGACCTCGGAGAGCGGCCTCGTTCTCCTCCAGTGCTGTACGTCGACAACAAGGCTGCCATTGCCTTGTGTGAGGAGCACAGACTGGAGCACAGAACGAAGCACATCGCCCTGCGGTACTTCCTTGCTCGAGAGCTGCAGCAGCGCGGTCAGCTTTGTATTCGCTACGTGGCCATCGAGGCCAACACTGCTAATGTGTTCACCAAGGCGCTTCAGCCTCGTGACCATCAGCGCTTCTGCACTCTACTAGGCCTTGTGCCTACTGGACCTCACTTGCTTACCTCTTGACTTTGCTTGTACTGTGATCACTATATATATCTATACCTGCATGTTTACTCTTGCTAGGTTGTGATCACTGTATCTCTTGCTCTGTTATAAACTTGCATGTGAACTGGTCTTGTGACCACTAGCTTGTGCTCGGAATTTGTGTGGAATCCTTGAGATCCACCCTGAGCTTGTTGTTGCCTTGCTTTGCCTTGACTGGTCTTGTGACCCCTAGGTCTCCCCCACTTTGCCTATGGGGGTGTGTCAAACATTATACATGTTGTATTTGTGTAGGCTGTAGTGGGTTAGCCTATAGGGGGGTCACAACATTAGAGTTTTATATTTGTACTCACAATCCTTGCTAGTCCATCATTCCAGTTCACTCTCGTTGACAAGCTGTTCGTAATTGTGTGTGTTCTAAGACTATGTTGCTGCCATAGTGCCGTTCGTTCAAACTGACGCAGTGTCGTCAATTCTTGATGAAATCGTGCGATTTGATCGTTTAAAGCTGCTGTGCAGAAATCCGACAGTGCACTCTATCTTTGGTTCTAGGCACATTGAAGCCTATTGAAGCCTATTGTAACTATAACATCGTCGACCTCCCCGGTCGAATAGTAGGTCGACCAGCAGCTCCGTCGACCTCTCGGTCGAGCTGCAGGTGGACGGGATGCTCTGTGGACCTCCCGGTCGAGCTGCAGGTCGATGGGATGCTCCACAGGCCTTCCGGTCGAACTGCCCCGCCTGATTAACGGCCCACCCGTCACCCAGACTAGTCAGTTGAAGCTATCGAGCTTTCTGGTCGACAGCAACACCACAGCGGTCCCCTGCAGCTCGACGAAGCGTGTCAAGCAGCTCTCCCGCTGTGAACGGTCGGCTGCTACTCCCGTACATCCGACCAAGTCGTCGGCGTTGCCCAAGCGAGGGCGGGGCCAACACTCCACTCCCGTTAACACTCCCCTGCCGCGCTCACGCTTGGGCCTCCAGCCCACACGGCAGTACTCCACAGAGAGAACTCGTCCTCGGCGTTGCGGAGAATTCTATCCTATGGGGAGGATGGCGTGAGGGCGCGAGGGGTAGAATTCTGAGTGTTGCTCTTGACAGAGTTACTTGTTGACTTAGGAGAATTCAAGCATAGCTTTCACTAAGAAAAAGAGTTGAACAAGAAACAAGTATGGTACAACAAGAGAACCATATACTAGAACAAAGAACCCTGCAGAACGTTCCTAGTGGAACGTTGAACTATTTACCATGCATGTGGTTTGCCAACTCAGCAATGGCAGGTGAAACCACAAGTCTACCTAATTTGGTAGTTGTCCAGGTTGTTCATGCAGAGTTATGCACGTTTTTGTAGTTACAAAAACGTGTAGCAGGTTCTTTTCTGTGGCAGGTTCAATTTCTCCTGGCGGGTACAATTTCCGTCAGAATCTGATTGGTCGAAATTTCCCTGCGCTCCCATTGGTCGAAATTCGCGCACATTTGAATTTCTCGCAAAATTCATCTGTGCGTTCGCGTGGGTGCGCAGGGGTTACCGCGACCCTGCGCACATGAACTTCAGCGACCCTCTGCACCAGCTGCGCCCTTTGCACCTGTGCACAAGGTATTGCTGCTGCACCTGCGAAGTGTACAGTACCTCGTGCACAGGTGCCTCGGCACTTTCCTGTGCACAGGTACTGCACATCCGTGCAGATCCTCGGAACAGCACCTGCGGAAGCCACAAATTCGCCCATGCACCTGCAGGGCTCATCTCAACAGGCGTGCACCCCACACATAGCACGCCGTCACCGCACCAGCCATGTAGAAGGGCACGGCACCTACTGCTGCACCTCGTCGTCGCCGTCGCTGACGTCGGCCAGACGAACTTGGCCGATGGCGACAGAGCACCGGTTGAAAGCCGGAAAATGCAGCGCCTTCGTCAGGAAATTGGCTAGCTGCTCGGTGGTCGGGATGTACTTCAGCACAAACTTCCCGCGCCTCACCATGTGCTGCAGCCAGGCGTAGCGTCGCTCCATGTGCTTGAGGTCACCCGTCAACCCCATGCCTTCAGCGACCGTAATCGCCGACTTGTTGTCGACGCGGAGGATGGTCGGCTTCCCAGCTTCGAGCAGCTTGAACTCTGCAAGGAGGAAGCGAAGTCGACACCCCTCCTTGCCGGCGTCCGTGGCCGCGACGTACTCCGACTCGGTCGAGGAGAGCGTCGCGCACTTGATGCGCTGGCTCGACCAGGAGACCGCAGCCCCTCCAAAGATGAACACATAGCCGCCTGTGCTCGTCCGCTTCTGCTTGTCGCCCGCGTCATCGGCGTCCACGTAGCCGATCAGCTCCAGCGACTCTGGCCCACCGCCAAACTCCAGGGCGGTGTCGCGGGTGTCGGCGATGTAGGCGAGGCAGCGGTCGACCTCGCGCCAATGCTGGTCGCTCCTCACCGTGAGGCTGCTCCCCAGCTTGCTGCAGGCAAACGCGATGTCCGGCCTCGTCGTCGTCGCCGCGAACTGCAGCGATTTGACCTTTTGCCGGTACTCCTCCTCCTCGCGCTCCTGCGCCTCTCATCGTCGAATGTCAGCTCGGCATAGGCATCGACCGAGACCGGCGTCTTCGGGATTCGACCGCCCTGCTCCTCATCGATGAAGCGCCTACGCAGCTTGTCGGGGTAGTTCTGTTGGTGCAGCCACAGCTTTCTCGTCGGCCTGTCGCGCACGATGTCCAGCCCGAGATACTTGACGACCTGCGAAATCTCCCGCAGCTCAAAGGCGGCCTCCAGCAGCTCCTTCAGCTCCTTCAGCATCGCAGTGCTGCTGCTGGCGGCGAGCAGGTCGTCGACGTAGACCAGCACCCAGCAGGTCACTCCGTCATCGCCGGTCTTGAAGTAGAGCGCCGTGTCGACCTGGCTCTTCTTCCACCCAGCCCCAAGCAGCACTCCGTCAAGAGCCCTATACCACAGTAGTGGTGACTGCTTCAGCCCGTAAAGGCTCTTTATCAGCTTGCATACCCGGCCGGTCCCATCGTCGAAGCTGTCCGGCTGGTACATGTAGAGCACCTTGTCGAGCTTGCTCTGCAAGAAAGGTTGTTCATGTCGAGCTGCATCAGGTTGAGGTCGAGGACAGCGACGATGCTGAGGAAGATCCTCAGCGTGACGTAGCTGCTCATCGGCGAGTACGTCTCGTCGTAGTCAGCGCCGTACACCTGTGTGAAGCCCTTCACGACCAGCCTCGCCTTCTCGCGCTCGATGGTGTCGTCGATGAGGTACTTGGTCGTCAGCACTTACCGGTTCTTCATGATGTTCACTCCGCTTGGGCATTCGACCAGCTCTCACGTGCCCATGCCGATGAGGCTGCGAATCTCTTCTTCCATGGCGGCCTTCACCGCATTGCCCTTCCAGCTCACGAGCGCATCCTTCACCGTCATCGTGGCGATGTCCCAGCGGTGTTCGGGGTCGGCATGCACATCGAGATCGAGCTCCGGTAGTTCTTCATCCTCCTCGGCGTCGTCGTACAGCTGGTCGTCGTCGACCTCGTCGAAGGCAGCTGGCGGTAGGCAGGTGTGGAAGCTCAGCCGCTCCGGCGGCCGTCGAGCTCGACCGGTGCGTCGCAGCTCAGGCTTCTCGATCGTAACCTCCACCACATCGCTGTCGGTGGACTCCTCACCCGTCAACTTCTCCCCTTCCTCGTTGACATCTTCGTCGTCGACCAGCTGCTTCGACCCATCGACCGGCTGCTCGCCTGCTGCAGACTTCGATAGCTCCCCTGTCGACTGTCCCCCTGCTGGTGCCTCCTGTTCGACCGGCTCCCATGTCTGCTGCTCCCCTATCGTCGACGGCTTTCGATGCTCATCGACGAGCTTGGCGCCTTGTCGACCGCCTGCGATGCCACTGGCCGGCGCCACAGTCGACGCCTCAAGGCTCCCCTCATCGCTGGTGGTCGACACAGGTGTCGACGCAGGCCGATCTGCGACGGGGGAGGGAGGAGCAAGAGCAAAGGTGGGTGGAGGAACCTCCACAACATCCTCATCAGCAGGCTGATCGACTTCGGCGAGCAGCGGGACTGTCGCCGTCGAGGTGTCCGTCGACCGTTGTGCCTGCAGCCGCTTCGACGCAGACCCATACTTCATCTTCAACACCTCCAGCGACAGCGTCTCGTAAAAGATCACGTCGACCAACGTGACCACTTTGTTGGCGGTCAGGTCGAGCACCTCCCAACCCTTGCTCTCCGGCGACACGCCGAGGTGAAGCTCCCAGCAAGCCTTCGGTGCCAGCTTCCCACCGCACTGCTGCTCGGGAACCATGAACTGCACCATGCAGCCCCACACCCGCGCCAGCGTAAGGTCGGGCTTTTTCCCAGTCAGCAGCTGGTACGGAGTCGTCCCCGGCGGCGTCGTCGACCGCTCCAAGCAGTTGCGCACCCAGACAGCCTGTCGAAGAGCGAGATGCCACCAGTGGTGCTGCACGCCCATGAGCAGCAGCATCGTCCGCACGGACTCGACGACCGTGCGCCTCTCCCGCTCAGCCATGCCGTGCTGCTGCGGAGTGTAGGGGCACGTCAGATCGTGGACGAAGGTGGTGAAATCCTGTCCGAGGAACTCCCCTCCCTGATCAGAGCGGAGCGATAGTACCGACTTTTGCGTCTGCCGTTCCACCAGCACCAGCCACTTCTGAAACTCCCGCAGCACGTCGCTCTTCTTTTTGACCGGCATTGCTCACACGAATCGAGTGTGGCGATCCTTCAGCAGCAGGAAGTACAAGCTGCCATCCTTGGCAGCCACTCGAAATGGACCGCACAAGTCAATGTGCACGACACCCAGTGCCTCCTCGGCGTCCGAGCCCTGGTCGGGGAAGGTGTGCCGCGCCAGCTTTCCTCCGACACACGAGACACACGACGGGTCTACTTTGGTCGACGGCGTGATGTCGAGCCCAGTAGCAACCTCATGCTTCGACGAGCTCTTATCGTGTTGATGCCGACGTGCGCGAGCCTCGCGTGCAGCCGGGTCGGGAGTCACCTTCGTCGCCGAGACGATCGTCCGTAGAGCCACCACCTCGTTCGACGGCGACCGCGTCGAGCAGGGACGAAGGTCGGTGCAGGAGACTCGTCCGGTGTAGCGTGCTCGACCGAGCACCTCCCCGCTAACTGTGACAAGCAGCATATCGTCACCATCGACTTGCAGCTGCACTCCGCTCTCCTTCAGCTGGCTAGAAGGCAGCAGGTTCGCCTGTACGCCCGGAACGTAGAGCACGTCGGGGATGAAGACCTGCTTCCCGGCCTCCCCTTGCAGAGTGACGGTTCCGCGACCCTCGACAGGCTGCAGTGCACTGTTGAATCCATGCACGTGCTTCACGCCGTCGCTCGGCCCCATGTCGACGAAGACCGTCTTCGTCCCCATCAGGTGGTGAGCGCAACCGCTGTCGAGCAGCACCGCCATCGGGTTGGCTTGCACAGCTGCCGCCACCGCCTGGAAGCCCTCGCCAGCCTCCGGCGCCAGCGGTCCGGAGCACGACCATCGAGCACGACGCCCCCCCCGTCGCCGCGGTCCTTGCCGCTGGAGCTGTCAACTTCCTTCTGTTGTGTGATGCTATCATTCGCATTCACGTCTGTCTGCCTCCTGTTATTGTCACAATAGGCTCCAATAGGCTTCAATGTGCCTAGAACCAAAGATAGAGTGCGCAGTCAGATTTCTGCACAGCGGCTTTAAACGTTCATAGCGATCTGCTCACAACTTCAAATGACCTCATTCAACTTGGATCTGGAGCGTCTTAACGTCATCTACAATAGGCAATTAAGATCGCACGATTTCATGAAGAATTGACGACACAGCGTCGGTTTGAACGAACGGCACTATGGCAGCAACATAGTCTTAGAACACAAGTTACGAACAGCTAGGAAGAGTTACGAGTTGGAAGGACTGCAGATCCTACAAACCGCAAGAGCCGAGGTACAGTGATGGGGAACAGTGCCACACTGTCCCCAACCAAGAAGGGTCTCGAAACTACCCTTCACAAGGGCCTACACCAACTGAAATGTGACACTACACATTGAGGTGTAGCCTTTTTTGGCGAGCTTCAAAACACTTGAAGCTTGAAACCAAGGCTCGGGTTCTTCATCACAAACTCAACCTTGAGTTCTTGATGAATCTGCTGCACACACCTGCGACACGCTGAACGTTCGACAAGCGACAAAATAGAAACCGCGCACGACAAAATGGAAACCGCGCGGGACACACAAAATGACCGCGTAATACGCGGCTAGCGATGACTCGCTATTGACTTCAAACACACACTCGACATCATGACCCATCATTCACACACCATTATAAGCATTAAATATATATTTATTTCATGCACTCATACCACTCCATGCACACATGCATGCACGCACACGGACAACAAGCCGAGTGCAAACCGTAGGTTGCACCAACAAACTCCCCCTCGGGTTGTTGGCCTTAGGAACTTGCTCTCTCAGTTCAGAGCCATCCCAGCCAGCTTGCAACACTTCCAATGCTGCTGCTCCACCAGCCTCTTAGTCATCATGTCTGCCGGCTGCCCCATCGTCTTCACGTAGCGCAACTCGACTTCACCCGCGGCCACCATGCTCCTCGTCCAATTCCACTTCACCCTCATATGCTTGGTCAGACCATGTAACACATGGTTCTTGGCTAGAGCTATGGCTCCCTGGCTGTCACAATAGAGAGGGGTTGGTCCTTGCTGCTCCTCCCCCAATTCAGCCAACAAACGCCGCTGCCACACAATCTCCCGTACGGCACGGAAGAGTGCCATGTACTCGGACTCCACCGAGCTCAAAGCTTGGTCAACCTGCTTCTTGCTCTCCCAAGCAGTTGGACCTCCACCAACACAGCAAATGAACCCTCCAACACTTGTCATGTCCTCTGGTTCTGATGCATATGATGCATCCGAGTAGGCGGTGAGGAACAATCGCCCGGGTTCAACACCATCCGCGCCCTTTTGGCGCCTTTGCGCCGCTGCCGAGTATTGCAGCCCAACAGTCGGTGTTTGGCCAAGGTACTTGGCCACCCTCATTCCAGCTGCTACCTGCTCCTCATTAGGGCATTGCACAACCCTTGCCAGCTGCCCGGTAGCAAACGCGACGTCCGGTCGTGTGTTGACTGCCGCATACATGAGGCTGCCCACCAACGAGTGAAATCGGCGCCTCTCCTCTTCACCCACGCTCTCCTCCTCTGGTCCCTTCACACACTTGAACCCAAAAGGAAAGGGTGTAGCCACATGGCCTTTATTCTGCCCAAAGTTGGCAGCCAATGCCTCCAGGTACTTCCGTTGGTGCACCCGCATGCACCGCTTCTCCACGTCTCGTTCGATGTGGAGCCCGAGGTAGAAGTTTACGTCCCCCAGGGATTTGCACTTGAACTTGTCTTGCAGCTTCAGCATCACCTCCTTCACAAGGTCAGAGGAGGGCGAGAAGATAAGAATGTTGTTCACATAGACCACCATGAAGCTCCTCTGCTCCCCCTCGCCAAGCATGAACAAGGAGTGATCGGCCGTTGAGGGAGTGAAGCCGATCTCCTCCAATACTTCACGCAGCTTCAAGTACCACTGCCTAGGGGCCTGCTTCAGCCCATAGAGGGCCTTCTTCAGCTTCCACACTCTGCCGCTGCCGTCATCAAACCCCTCTGGCTGCGCCATGAAAATCTCCTCCTCGAGGATTCCGTTGAGGAACGCCGTGACGATGTCTAGCTCCTTCACCACCCAACCTTTGATCGCGGCTCTCGCGAGTAGGGTCCGCAGCGTCGTCGGCTTCACCATAGGAGCAAACAGCTCCTTGTAGTCCACATTCTCCTTCTACTGGTACCCCTTGGCCACCAGCCGAGACTTGTAACGCTCGATCTTGCCGTCGGCGTCGGACTTGATCTTGAAGAGCCACTTGGACGTAATCGCCGTACGCCCCTCCGGTAGCTCCACCAACTCGTACGTGTCGTTCTCCTCAATGCTCTTCAGCTCACTCTCCATTGTCTTCTTCCACTCCTCAGCATCACCACTCTCCAAGGCCTCCTTGAGAGTTGCTGGTTCTCCCGGCATCTCCACCGGAGAGATGCGAACGCACACTCCTCTTAGTCACTCTCCTCGTCGTCTCCGACCATCATTGCCGCTCCAGCTAGGGCCGTCTTGCCCTGCTTCCCCAGCGCATCATAGGTCAGCCTATTGGGGGCTTGAACTCTACTCTTGCCCCTTCCTTCCTCCTCAGCTACAGGTACTTGAAGCCTTGGCGTTGCTGCGGTGTGGTGCGGTTCCGTGGAGCGCTCGTAGTGCGGGAAGGGAGCGTCGGTGCACGCTCGCTCACTTGCTGCACCTCCTCCTCTTCTTCCTCTGCATCCTTGGCCTCCTCTCCCCCATTCACAAGGGAAGATTGCCTTGTGGTGGTGCTGCCGCTGCTCAGCTCCAAAGGCAGCTCCACGTGCTCCAAGCCGGAACTCTTCACCTCCCCAAACCGCACGCCTATCTTCGCCTCATTCTCCGCCTTCCAATCCTTGTACATAAAGTTCTCCATGAACTTGCAGTCCCTGCTCACCATGAACTTCTTGGTCCCAAAGAAGCCACCCCTTGCTGTTTTGAGCCATGCCCAAGTGCACGGCCCACACCGCCTTGGCACCAAGCTTGTTGTGCCGAAGATGCTTAGGCACGAGCGCCATGCACATGCACCCAAACACCCGAAGCATATCCACCTTTGGCTTCCTTCCAAGCCACTCCACATAGTGCACCCATTTGTTTGCTCCCACATGAGTCAACACTCTGTTCTTGGCCACACACGCGCTCCGCACCGCATCAGGCCAGAAATAGTCGGGTAGCCCGGCTTCTATTAGCAACCCGCGTGCCGCCTCCGTGATTGTGCGGTTCGCCCTCTCGGCGATACTGTTCATTGCAGGGGAGTATGGCATGGTGAGGGAGTGCCGAATACCATTCCTCTTCAGCCACAGCCCAAACTCCTTGCTCAGGAACTCTCCCCCTCGATCGGTGCGGATCGACTTCACTAGTCGGTCTTGTTGCCGCTCCACCATCGGGAACCAATCGGTCTTCAACGTTTCAGCCACATCGCTCTTCTTGGCCAGCACGTACACCCACGTCATGCGAGTGTAGACATCCACTATGGTGAGGAAATACTCAGCTCCAGCAGCTCCAAGCTTCAGGGGGCCCACCACGTCCATCACCACCTCATCAAGCGGTGCCTTTGCCGTTGCCTCCGAACTAGGGAACGGAAATCGAGTGAACTTGGCTTGCAAGCACGTTGGGCAGCCATGCACCTCATCGGGCTCCCCCTTCACACGTATGCCAGCAACCATCTCATTCTTCACTAGCTGCTGCAAGATGGGTAGGGCCACATGCCCCATGCGCCGATGCAAAGTCAACCAATCACACTCCCCCGTAGCCGAAGTCGGATTGGAGAATGCCGCGCTAGCAATAGCGCCCCACATACTCTCTCCGTAGTCCTCCTTCGCTGCTGCCTCGGGGTTCTCCTCACCCTTGTGCTGCTCCTTGGCTACTGCACCACTCTCCTTATGGTCACTCCAGATTTGCTCCTCTTGAGCTCGTTCTCCTTAGCGCGACCGTTCGCGCCGTCGCCGCTACCAACCGCTTCAACCTTGGTGCTGACGCTTGCTGCCACTTGCCTCTCCTTAGATATGGGGACCACAGGGATCTGCCACATCTCATTGTAGACGTCCCTATCCTCGTGAAGGTCCCATAGAATCCGGTCGCCAATCCTTGCGGTGTAGGTCTTGGCTCCCTTCGAGTTCGTGTCCATGCCGGCCTTCGCCAATCTTCGCACGGAAATCAGGTTCGCAGCAAGGCTGGGCACCCAAAGCACGTTCTTGAGGCCCACCATCTTTCCATCAGCACCCTTGAACATGGCCTTGCCCATGCCTTTCACCTCCGCTCGCTGCCCCAAAGCCGATGTGACATGCTTCACCGGTGACGGCTCGAGTTCGGTGAGCAAGTCGGGGCGAGGTGTCATGCTATAGGTGGCTCCGCTATCGATCACCCAAAAGTCCAGGGGGTGTAGGGTCACCTTCCCCACAGCTGCTGGCTCCTCAAGGTCTTCATCCTTCTCTGGACCAGCTGATACTTGTGTCGAGACGAAGTAGAATAGACCCGGGTATCGATCGTCGCTCAGGTCCTTGTCGTTATCTCCACTCTTCATGTTCGCGGCTCCACCTCCGCGACCACCACGGCCTCCTTGGCCTCTTCCTCTCCCTCCTCCTGCTCCTCTACTCTCTTGGTCTTGAGCAGGGGTCCATCCTTCAGGGAGCTTGTAGCAATCGCGCCACATGTGTCCGGTCTTGCCGCAATAGTGACACTCGCCGTCGAATCGGCCGCGACCGCGCCCGTAGCTCTTGTCGTCGCTGCCGTAACCGCCACTCCCGCGGCCTCCAACGAAGTTGCTGTCACCAAATCTTCCTCCCCCTCGTCCTCTGCCTCTTCCTCGGTCATATCCACGGCCGACGCTTGCTGCCCCAGCGCCATCCGCACTCGCCAACTCACGGCGGCGGAAGTCCTCTTGTAGGATCGCGCGCTTCACGTCTTCAAGCGAGAGACGGGGCAGATCACGGTTCAAGTTGATGATGAGGGAGGACCACGAATCGGGGAGTAAGGCCAGCAACTTGGTCTTCTTCTGGAGCTCACTGTAGTTCAAATCAGCTCCCTCAAGCCGCGTCAACAAGTCGAAGAATTTCTGCACCCCGTCTTCCACGGGTTCATCTTCCTCAATTCTTAGCGTCGCCATTTGCCATTCCAACACCACAGCTACCGCCGCTGTTGCAGGAGCGTGTATACCCTTGAGAGCAGCCCATGCCTTTGGTCCCTTCTCTTGATCACGCTGGAAAGGCTTGATGTGACGGATTTGACTGCTCCCCAACGCTTGCCCTAGTAGGAGGTAGCCTTGTGCGCTCTTCCGCACCCACGGGCTCTTCTCCGGGTCGTTCTCGGGACGCTTCTCCGTTCCTTCCATGACCTCCAGCAGATCATAGTGATCAAACACGTTCTCCATTCTGAAGGACCAATCGGCAAAGTTGTCACCGTTGAACTTGTCAAGCCCGAACACTCTCGGCTCATCCTTTGAAGGCCCAAGAGTAGGTTGCACGGACGCCATGGCTGAATCACGGGCTTGGCCTTGTGCTTGGGCTTCTCCATTGCCTCCAGCACCTCTGCCACCCCTCTCTTCAGGTCCAGCCATCATCGTAGCTGCTCCAAGGCGCTGTGATACCACTTGTTATAGTCACAATAGGCTTCAATGTGCCTAAAACGAAAGATAGAGTGCAAAGTTGGATTTCTCCCATCAAATGTTTGTGCATTGCATGCGTGGTGTGAGCGTGTGCAAGAATTTGTGGTATGCGCGGTTTGGATTTCCTGAGTGTGTGTGAATGTTATTTGGCTTGAGCAGATATGTGAAGGGACTGCTCTGCTCAATAGCTTTCCGACGAACCAAGAATCGTCGCGATCGGAAAGAAAGTTACGAACGTTGGAGTTCGTATGCTTTCTGTACTTAGGTTGCGGCGACTTTGGGGAGTTGTGGGAGTGACTCAATATGGGGTACATACTTTTGGGGGTTGGGAAATTCGAACCCATCACTGAAGAATGCTGCCATGTGGTTGGGTGAAGCCAAACCAGGTTGGCAAGTGTGGCCAAGTGGGTTGAGGTGGATGGCATGAGTTGGGATAAAGACAAATGTGAAAGTGGGGTTGCCTATGGAGAGGGGCATTGTGTGGCATAGGGTTTCCTGTGGTTGGGGACTCCATTGGGACCTTCCCTCTCGTCCTCCTCTTCCCTCCCACCTGGTTTAGTGCTACTGAAACTCTCTTGTGTGCAACATTTGTAAACTTGTGAAAACTTTTGTGAGTGAGTTAAGTTTCTATGTTGCAGCATACCCCCTAGTGCGCCGAAAAGCATAACTCAAGATATACTCCATCTTTTGAGGTGATTCAAATTGGGAATTGTAGCCACGGTCTAGAGCTACAATATACTCGAGTTTGACGGTTAGTTATTTGTCGACGGCGTTTCTTGTGAAATCGCGGTTTCTGTCCAGAATTCTAAGCCAACTATTTTTGAGTTATTTGGGCACCTAAGCTTCTAGACTCCGTCCTTAGTCTTTAACACCTTCGTCAACGACGCCTTCTTCGACGTCTTCTTCTCCTTGCACGGCTTCTCATCTTGACGGGGGCGACGACTTGCCGATCGACCGCGGCCTCCCTTGTTGTCGTCCTCGTCGATGTCGTCGCGGTCGGGGCACTCGAAGGAGAGATGGTCGGGGTCGCCGCAGATCCAGCACTCCTGCCGTCAACCACCACCTCCACGGCCTTTGTCCCGCGTCGACTTCTTCTCGTCGACCTCCTTCTTCGACCGCCCACCTCCGCTACCACCTCCCCCGGGCTTCCCGCGCTGCTCCTGCTGACGATTCTGCTTCGTCGGTGCAGCATAGCTCGCCTGCGGAAGGAGCTATGTGGGCTGCTCTTCCTCCTGCATTGCCTCATCTTGAAGGATGTAGCTGGTGATGGAGTCCTCGTCGAGGGACTTACGCGTGCCAGGCACCATCATCATCCTCTTTATGAGGTTGTAGCTGCGCGGCAAGCCCTTGACGACGTGGGTGATGTAGGATGCCGTCGAGTATTCGGCGCCTGCCATCCGCATCTCAGCCAATGGAACCCCATACTGGAGCCATAGTCTTTACGTGGCAGCAACTAGGTTCAATCTTTGTAAAAAATGTTGTTAATAAAAAAATTGCTTATTTCTCTTGTGGAGAAAATTTCGGCGGTAACCGGTTTCGGCTTATAGCCTTTCTCAGACCACAAAGATGCAAATGAAGCAAACTAGAGCTAATATACTACTCCCGAGGGCTCTACGCGAGGCATTCCTTCGCTGGGCCAGGGAGAGCTGTACTGTAGGGCTGTAACAAACACTACACTACACCAACTCTTATGAGTAGAAACTAAATAATTTCCAACTCTTTTAGGCAACTTCCAAGCGACGATAGCTCTCCGTGTAGAAAACACACCGTGTGACATTGTAGCGAGTTGATTTTTGAGTCGACTCAAAATGCCCCCCAAGTGAGAACGGTCAACCAGCGGGTTGAGCAGCAGTTTCAGGACAAGGGGGCCACGGGTTGGAGAGTTTTGTAAAGAAGATGCGCGTTGGAGTAGTTCCCCACGATCAGAAAAAGAGACTGACTTAAAAATCAAAAGAAGGAATTTCTCCAGGTAACCGAGAGCCCGTAAACGAGTAAAGAAAAGAGCACGGGAGTGGAAGAAGTCAGAGAATGAGGATGATCGCAGAAAAAGCGTTGTAGCTCGCTGCGGATGAAACCAAGCTTAGTAGCTCGGGTGTGATAAGACTTAAACGGAAGGTATAAGTAGCGGTTCATCGGCTTCTGAAACAGCTTCAGATCTAGTGTACCAGAAGATGAGAACCTCTCCCCCTTAAACACCGTCAAGTCTAGAAAATCCATAGTCTGTTCTGAAATGACCCAGGTAAGACGAATGGAAGGATTTAAGGTGTCGAACCGCTTCTGAAAAAAGTAAAACTCCTCCCGCGTCCCCTCCCACATAACCAAACCGTCGTCAATGAAACGAAGGTGTAAGGCGGGAAAAACGCGCAGTGAGGAATGCAGTTGAATGTCCAGGTAGCTTAGAAAAAGGACCGCAAAGCAAACAGCTACAGAGGTACCCATGGCTGTGCCCTAGACTTGACGAAAGAAACGGCCGTTAAAAGACACAAAACTGTTGAACATCACCCATCTAAGAAGGCGGATGATGATTGGTGCAAGCGGATGACGTTCTTTCCGAAGAAAATAATCGACGGCGTCAATACCGTCCCATAGAGAAATTGACGGATAAAGGGATTCAACGTCATACAACGCGAGCAGCAGATTAGAAGAGAAACTCTGCTTTTCCAGCTCCAGTATAAGGCTTTTAGAGTCCTTAACGTAAGTAGACTGCTTTAGCACTAGAGGCCGGAGGACGGAGTCAAGCCATTTGGAGGCATTAGTAGTAATGCAAGAATGACAGGCCGCAATAGGCCGACCGGCAGGAATCTTCTTGTGAATTCTAAGAAGAACGTAGAACGCATGAACCTTCCAGTCGGACTGCGGTTTATGAAAAAATGAGTTCCAAATTCGAGCTTTAATAAGAGAATTCCACTCGGCTCGAGTAGAATGAAGCTCGCCAAGGATTTCCAAAATAGGAACCTCTGAATACTTCTTATATACTTTAGAATCAAGCAGGTATTTCAAGCACTTCACTTGATAAAAATCCCTGCAAGTGGTCATCGACCTGGGTGGTCGACGGGCACGCACTGGAGCCTCTGGTCGACCTGGTTGCTGTCAGAATAACTGAGCAGGAATGAATGAACTAGAACAGAGTTTGGTACAAGTAGGAAACCCTAACTTTGTGTACCCCCTAAGGTGTAACCCACTACAGCCTAGACAATATAAACATGCAATGTTTGACACACCCCCATAGGCGCAGTGGGAGACAACCACAGGGTCACAAGACCAGTCAAAGCAAAGCAAAGCAAGCTCAGGGTGGATCTCAAGGATTCCACACAAATTCCGAGCACAAGCAAGCGGTCACAAGACCAGTTCACATGCAGGTTTATAACAAAGCAAGAGATAAAGTGATCACAACCTAGCAAAAGTAAACAAGTAGGGATATATATATAGTGATCACAGTACAAGCAAGGTCAAGAGGTAAGCAAGTGAGGCCCAGTAGGTACAAGGCCTAACAGAGTGCAAAAGCGCTGATGGTCACAAGGCTGAAGCGCCTTGGTGAACACATCAGCAGTGTTGGCCTCCGTGGCCACGTAACGCAGACAAAGCTGACCACGCTGCTGCAGCTCTCGAGCAAGGAAGTACCGCAGAGCGATGTGCTTCGTTCTGTGCTCCAGTCTGTGCTCCTCACACAAGGCAATGGCAGCCTTGTTGTCGACGTACAGCACTGGAGGAGAACGAGGCCGCTCTCCGAGGTCGGTCAGCAGGTAGGTCAGCCAGCGTAGCTCCTGAGCAGCCAAGGCTGTGGCGTAGATCTCAGCCTCACAACTGGAGCTGAGAACAGAAGAAGAGCGAGTAGAACGCCAAGAAACTGAGCCAGAGCCAAGGCTGAAGGTGTAACCCTGGGACGACCGCTGAGTAGCCTGGTCGTCTGCCCAAGAAGCGTCTGAGTGCCCTGTGAGAACAACCCGGTCTCGCCCTCCAAGCACAAGCACCATGCCCGACGTACTGCACAAGTAGCGCAACACCCTCTTAGCAGCATCCATGTGCTCCTTCCGGTGACGGCCAGGAGCGACATAGCGTGCTAGGATGCTAAGAGGGTATGCAAGGTCAGGTCGACTGCAGGTCATCAGGTACATGAGGCAGCCCACAAGCTCTGGATACGGACCACTCGGCTCTACGGACTCATCCGAAGGCAGAGCTGAGAGCGAGTGACCGGTAGGCAGAGGAGTGGACTGAGGCGAGGAGTACGTGAAGCGGAAGCGCTGGAGAACCTGCTGCACCATGTGTGACTGAGTCAGGGTGATGGTGCGCCGTGCTCTGTCCCGGGTGATCCGCAAGCCAAGATAGCTCGTCAGCTCACCCAGGTCTGTGCACGTGTGTCTCCTCTGCAGCTCCGACTTCACGTGGGCGAGTGCCGCGGTGTCAGCAGTGGCAAAGACCAAGTCGTCGACGTACACGAGGATGTAGAACGGCGGCAGCGAGGTGTCGGTGCGTAGAAACAGCGACGGGTCAGCAGTAGAGGGAGCGAACCCAAGAGCCGCAAGTGTCGTCCTCAGTGTGTCGTGCCACTCACGTGGCGCCTGGCGGAGACCGTAGACTGGCCGCTGAAGCCTCCACTGGGTGCCAGGAGGAACTGACCCAGTGAAGCCAGGGGGGCGGCGCAGCCAGATCTCCTCGTGCAGGCTGCCCTGCAAGAAAGCAGTGCTGAAGTCAAGAGAGTGAAGCTCGTAGTCGCGGTGAGCGGCTATGTGCAGCAGCACCCGAAGAGTAGTCATCTTCGGGGTGGGGGAGAAGGTCTGAAAGAAGTCTACTCCCTCTCGCTGACTGAAGCCTCGAGCCACGTAGCGCGCCTTGAAGACAGGCGGAGAACCCGGCGGCCGCTTCACCCTGAAAATCCACATGCCACTGACGATGTTCGCCCCAGGAGGGGGAACCTCGTCTACGTAGGTGCCTGTGGACTTCCAGGAAGCCATCTCTGCGTCCATGGCTGTCTGCCACTGAGAGGAGTAGGGACCCGCCATCGCCTCAGCGTAAGAGCGTGGGGTCGGGATGTCTGGTGCATCCGGGTCTCCCTCAGGGGCAACTAGCAAGGACACGAGACGGGGCAAAGCAGCAGTAAGGCAGTGGAACTCCTCCTGTCTGTCCTCAAGGACGTCCGTGCCGAGGGCACACTCACCCCCGACGGACGGAGGACAGGCAGACGCAGACTCAGACTCAGCGACAAGGCTGGCAGCGTAGTCTAGGCGACAGCGAGCAGCAAAGTCAACCAACTCAGCGACCAGAGCAGACGCAGCAGAGGACTCAAAGGTCGGGTCAGGGACAACTGTAGCGAGGAGACGCGTAACAGTGGGACTGGCAGCACGACGGGAGTCAGACTCCGGGTCAGGAAGAGTAGGAAGAGAGGACGCAGGAGGAGACGGCAGCGGGACACGCTGCGGAGCAGTGGAGGGACGCAGAGTCATGTAGCGAGTGCCAGGGACAGGAGGAGGACGCTCACGTAGGACACGACGACCAGTGCGAGCAGTACGAACAGGCGACGCAGGACGAGACTCAGGCTCACGACGCTCTGTAAGACCTCCTGTGGGACCAGCGTAAGGAGAGGGAGCAGGGAGAGGCGAGGCAGGCGGTAACTGTGACTGCGGCTGGACAGGCAGAGGACACTCGACGGAGGGAGGAGGACTAGGAGGAGGAGCCTGACCAAGAACCTGCTGAAGGAGCGGTACGAAGTACGGTCGCGGCCGCGCAGCGTCTCCAAAAGCAGCAGGGACACCAGTGGCAGCCCCAACGCCCGAGTCCTCAGCTCCAGCAGCAGCTCCAACGCCCGGGTCCTCAGCACCAGTAGGAGCTCCAACGCCCGAGTCCTCAGCACCAGCAGCAGCGCCACCGCCCGGGCCCTCAGCACCAGCAGTAGGGCCACCGGTCAGGTCCTCAGCACCAGCAGCAGCGCCACCGGTCGGGTCCTCAGCACCAACAGTAGCTCCAACGCCCGGGTCCTCAGCACCAGGTGCAGCTCCAGCCCCCGGGTCCTCAGCACCAGCAGCAGCTCCAGCGTCCGGGTCCTCAGCACCAGCAACAGCACCACCGCTCGGGTCCGCAGCACCAGGAGCACCACTACGAAGACTGCAGCGCCGCGTGTACCACTCGCGGATCACCTGAATGGGGGGGAGCTCCTGGGTAGGAGGGGAAGTACCGGGACGAGCTCCAGAAGCACCTCTCCGGAGGCGGCAGTACTCGAGGTACCTCTCCTGCAGCTGCTGGGAGGAGAGGGCTCCTCCAGGTGGAGCACGCTCAGGCGCAGCACCCCCAGACTCAGCACCCCCAGTCTCAGCACCCCCAGACTCATCACGTCCAGACTCAGTACCTCCAGGCTCCGCACCTCCAGGCTCCGCACCTCCAGGCTCCGCACCTCCAGGCTCAGCACCCCCAGGCTCCGCACCCCCAGACGCAGGACGCGAGTCAACAGCTACCTCGACAGGCTCACCCGGGTCTACCTGGGACACACCTGAGGGAGCGGCACCCTGAGGGGGGAGGGGGTCTGGTACCTCAGCACCTGGAGCGAGGAAGAGAGGCGGGGGGGGGGGAGCGGGGCAGTGCGGTAGGGGAAGAGGCGGTAGAAGGGGACGGACTCGTCAAAAGTGACGTCCTGAGAGGCCAGAACCCGGCGCGAGGTGACGTGGTAAAACTGCCATCCAGGCGCGTCGGGAACAAAGCCAAGAAAGACACAGGGAACAGCGCGACGCGAGAGCTTGTCCGCGAACGTGTCGCGGACAAAAGCTCGAGATCCCCAGACCCGGAAACGCGACGCATCGCCAACCTCTCCCGTCCACCGAAGAGTCGGGGAAGTCTCCGGCAAGGAGACACGGGGCCAGAGGTTGAGCTGATGCGCGGCGTACCGGACCGCAAACGGCCACAGAAAGTGGGGAGCAGCCGCATGGGTCAGGGAGGTACGAGCGACCTCCATGACCAAGCCAATGCGGCGCTCAGCGACCCTATTCTGCTGTGGAGAGGCCGGAAGCGTGAACGACTGCTCAATGCCGTGCTCAGCACAGTAGGCTGCCAAGAGGTCGGAGGCGAACTCACCATCTCTGTCAGAGTGCAAGCGCAGGACAGGAAAGTTCGAGTGAAAGCGCTTGCCTAGCTGGAGACGGGCTCGGCTGATCCAGGGGATCAAAACACCAGGGACGTCACCCTTGGAGCGCAAGGGGAAGACCGTGGTGTAGCGCGAGTAGTCGTCAACAACTATCAGGAAGTACCTCTCCTGACCCTGACCACGGACGCGGGCTGGGCCCCACACGTCCATGTGGAGCGTCTGCAAGGGAGCAGTCGTCGGGGGAAAGGAGGAGGAGTGAGGAGCGGCGCGCTGCCGCCCCTCGACACAGGGAATGCAGTCAGGAGCAGGGGAGTCGGGAAGGGGAGGGAGCACCCTGGGAAGACCAGCAACAAGGTCCCGTTTGTGCATGGCCCGAAGGCGCTGCACAGACAGGTGACCAAGGCGGTGGTGCCAGAGGACAGTCTCATGCGCCAGAGAGCGACATGAGCAGGGGGCGGACAGCTGACCTGACGCAGACACAGACGCAGACGCAGCTACCTGAGGGGACTCAGTGGTCAGTGTGTACAGGTCCGACCCCGGCTCCCGAGTGAAAGTAGCCAGGTGGCGGCCCGTCCGAGCACATGTGCAATGTGTCACACGCTCGTAGGCAGGGGTGAACTGGTGAACACCCCCGTCCTGCAGAGCACAGCCCGCCACCAAGTTCGTAGAGAACGAGGGGAGGTAGAGACCTGAGAGCGTGCCGGACGGAACCGCTGGACACGGAAGTGTAGTGGAGGAGGTCGCAATGACCGGACCCCCAGAGGGGTCAGCAAGAGAGACAGCAACCGGCCGAGCTAGTGGCTCAAGGACAGTGCGGTCACGAAAGAAAGAGCGAGAAGCACCTGAGTCCAGTGTGAAGGTGTGCAGTGCAGCAGTCGACTCAGTACCAGGGGGCACAGACGCACTAGCACCTAGGGCAGCTGCTGCAGCAGGACCTGTGGGAGCAGACACACTAGCACCTAGAGCAGCAGCTGGGCTGGCCTGAATGCCCGGGTCGGGCGGAACACGCAAGTACTGAGCACCCTCTCCACTAATAGACATTGCATACATGGCAGTGAGAATAGCATCAAAGTCTAGAGCCCAGATATCAACACCCCTCTTTTCCAGATCAGCCCAGCGCGGCAGCTCAGTGGCGTCAGGAAACTGGATGCGCCACGCGTCGTTGAGGCGCGCGAAGCAGCGCTGCGTCTGGTGCGGCCTCCCACACGTCTGGCCAGTGCGGTCGCCTGTGCGAATAACATACGTGCAGGTAGAACCGCGCTGCGCATACCACTCACGGGCGGCCTGAAGCGTCGGGGAAGGCTGCTGACTCTGGCCTCCGCCCGTGCCTCCACGACCACCACCTCCTCCGCCTCCGCCCCGGCCTCCTCCGCCGCTGCCACGACCACCTCCGCCTCCGCCGCCGCCTCCGCCCCTGCCACCACTCCCACCGTTGCTGTCACCTCCCCCACTACCGCCACTAGCCTCCCCAGTCGCGCCTCCACCGCCACCACCTCCACCCCCGCCTCCTCCGCCGCCACCCCCACCCCTGCCCCCCTTGCTCCTGCGGCGCCCGCCCGAAGCAGACGCAGTCCCGACCTTCTCAGCACCAAGGAGGTCGACAGCAGCAGCAGAGGCGACAGAGGGGAGGAGGGGGGAAGGGGAACACCCCTCAAAGAAGGGGCCGCGAGGGTCGCCACGAGAGGTGCCTATAGCGACGATACTGGCCTTAGCTGCAAGCAGTTCCTTCTCGAGGAGGGCTACGGTGAGCTCGGTGGGGGAGCGAGAGAGGAAGTGGTCCCTGACTGCGCGGAGAGAGTCAGGGAGGCGAGTGACGATGTGGTAGAGAGTGATCCAGAGCGAGGGGGGGTTGCTAGCGAGGAACTCGTCAGGCATGGCAGCGCGAAAGCGGGCCTCACTAGTCTTAAGGTGGGTGATGAGGTCTGCGACAGTGTGAAAGGAGGCCAGGTCGGGGAACAGGTAGGGGAGAGTGAGGCGGCCTAGCGTGGCAGAAGCGGGTGAGGAGTAGCGGGCAACGACAGCGGTGTACAGTTCCTTAGCAGTCTTGCACTGGCCGAAGTGCTCGCGCTCATCTAGCGGCAGGGAGTTGCGTATGGCGAAGCGAGCGTGCGCGTCACGGGTCTGCCACTGTGAGCGCTCAGTGGGGGTAGCAGTAGTAAGAGGGGCAGTAGCGTGGCCGAGAGCATGGTCGTACAGAGAAATATCCTCCTTGGCCGTGAGCTGTAGGAACAGGTGTAGGTCATCGAGCCAGGTGTCGAACTTCACCGGACGGCCCTCGGCGTCGAAAGCTAGAACGGGAGGGCTAGCCATAGCGATAGTAGCAGTAGCAGCAGTAGTAAACAAAGTAGAGCCGCAGTAGCTGTAAAGACGCACTAGCAGGAGTCGCAGGGGCGCACGGGATGCGGTGGTAGGCCGGCAGTAGCGGCGTGCGGTGGCGGCTGCAGGTGCGGACAGTCAGTAGCGGCGGGCCAGCAGCGAGCGCGTGCGGTGGCGGCTGCGGGTGCGCACGGGCGGCAGCGGCGGGCCGGCAGGCGAGGGCGTGCGGCGGCAGCTGCGGGTGCTCACGGGCGGCAGCGGCGGGCCGGTAGCGGGTGCGTGCGGCGGCGGCTGCGGGTGCGTACGGGCGGCAGCGGCGGGCCGGCAGCGGGTGCGTGCGGCGGCGGCTGCGGGTGCGCACTAGCGGCAGCAGCGGGCCGGCAGCAGGCTGCTTGCGGGCCGCGCAAGCAGCGCGCGGGCCGGCAGCGGGTAGCGGGCGGTTCGCGGGCGGCGTGCAGGCCGCGCGGGCGGTTCGCGGGCGGTTTGCGGGCGGCGCGCAGGCCGCGCGAGCGGTTCGCGGGCGGTTCGCGGGCGGTTCGCAGGCGGCGCGCAGGCCGCGCGGGCGGTTCGCGGGCGGTTCGCGGGCGGTGCGCGGGCGGTTCGCTAGAGGGCCAACGGGGCCGGTAGGTGCGATCGCAATCGACGGGGCCAGCGGGGCCGGGAAAAAAAAAGGTAGCGCTCGCGAGGGCGCTACGGGGGAGACGCTAAGAACGCGCTCCGGTAAGTAGGTAGGTAGGTAGGTATCGTACGGTGGGCCCTGAGAACAGTCCTAGCGAAGGACCTGATTTGAAACCATGTCAGAATAACTGAGCAGGAATGAATGAACTAGAACAGAGTTTGGTACAAGTAGGAAACCCTAACTTTGTGTACCCCCTAAGGTGTAACCCACTACAGCCTAGACAATATAAACATGCAATGTTTGACAGTTGCCTGGTCGACCAGGTTACCTGGGTGACGAGGTGCTGCGAAGGCTTGCGATGGTCGCCCAGGTGGTTTTGGCGAGGTCGACCTCCGTGATGGTATCCCGAGGTCGACGTGGTGCATCACAAGCAGTCGTCAGCACGAAGTTGATGTGGTGTGTGCGTTGTGCAGGTGACGAGGCACTGCACGCCAATCATCTGCGAGCACCTGCGAAGTAGGTGCGCTGCTGTCCTGCGGGAGCAACGTTGGCGCGCCGTCAACCTGCGACGTTGGCACGCCGTCGACCTACAGTGTTGGCAAGCCGCGACTCTGCGCTGCTGGAGCGCGGTCGACCAAGTCGTGCTGGCACGCGGTCGACCGTGCTGCGCTGGCAGTCGTCCTGCTTGCATGCTAGATCTGATGTAGTCTTGCCTTGCCAACTTCTTTGTATCATTGTTGTCAACTTTCTCTAGTGAAATTCTTGCCATTTTGCCCCGTGAACAAGCAAGTAGTGTGCGCACTAGGAAAACGACTAAGGAACCGAGAACGCAGAGATCACACGAGCACCCGTGCCTAGCCCGCAGCCTAGCTCCCATTGCTGAAGTTATCTCCGCATGGTGCGGTGAGCGTGGACGGCACCCGACTTACCTTTCAGTCAGGTCGACGTAGAGGTCACTTACCTAAGTCGTTCGTAGGCCGGCAGCCGTGCAGTCACGCGTGGGTGACAACTAGGGAATGGAGACCCTGGAGGCACAGCTGGAGGACGCGAGGACGCGTCATGCAGCCCAGGAGTACGGAATGATCCCCTGGGCGGTTGTGGAGGCGGGCATTCGCACCATGTGGGCGACGTTGCACCCTTCTCAACCTGCATCTCCTCGACCGGTGAACGCAGAGGACGGCGTCGGCATGGGCGTCAACGCTGGTGGTGGCCAAGTCGGCAGCAGTGCGGGAGGCAGGTCGAGGCAGAGAGGTGTGATACACGCCGACGAAGTCGGCGGCATTCAGACGCGAAGGATGCGGTCGTCAGCGGCTGCAGGGTCCTCGCAGGGCGACGTCGGAGGTCGACGGAGTGGGTCTGTTCCGATGTCGGCGACCCAGGTGACGGCAGGCGGGATTGCTCCAAGCTACGGCTTCTTCAAGTTTACGCCGGACAGGATCCAGGTCACCCCCCTGCTGGTCGGTCGACCGGATATCCTCACCTGGAAGGAGGCGATCGAGCCTCAGCTGGAGATGGCTGGGCTGATCAACTTTGCTCGGGGCACCGTGGAGACGCCGGACGACCCCGACTTGCGTGCGGAGTTTCGCGCCGTGCAGCTGCTGACCTTCACGGTCATCTCGCGGTGCTGCTCGCCGGGCATGCAAATCGCCTTGAAGTCGTGCAGGGAGCACATCGACGCCGGCCACCGGGCGTGGCACTTCATCGAGTCCACCTACCAAGTCACCGACGACTTGTTCATCGCCCAGCTTGAAGGGCAGCTGACGCACCTGCGTATGGGCGACTAGGAGACCGCGACGGACTACTGCAACCGAGCTCGGCGCATTCTCGGCACCATCAGGATGGCCGGCACAGAGTACTCCACGGCATCGTACGTCACCCACGTCATGCAGGGACTCCCGAGCAGCTACAACCTGCTGAAGCGGCTGTCGATGGCGCCGAGCACGCGGGCAACGCTCAACGAGGACACGTTGACCTCGTACATCATGCAGGACGAGGCGATGCAGGAGGCCGAGCGGTCACAAGAGCTATTGGGGCAGGTGAACTACGTTGCCCCGACGAAGCAAGGTGGTCGACCGGGGCAGCGTGGACAGTCTAGCGGCGGTGGTAGCGGTGGCTCGAAGTCGGCTAAGGAAGTCGACAAGAAGAAGTCGACCAAGGACAACGGCCGAGGAGGAGGAAGTCGACGTCGGGAGTGCTGGCTGTGCGGCGACCCCGACCATCTCTCCTTCGAGTGCCCCGACCGCAGTGACTCGGACGACGACGACAAGGGAGGCCGCGGGAGGTCTGGCAGTCGTCGACCTTGTCGAGGAGGAAGTCAGCCGCGCAAGGAGAAGCAGTCGACCAAGTCGTCGACCTTTGCGAAGGACGCCGACTCCTCTGCTGGCGGCAAGGGGCAGGGCGACAAGTCGGCGTCGTGCTCTCTGGTCGGCGTCGTGGAGCCGACCGTCTCGCTGGCGCCGGAGGCCGGCGAGGACTTCCAGGCAGTGGCGGCAGCTGTGCAGGCTAACCCGGCGGTGGTCCTGCTCGACAGCGGCTGCTCCCAAAACCTGATGGAGACAAAGGACGCCTTCGTCGACCTGGGGCCGAGTGGCGACGTGAAGCACGTGCGTGGCTTCGATGGGGCACTGCAAGACGTCCAGGGCCGGGGCACGATTGCGCTGCAAGGCGAGGCCGGGAAGCAGGTTCTCATCCCCGACGTGCTGTACGTCCCGGGTGTGCGGGCGAACCTGTTGTCGTCCGGCCAGCTGAAGGAGCATGGCGTGAAGCTTCGGGAGGACGGCGACGGGATGCTGATCGTCTCGGCAGCAGGAGAGGTGCTTGGTCGGGCGACGTACTCCGGGCGAGTCCTCTGCACCGACCTACGTCCCTGCTCAACGAAGTCACCGTCGCCCACGCCGGAGGTTGTGGCCCTGCGGGCGATCGTCTCCAAGACGAAGTCGACGCCAGACAGGATGCACGCACGGCTTGCGCACGTCGGCATGGACGCCATCCGGAGCTCGACGAAGAACAAGGTTTGGGCTGGATCTCAAGTCGGCGACGGGCGCCGACTCACCGTGTGTCTCGTGCGTCGGCGGGAAGCTAGCGCGGCACACCTTCCCTGACCAGGGCTCCGACGCCGCCGACGTGCTCGCCGTCGTCCACATCGACTTGTGCGGGCCATTCCGGGTGGCTGCCAAGGATGGCAGCCTGTACTTCTTGCTGCTGAAGGACCGTAAGTCCCGCTGCGTGTGGGTGAGGCCGGTCGCCAAGAAGTCGGATGTGCTGCTGGAGTTCCAGAAGTGGCTGGTGCTGGTGGAGAGGCAGACGAAGAAGTGCTAATGTTGCGCTCGGACTGGGGCGGGGAGTTCCTCAGGAAGCAGTTCACCGACTTCGTGGATGGCCAGGGGATCGTCCACAACCTGACCTGCCCGTACACTCCGCAGCAGAACGGCATGGCGGAGCGGGAGATGCGGACGGTGGTGGAGTCGGTGAGGACAATGCTGCTGCACATGGGCGTGCAGCACCATTGGTGGCACCTCGCTCTGTGGCAGGCCGTCTGGATCCGCAACTGCCTGGAGCGGTCGGCGACGCCGGGGACGACGCCATACCAGCTGCTGACCGGGACGAAGCCCGACCTGTCACTGGCGCGAGTGTGGGGCTGCATGGCGCAATTCCTCGTCCCCGAGCAGTAGCGCGGTGGGAAGCTTACACTGAAGGCCAAGTGGGGCCTTCAACTCGGCGTGTCAGAGGCAAGCAAGGGCTGGGAGCTCCTCGACATTGCCACCAACCGGGTGGTCACCACGTCGGACGTGGTGTTCTATGAGGACCTGTCACTGGAGGAGTGGAAGTCGGAGCATGGGCCGGTGCCAGGGCGGACGCTGGTGGCCACGCCAACGGATACCTCGACGGCAACCCTCCCTCTGCTCGCCGAGGTCGGTGAGCTTGCTGAAGACGACGCCAAAGTCGTCCACCCTTCCTCCCCCTCCCCTGCCACTCCCCTCGTCGACCTGCGTGGGCTGACTCCGGCGTCGGCCTCCGGCGATGAGGGGAGCAGTAGGACGTCGCCTGTGGCGTCGACCAAGGGCATCGCCGGTGGCCGACGGGACGTGCAGCAAGTCGACATGGGAGAGCAGTCGACGGGGAACGGAGAAGGGCAGGTCGAGGAGGTGCAGCCGACTTGGGTGAAGCCGACAGGGGAGCAGGCAGCAGCGCGGTCGACCAAGGAGCAGTCGGCAACCTGGCAGTCGGCAGGGGAGCTGACCGCAGGGGAGCAGTCGGTCTTGACGCTGACCGAAGTGCAGCAGGACGACGAGGACGGCGGTGAAGAAAAAGGGGAGCAGTTGGGCGATGAGGAGCTCGTCGACCAGGAGATGGTCGACCAGTCCACCGACCGCGAGGTGGTGGTAGTTCCGCCTGAACCCCGGAAGTCAGGTCGACTTCGGAGGCCTCCCGACTTCTTCATCCCGGCCGCCTTCACCACGGTTTATGACGTGGTCGACGAGGACGACGACCTGCTGTACGACGACGCCGATGAGGATGAAGAGTTTCCGGAGCTAGACCCCGACATGCTGGCCGACCCCGAGCACCGCTGGGACATCTCGACGATGACGGTGAAGGAGGCGTTGGCGAGCTGGAAGGGCCCGGCGGTGAAAGCCGCCATGGAGGAGGAGATCTGCAGCCTCATCAGCATGGGCACGTGGGAGCTGGTCGAACGCCCGCCGGGAGTGAACGTCATGAAGAACCGGTGGGTGCTGACGACGAAGTACCACATCGACGACACCGTCGAGCACGAGAAGGCGAGGCTGGTCGTGAAGGGCTTCACCCAGGTGTATGGCGCCGACTACGACGAGACGTACGCGCCGGTGAGCAGCTACGTCACGCTGAGGATCTTCCTCAGCATCGTCGCCGTCCTCAACCTCAACCTGATGCAGCTCGACATGAAGAACGCCTTCCTGCAGAGCAAACTCGACCGCGTGCTGTACATGTACCAGCCGGACTACTTCAACGACGGGACCGGCCGGGTGTGCAAGCTGCTGAAGAGCCTCTACGGGCTGAAGCAGTCACCGCTACTGTGGTACTTGGCACAACGACGTGCTGGTCGGTGCTGGCTGGAAGAAGAGCCATGTCGACGAGGCCCTCTACCTCAAGGTTGGCGAGGACAAGGTGACATGCTGGGTGCTGGTCTACGTCGACGACCTGCTCGCTGCCAGCAGTAGTACCGAGATGCTGAAGGAGCTGAAGGAGCTGCTGGAGGCCGCCTTCGAGCTGCGCGAGATCTCGCCGGTGCAGAAGTACCTCGGGTTGGAGATCGTCCGCGACAGGTCGGCGGGGAAGCTGTGGCTGCACCAGCAGGGCTACGCCGACAAGCTGCGTAGGCGCTTCCTCGACGAGGAGCAGGGCGGTCGGACCCCGAAGACGCCGGTCTCGGTCGACGCCTACGCCGAGCTCACCTTCGACGACGAGGAGGCGCAGGAGCGACAGGAGGAGGAGTACCGGCAGAAGGTCGGCTCGCTGCAGTTCGCGGCGACGACGACGAGGCCGGACATCGCCTTCGCCTGCAGCAAGCTGGGGAGCGGCCTCACGGTGAGGAGCGACCAGCACTGGCGCGAGGTCGACCGCTGCCTTGCCTACCTCGCCAACACGCGTGACACCGCCCTGGAGTTTGGCGGTGGACCTGAGTCGCTGGAGCTGGTCGGCTACGTGGACGCCGACGACGCCAGTGACAAGCAGAGCCGGACGAGCACGGGCGGCTACGTGTTTGTCTACGGAGGGGCCGCGGTCTCCTGGTCGAGTCAACGCATCAAGTGCACGACACTGTCATCGACCGAGTCGGAGTATGTGGCGGCCGTCAAAGCCGGCAAGGAGGGACGCCGACTTCGCTTCCTCCTCGCAGAGTTCCAGCAGCTGGATGCTGGGAAGCCGACGGTCCTGAGGGTGGACAACAAGTCGGCCATCACAGTCGCCGAGGGCATGGGGTTGACGGGCAACCTCAGGCACATGGAGTGGCGACAGGCCTGGCTGCAGCACATGGTGAAGCGGGGGGAAGTTTGCGCTGCAGTACATCCCGACCGCTGAGCAGCCGGCCGACTTTCTCACGAAGGCGCTGCACTATCCGGCTTTCAACCGGTGCTCTGTCGCCATCGGCCAGGTGCGCTTCGCCGACGTGGGCGACGAAGTTGACGAAGTGCAGCAGTATGTGCCATGCCCTCTTGCATGGCTGGTGCGGTGGACGACGTGCTGTGTGTTGGGTGCACGTCGACGAGCTTTTCTCCGAGAAGTATGCCGTGTGGGCTGAGGGCCCAACCGTGAACGCGGCAGGGGAGTGTCAACGGGAGTTGTATGTTGGCCCCGTCCTCGCTTGGGCGGAGCCGACTTCGTGGTCGGGTGTAGGGTGCAGCCGACCTGCAGCAGTGAGCGAGTTGGTCGACGAGGTTGGTCGACTTGCACGAGGAGCCACTGCATGGGCGCCGACTTCGGGAGGGCGCCAACTTCGGGTGGTCGACCTAGGAAGTCGACCAGACCTTCTGGTCGACCTAGGAAGTCGACCAGCCCTTCTGGTCGACCTTGGACGTCGACCAGCCCTTCTGGTCGACCTGGGACGTCGACCAGACCTTCTGGTCGACCAGGAGTGATGTCGACTTGGAGCTGGTCGACCAGGGGATAGTGGTCGACCTGGGGAGGTCGACTGGAGGTGGTCGTCGACTTGGGAGGTCGACCAGCACGTACCAGAGGCAGTGGTCGACCTGGGAGGTCGACCGGAAGTGGTCGTCGACCTGGGTGGTCGACGGGCACGCACTGGAGCCTCTGGTCGACCTGGTTGCCCGGTCGACCAGGTTACCTGGGTGACGAGGTGCTGCGAAGGCTTGCGATGGTCGCCCAGGTGGTTTTGGCGAGGACGACCTCGGTGATGGTATCCCGAGGTCGACGTGGTGCATCAGAAGCAGTCGTCAGCACGAAGTTGATGTGATGTGTGCGTTGTGCAGGTGACGAGGCACTGCACGCCAATCGTCTGCGAGCACCTGCGAAGTAGGTGCGCTGCTGTCCTGCGGGAGCAACGTTGGCGCGCCGTCAACCTGCGACGTTGGCGCGCCGTCGGCCTACAGTGTTGGCAAGCCACGACTCTGCGCTGCTGGAGCGCGGTCGACCAAGTCGTGCTGGCACGCGGTCGACCGTGCTGCGCTGGCAGTCGTCCTGCTTGCATGCTACATCTGATGTAGTCTTGCCTTGCCAACTTCTTTGTATCATTGTTGTCAACTTTCTCTAGGGAAATTCTTGCCATTTTGCCCCGTGAACTAGCAAGTAGTGTGCGCACTAGGAAAACGACTAAGGAACCGAGAACGCAGAGATCACACGAGCACCCGTGCCTAGCCCGCAGCCTAGCTCCCGTTGCAACTCCGCAGCAAGGCGTCGGAGTGTCGGAATGATATTCTTCGACTTGCGGGTGAGTGTAGAGAAAGATTGACCAGAGATTTCTTTAATGGCTGCTTCTTTGAAAACCTCCAGAGCCGTCTCATTTTCGGGAGAGGCAAGCGGAGGAGACCAATCGACTCGTTTAGGTAGTTTATACCATGAGTAACCAAGAGAATCAGCTCCATTAAAAAGAAACATGGTACGAACACTCCTGAAAAAGGAAGACAGTTCCGCTTCGAAGCTAGCGACACTACGAATCACAGGGACAGGTATGTACTTAAGACCAAGACTCAGTAAATTCAGTTCTTTCCGTGAAAACGAATGGTTGCTGTAATTGTGAAGACCGCGGTTAGTAACACGACATTGCAGCTGATACTCGGTCTGTCTGCCGAAGAGGATTAGTGCATAAGCGTGAACATTACCGACTAACGCGTCTATGTTTTTCCGCGGCCTCCTCCTCCCCCATTTTTTGAAGCAGATCCCTTTGCAGGCGGACCGGAGGCGTTGCGACCAGCGGTCTTAGCGTAGGAACGGCCGACAGTCTTAACAGCAGCCTGTTCAGCATCATCAGTGGGCTTCTTGGGGTGAGTGTAACCCTTTCCAACATCGTTCTGCTTCGGCTTCTTAGCGTTGTTGGAGTTGCGGGAACCATTTCCGTTTTTCGGAGTGGAAGTTTTCTTCCCCTTAACCCCTGTCTTCCTGACAATAACACCGGATTTGTTAGCCTTGGATTTAGAATGAGCAGAAACCTTAGCATTAAAGCCGTTGCCCTTTGTGCCGTTGCTATTCTTCCTCTTAGCATGAGACTTAGAGGAGGAGGACTGCTTCTGGATTTTTTCCTCTTCTTGGCGAGCAATCTTTCGAACGGTAGGGTCAACAGGTAAACTTTCCGCTTCAGCGACTGCAGCTGCTTTCTTAGCAGTGATCTCGTCCTTTTTCTACTTCAGGAGAATTTCAGCCATGTTAGTCTCCATGTAAATAACAGAAACCTCATGCTTAAACTCCAGCAAGGCCCCGTTTTTAAAGAAATCAAGACCGTCGATGAGCTTAGAATTCCTCAAGCCGAGATCAGACTTCTTATTCAGGTCGATGAAGTTGTCGATGTGATGTCCCAGGGACAAATGGACGGAACAGGCGTCGCTCAAAGCTTTGATAACAGCTTTCTTCTTCATGGAGATCATAATAACTTGAGCATTCTGGCAGTAAGCCATCCGAGCCGCTTCCAGGTTCTCTGCTTCTTGACGAAGATCTTCGACATTGCAGACGAAGTTAAAAGGCTTGATTCGGATGGAGTGCGGGATTATCCCGTTTTTCTTCTGCTCTTCCATGAAGGTAAGTTGCTGAAGCAGCGTCCGATATTCGCCAAAGTGCTTTTTGAAATCACTGACGGCTTGCTTCTTCAGCGTGTTCAGATACGTCGGAGTAGCCTGCTTTTCCAAAAAGGATCTGTCAAGTTCTCCGAAAAAATCAAGAGCATCAGACATGATAGTGTCATTGATGTCGTCGACGATCAAACAGGTGTGCACCGCTTCTTGTCCAGGGACCTTAGCCGTGGTAGCAGGAGCAGCCATTAAGCCAGGTATAATGCCTGGAGCAGTAGTAGTACCAGCTAGAGTAGCTTCTGAGGTAGCGAGAGCTCTTCTCTCGCTGGGTCTGGGTGCTGAAGGAATTTCGAATGGCGACTAACGCTGCTACCGGCCTACGAACGACTTAGTAGGTGCAAAAGTCAGCTCCTATCTGAAGGTAATTTGCGGGGCCGTCCACGCTCATCGCACCATGCAGAGATACACTCTACAATGGTAGTGAGCTAGATTACGAGGGTTGGCACAAACTACTAGGAGTGATCGTAGCTTTGCCTAGTTCCTTAGTGCTTGCACATTCACGGGAGAAATCGGCAAGAGTTTCCACTAGCAAAGTTGAGAATACAGAATGATTGATCAAGCAATGACAGAATGACTACATCAGGCACCTAGCAACCCTACAGCTGGCCTGGTCGACCGCCAGCACTGCATGGTCGACCGCGTGCCAGGGTGGCGTAGAGGAGCCGCGCCAGCACTGCAGAAAGGCGACCTGCCAACACAGCAGGTCGACGCCGTGCCAACGCTGCAGCAGAGCGGCTGTCCAGCGTTGGCCGGTAGAACACAGCAGTGCGCACGCTCGCAGGTGCGCGCAGACGATAGGCCCGACTTGCCTCGTTGGGCATCCGTCGGCTGTTGTATGCGCCTGACGAGCCACATCGACTTCGGGATACCAACCCGAAGTCGCCTTCGCCATCGCGCCCTCGACGACGTTCGTGTGCCTCCGCAGAACTCGTCGTACAGGTTACCCGATCGACCTGGACACCACTAGGTGCTTCTGGTCGACCACCACTGCCTCTGGTCGACCACCAAGTCCCTCTGGTCGACCACCAGGTGCCCCTGGTCGACCAGAGCTACCCCCTGGTCGACGGACCCCCTTTCGTCAACCAGAACCATTAGCGGTTGTCGCCGAGATCCCCTCGTCGACCGCTGCACCCTTGTCAGGTCGACGGAGCCCGGTCAAATAGTAGGTCGACCAGCAGCTCCGTCGACCTCCCGGTCGAGCTGCAGGACGACGGGATGCTCTGTGTGTTAATGGGAATGGGGTGTTGGTCAAAGCCGACGACTTGGTCGGATGTACGGGTAAAGCAGCCGACCGTTCGCAGTGAAGGAGCTGCTCGACGGGCTTCGTCGAGCTGTAGGATGTCACTGTGGAGCTTCCGTCGACCAGGGGTGCTCGACGGGCGCAACTGGTTGGTCTGGGTGATGGGTGGGCCGTCCAGGAGGTCGACGGAGCAGTCCGTCGACCTACAGCTCGACGGGGAGGTCTCTGGAGCATCCCGTCGAACTACAGCTCGACGGGGAGGTCTCTGGAGCATCCCGTCGAACTACAGCTCGAACGGGAGGACTGGGGGGCATCCTGTCGACCAGCAGCTCGACCGGGAGGTCGACGGAGCAGTTCTGGTCGACGGAAGGGGTCCGTCAACCAAGGGGTAGCTCGACGGGAGCTGTGGTCGACCAGAGGCACCTGGTGGTCGACCGGAGGCACCTGGTGGTCGACCGGGAGCATCTGGTGGTGTCCACGTCGACCGGGTAACCTGCTCGACGAGTTCTGCGGCGGCACGCGAACGTCGTCGAGATCGCGATGACGAAGGCGACTTCGGAATGGTATCCCGAAGTCGATGTGGCTCGTCAGGCACAGTCAACAGCCGACAGCTGCACAACGAGGCAAGTCGGGCCAATCGTCTGCGCGCACCTGCGAGCGTGCGCACTGCTGTCTTCTACGAGGCAACGTTGGACAGCCGCATTGCTGCAGCGTTGGCACGCCGTCGACCTACAGTGTTGGCAGGTCGCTCTTCTGCAGTGCTGGCGCGGCTCCTCTACGCAACGCTGGCGCGCGGTCGACCGAGCTGTGCTGGCTGTCGACCAGGCTAGCTGCAGAGTTGCTAGGTGCCTGATGTAGTCATTCTGTCATTGATTGTTGAATCATTCTGGAATTCCAACTTTGCTAGTGGAAACTCTTGCCAATTTCTCCCGTGAATGTGCAAGCACTAAGCAACCAAGCAAAGCTACGATCACTCCTAGTAGTTCGTGCCAACCCCTCGTAGTCTAGCTCACTACCGTTGTAGACTAAATCTCCGCATGGTGCGGTGAGCGTGGACGGCCCGCCAATTACCTTCAAATAGGAGCCGACTTTTGCACCTACTAAGTCGTTCGTAGGCCGGCAGCAGCGTTTGTCGCCATGGTCGACCTCGTTGTAGAAGCGGGTGTAGCGGACACCTTGGAGACACGCTTAGCAGATGGGAGGAGACGCCACGCGGATGGCGAGTACGGGACAATCCCCAATCGTCGAGTTGGGCATCCGGGCGCAGTGGGCGACGGAACACCCTTGACCGGCACGAAACGAAGGTGGCGTCGACGTTGAGGTCGACGGAGGTGCTCGAGTCAGCGGCAGTGAAGGCATGAGGCAGAGAGGTGTGATCAAGGTCGACGGTGGTGTCGACGGGATTCAGGCGCGAGTGCAGCGGTCGACAGCGGCTGCAGGCAGCTCGCGTGTCGACGTCGATGCTCGACGTTGCTCTCCTCTACGAAGTGGTGGAGGTCTTTCGGCGACGACGCATGTGACACCGGCCGGGATTGCACCGGCGTATGGCTACTGTCAGAGGTCCACTGGTGATCCCCGCTGATCCTAGGGAAGGGTTACAGGCACGTTGGCCTAGGGGGTTATGGGTGCACTCACCCGCTATATAAACAAGCCCTTTTATCCCAGTAGTTAGTGGCTGGGATTCTGACATGGTATCAGAGCAAAGGTCTCGGGTTCGAATCCCGGTGTATGCACTTCGGGCATCCCAGTGCGGGGGGGTGACAGAGGTCCACTGGTGATCCCCGTTGATCCTAGGGAAGGGTTACAGGCACGTTGGCCTGGGGGGTTATGGGCGCACTCACCCGCCACACAAACAAGCCCTTTTATCCCAGTGGTTAGTGGCTGGGATTCTGACAGCTACTTCAAGTTCTCGCCGGACCGGATCACCGTCGCCCCGCTGCAAGGTCGACGGGACCTCATCACATGGAGGGAGTCGATAGAACCTCAGATGGAGGTCGCTGGGCTGAAAGGCTTCGCCGACGGCACCATGCCGTTTCCGCCCGAGGAGGACGTCGAGCTGCGCGGGGAGTTTCGCGCCGCTCACCTGCTCACTTTCATGGTCGTCTCGAGGTGCTGCTCGCCGGTGGTGCAGTTAGCGCTCAGGAGCTGTCGAGAGCGGCTCGACGCTGGTCACCACGCATGGAGCTTCATCCTGTCGAGTACGACCTGTACATCGGCCAGCTGGAGGAGAAGATGACTCACATTCGGATGGGCGAGCAGGAGTCGGTGACGGACTACTGCAACCGCGCTTGACGGATCCTGGCGGAGATGCGGATGGCGGGCGCCGAGTACTCGACGGCGTCCTACATCACTCACATCGTCAAGGGCCTGCCGCGCAGCTACAACCTCATGAAGAGGATGATGATGGTGCCCGGCACTCGTGAGTCCCTCGACGAGGACTCCATCACCAGCTACATCCTCCAAGACGAGGCGATGCAGGAGGCCGAACAGCCCACGGAGCTCCTTTCGCAGGCAAACTACGCTGCACCGACGAAGCTGAATCAATAGCAAGGGCAGCGCGGGAAGTCGGGCGGAGGTGGTAGCGGAGGTGGGCGGTCGACAAAGGACGTCGACGAGAAGAAGTCGACGCGGGGCAAGGGCCGTGGAAGTGGTGGTCGACGGCGTGCTGGATCTGTGGCGATCCCGACCATCTCTCCTTCGAATGCCCCGACCGCGATGATAGCGACGAGGACGACAGCAAGGGAGGCCGCGGTCGGTCGGCCAGCCGTCGCCCACGTCGAGATGAGAGGCCGCGCAAGGAGAAGAAGGCGTCGAAGAAGGCGTCGTCGACGAAGGAGGTCGACAACTCGAGCGGCAAGGACCGAGGTGACGGGGAGGCGTCGTGCTCGATGGTCGGCGTAGTGGAGCCGACAGTCTCGCTGGCGTCGGAGGCTGGCGATGACTTTCAGGCAGTGGCGGCAGCTGTGCAAGCTGACCCGATGGCGGTACTGCTCGACAGCGGGTGCTCCCACCACCTGATGGGGACGAAGGCGGCCTTCGTCGACATGGCGCCGAGCAACGAGGTGAAGCAAGTACGCGGCTTCAATGGGGCGTTGCAGCCAGTCGAGGGCCGCGGAACCGTCGCTCTACAAGGGGAGGCCGGAAAGCGGGTCCTCATCCCCGACGTGCTCTACGTTCCTGGGGTACATGCGAATCTGCTGTTACTGGCCAACTGAAGGAGAGCGGGGTGCAGTTCCAGGGCGACGGCGATGAGCTGCTGCTCGTCGCAGCGACCGAGGAGGTGCTCGGTCGAGCTCGCTACACTGGACGAATCCTCTGCACCGACCTTCGTCCCTGCTCGACGCTGTCGCCGTCGACCGAGGTGGTGGCTCTGCGGATAATCGCCTCGGCGACGAAGACGACCCCTGACAGGATGCATGCTCGGCTCGCCCATGTCAGTGTCGACACGATCAAGAGCTCGGCGAAGCATGACGTTGCTACTGGGCTCGACATCACGTCGTCGACTGGAGCAGACCCGCCGTGTGTCTCGTGCGTCGGAGGGAAGCTAGCGAGGCACACCTTCCCCGACAAGGGCTCGGATGCCGAGGAGGCACAAGCTGTCATGCACATTGACTTGTGCGGGCCATTTCCGGTGGCTGCCAAGGATGGCAGCTTGTACTTCCTGCTGCTGAAGGATCGCCACACTCGATTTGTGTGGACAATGCCGGTTGCTAAGAAGAGTGACGTGCTATGGGAGTTTCAGAAGTGGCTGGTGCTGGTGGAACGGCAGACGAAGAAGTCGGTCCTGTCGCTCCGCTCTGACCGGGGAGGGGAGTTCCTCGGACGGGAGTTCACCAACTTCGTCGACGGGAAAGGCATCGTCCACGACCTGACGTGCCCCTACACTCCGCAGCAGAACGGAATGGCTGAGCGAGAGATGCGCACGGTCGTCGAGTCCATCCGGACGATGCTGCTGCACATGGGCGTGCAGCACCACTGGTGGCACCTCGCTCTTCGACAGGCCGTCTGGGTGCGCAACTGCTTGGAGCGGTCAACGACGCCGCCAGGAACGACTCCGTACCAGCTGCTGACGGGAAGAAGCCCGACCTCACGCTGGCGCGGGTGTGGGGCTGCATGGTGCAGTTCATGGTTCCCGAGCAGCAGCGTGGTGGAAAACTGGCACCGAAAGCCCGTTGGGGGCTTCATTTGGGCGTGTCGCCAGAGAGCAAAGGCTGGGAGGTGCTCGACCTCACCGACAACAAGGTGGTCACGTCGGTCGAGGTGATCTTCTACGAAACGCTGTCGCTGGAGGTGTGGAAGGCGCGGTATGGGCCGGCGTCGGGGCAAACGCAGGCGCACCCGCCGACGGACACCTCGATGGCGCCGGACCCGCTGCTCGCAGCAATCAACGAGCCTGCTGATGATGATGTTGTGGAGGTTCCTCCGCCTCCCCCTGTTCTTGCCCCTCCCTCCCCCGTCGCCGATCGGTCTGCCACGACACCTGTGTCGGCCACCGGCGATGAGGGGAGCCTTGAGGCGTCGCCCGTGGCGCCGGCCAGTGGCATCGCCGGCGGTCGACAAGGCGCCAAGCTCGTTGACCAGAGCCGGAAGTCGACGACAGGGGAGCAGCAGACAGGGGAGCCGGTCGAACAGGAGGCAGCATCGAGGGGGCCGTCGATAGGGGAGCAGCAGCTGGGGCGGTCGACAGGGGAGCTGTCGAAGTCAGCAGAGGACGAGTAGTCGGTCGAAGAGTCGAAGCAGCTGGACGATGACGACGATGTCGACGAGGAAGGGGAGCTGTCAGCGGGAGAGGAGTCCACCGACAGCGACGTGGTGGAGGTTCCGGTCGAGAAGACTGCGCCGGAGCTGCGACGGTCTGGTCGAGTTCGACGGCCGCTGGAGAAGCTGAGCTACCACGCCCATGCCTGCTTGCCACCAGCTACCTTCACCACGGTGTACGACGAGGTCGACAACGACCTGCTGTACGACGACGCCGAGGAGGATGAAGACCTGCCGGAGCTCGACCCTCACGTGCATGCCGACCTCGAACACCGCTGGGACATCGCCACAATGACGGTGAAGGAGGCTCTGGCGAGCTGGAAGGGCGATGCGGTGAAAGCCGCCATGGAAGAAGAGATTCGCAGCCTCATCGGCATGGGCACTTGGGAGCTGGTCGAACGCCCACGCGGAGTGAACATCATGAAGAACCGGTGGGTTCTGACGACCAAGTACCGCATCGACGACACCGTCAAGCGCGAGAAAGCGAGGCTGGTCGTGAAGGGCTTCACACAGGTGTACGGCGCCGACTACGACGAGACGTACTCGCCGGTGAGCAGCTACGTCACGCTGAGGATCTTCCTCAGCATCGTCGCTGTCCTCGACCTCAACCTGATGCAGCTCGACATGAAGAACGCTTTCCTCCAGAGCAAGCTCGACAGGGTGCTCTACATGTACCAGCCGGACTACTTCGACGATGGAACCGGCCAGGTGTGTAAGCTGCTGAAGAGCCTCTACGGGCTGAAGCAGTCGCCGCTGCTGTGGTACAGGGCTCTCGACGGGGTGCTGCTGGGCGCAGGTTGGAAGAAAAGCCAGGTCGACGAGGCGCTCTACTTCAAGACCGGCGACGACGGAGTGACCTGCTGGGTGCTGGTCTACGTCGACGACATGCTCGCTGCCAGCAGCAGCACCGCGATGCTAAAGGAGTTGAAGGAGCTGCTGGAGGCTGCCTTCGAGCTGCGGGAGATCTCGCCGGTGGTGAAGTACCTTGGGCTGGAGATCGTCCGCGACAGGCCGACAAGCTGCGTAGGCGCATCAACAGAACTACGCCGACAAGCTGCGTAGGCGCTTCATTGACGGGGAGCAGGGCGGTCGAGTCCCGAAGACGCCGGTCTCGGTCGACGCCTACGCCGAGCTGACGTTCGACAACGAGGAGGCGCAGGAGCGCGAGGAGGAGGAATACCGGCAGAAGGTCGGCTCGCTGCAGTTCGCGGCGACGACGACGAGGCCGGACGTCGCGTTCGCCTGCAGCAAGCTGGGGAGCGGCCTCACTGTGAGGAGCGACCAACATTGGCGCGAGGTCGACCGCTGCCTCGCCTACCTCGCCGACACCCGCGACACCGCCCTGGAGTTTGGCGGTGGACCAGCGTCGCTGGAGCTGATCGGCTACGTGGATGCCGACGACGCGGGCGACAAGCAGAAGCGGACGAGCACGGGCGGCTACGTGTTTGTCTACGGAGGGGCCGCTGTCTCCTGGTCGAGCTCGCGCATCAAGTGCGCGACGCTCTCCTCGACCGAGTCGGAGTACGTCGCGGCCGTGGATGCTGGCAAGGAGGGGTGTCGACTTCGTTTCCTTCTTGCGGAATTCAAGCTGCTAGACGCCGGGAAGCCGACCATCCTCCGCGTCGACAACAAGTCGGCAATCACGGTCGCTGAGGGCTTGGGGGTGACGGGCAACCTCAAGCACATGGAGCGACGCTACGCCTGACTGCAGCACATGGTGAGGCGCGGGAAGTTCGTGCTGAAGTACATCCCGACCACCGAGCAGCCTGCCGATTTCCTGACGAAGGCGCTGCATTTTCCGGCATTCAATCGGTGCTCTGTCGCCATCGGCCAAGTTTGTCTGGCCGACGTCGGCGACAGCGACGACGAGGTGCAGCAGTAGGTGCCGTGCCCTTCTGCACGGCTGGTGCGGTGACGGCGTGCTGTGTGTGGGGTGCACGCCGAGGATGAGTCTTCTCCGTGGAGTACTGCCGTGTGGGCTGGAGGCCCAAGCGTGAGCGCGGCAGGGGAGTGTTAACGGGAATGGGGTGTTGGCCCCGCCCTCGCTTGGGCAATGCCGACGACTTGGTCGGATGTACGGGTGAAGCAGCCGACCGTTCGCAGTGAAGGAGCTGCTCGACGGGCTTCGTCGAGCTGCAGGATGTCACTGTGGAGCTTCCGTCGACCAGGGGTGCTCGACGGGCGCAACTGGTTGGCCTGGGCGATGGGTGGGCCGTCCGGGAGGTCGACGGAGCAGTCCGTCGACCTACAGCTCGACAGGGAGGTCTCTGGAGCATCCCGTCGAACTACAGCTCGACGGGGAGGTCTCTGGAGCATCCCGTCGAACTACAGCTCGACCGGGAGGACTGGGGGGCATCCTGTCGACCAGCAGCTCGACCGGGAGGTCGACGGAGCAGTTCTGGTCGTCGGAAGGGGTCCGTCAACCAAGGGGTAGCTCGACGGGAGCTGTGGTCGACCAGAGGCACCTGGTGGTCGACCGGAGGCACCTGGTGGTCGACCGGGAGCATCTGGTGGTGTCCACGTCGACCGGGTAACCTGCTCGACGAGTTCTGCGGCGGCACGCGAACATCGTCGAGATCGCGATGATGAAGGCGACTTCGGAATGGTATCCCGAAGTCGATGTGGCTCGTCAGGCGCAGTCAACAGCCGACAACTGCACAACGGGGCAAGTCAGGCCAATCGTCTGCGCGCACCTGCGAGCGTGCGCACTGCTGTCTTCTAAGGGGCAACATTGGACAGCCGCATTGCTGCAGCGTTGGCACGCCGTCGACCTGCAGTGTTGGCAGGTCGCTCTTCTGCAGTGCTGGCGCGGCTCCTCTACGCAACGCTGGCGCGCGGTCGACCGAGCTGTGCTGGCTGTCGACCAGGCTAGCTGCAGAGTTGCTAGGTGCCTGATGTAGTCATTCTGTCATTGATTGTTGAATCATTTTGGAATTCCAACTTTGCTAGTGGAAACTCTTGCCAATTTCTCCCGTGAATGTGCAAGCACTAAGCAACCAAGCAAAGCTACGATCACTCCTAGTAGTTCATGCCAACCCCTCGTAGTCTAGCTCATTACCGTTGTAGAGTAAATCTCCGCAATGTGGACCTCCCAGTCGAGCTGCAGGTCGTCGGGATGCTCCACATGCCTTCCGGTCGAACTGCCCCTTCTGATCAACGGCCCACGCATTGCCTATACCAGTCAATTGAAGCTGTCGAGCTTCCTGGTCGACTGCAACACCACAGCAGTCCCCTGCAGCTCGACGAAGCGTGTCGAGCAACTCTCCCACTGTGAACGGTCGGCTGCTACTCCCGTACATCCGACCAAGTCGTCGGCGTTGCCCAAGCGAGGGCAGGGCCAACACTCCACTGCCGTTAACATGTCCGACCTCGGGTTTGAGCCGTCTTCCGCCGACCCGTCGCTGTTTGTTTGTCGTGGACGAACACCTTTCTTCGTTCTGGTCTACGTTGACGACTTGGTTTTTTCCACAGCCAACACAGTTGCACTGGTGGAGGTGAATCCGAACTGCAGAAGAGACACACCTGCACTGAACTTAGGGAACTGCGCCACTACCCTGGCCTCCAGATCTCCAGGGACAAAGCCGCTCGTACCATCACTCTGACTCAGTCACACATGGTGCAGCAGGTTCTTCAGCGGTTCGAGCTTCAGCACTCTTCTCCTACACCCACCCCTCTTGCAGTAGACCACAGACTCACTGGGCCTTTTCCTGACGAGCCGTTCGAGCCCAGTGGTCCTTGCGCAGAGCTGGTGGGCTGCCTCATGTACCTGATGACGTGCACTTGCCTGGACCTCGCCTTCCCTCTTAGCATCCTTTCTCGCTTTGTTGCGACTGGGAGACACCGTCCTGTTCACTGGACGGCGGCTAAGAGGGTGGCGAAATGGCTCGCCACGACATCAGACATGGGGCTTGTACTTGGAGGGACACAGCCAGTTGTACTCACCGGTCACTGCGACTCCTCGTACGCCGACGACGTTGAGACTCAGAGATCTACGCAGGGTTCTGTTTCAGTCTGGGCTCTGGAGCTGTTTCGTGGAGGTCTACTCGGTCCTCCTCTGTTGCGACTTCTACCGCAGAGGCCGAGATCTACGCTGGAGCCCTTGCTGCACAGGAGCTACGCTGGTTGACCTTCTTGCTCACTGACCTTGGTGAGCGGCCGAGCTCTGCACCGACCTTGTTTGCTGACAACAAGGTGATGATTCTCCTGTGTCGTGAGCCTCGACTGGAGAGCAGAGTGAAGCACATCGACGTCAGGTACTTCCTCCTTCAAGAGTTGCAGAGGCGCGGACAGGGACGTCTGGACTTTGTGGCCTCCGAGGCCAACACTGCAGACATCTTCACCAAGGCTTTTCAGCCTTGTGACCACCGCCGGTTTTGTCTGCAGTTAGGACTCGTTGAGATTGGGTCTAGTAAACTGCAGTAGTGAGTTCTTGTCTCTTGTTTGTTTGTACCATATATATTAACTTGTACACTCTTGAACTGGCCTTGTGGCCCTTGTTTGTGCTTAGACTGTGTGGTGACGTTGTGATCCACCCTGAGCTTTGTTTTCTCTCCTGCTTGTGACTGGTCTTGTGACCTTAGGTTGCGTTTTGTTGCTTGGCATCCCCCACTTAGGCTATGGGGGTGTGTCAAATGTTATAGCCTCTAGTGGGTGGGTACAAACAGATAGGGTTAGGTATTTGTACCCCAACCCTGTCAATCCTACTGATTTCCGCTGTTTTCGGTTAGTAATTTGTTGAATTAGTAATAGCCATGGATGGCGAGAGGTTTTGGTGAGGTAAAAGAAGTTGAACTAGGAAGAGAATGTCGAGGTACAAAAGAGAGAAGGTTGGGAACCCTGATTGAACCTAGGGTGTGTTCGGTTTGTACTAAAAGCTACGAAATAAACCTAAAATGAACCTGGATGCGTAACTCTCTGTAAGCGTGGAGAAATAATATAAGAACACAAGAATAAAGGCCAGAGCGAGCTCTAGCCTACTCCAACACACCCCCAGGCTAGGTGAAGCTCTGGAGCAAAACACCTAGCGAACCCGCACACCCCCAAAAGTGGAGAGACGCGTGAGCCCTAGCTCGCGCACGTAGAAACTGTGTGGCGCACGCAGGAGGGCCTTGGTGAAAAGGTCAGCAAGGTTAGCAGTAGCGTCCACCTTGCAAAGGCGTAAGAAGCCAGACTGCACCAGCTCGCACACGAAGAAATAGCGGACCTCAATATGCTTGCTGCAGGCGTGATAGACATGATTTTCAGTGAGATGAATCATACTCGCACTATCACAGGAGAGAGTCACAGAGGACTGAGAGTGACCAAGCTCAGCAAGGAGAAAGGAGAGCCAGTGAGCTTCCTGAGTTGCCAAGGTGCCTGCGTACAACTCAGCCTTGGAGGTGGAAAGACAGACATAGGATGAGCGAGTGGAGCGCCAGCTGATGAGACCACTGCCAAGAGTAAAACCATAGCCCTGAGATGAGCGGCGATCAGGGCAAGAGTCAGCGTAGGAAGAGTCACTGTAGCCGGAGAGAACGGGAGGAACATAGCCACCAAGAGTGAGAGCAAGGTCAAAGGTGGCGCGCAGATAGCGCAGGACGCGCTTAGCAGCCGCCCAGTGCGCGTCAGTGTGGCGGCCTAGACCGACAAAGCAAGAGAGAACATTGAGTGGGTAAGCAAGGTCGGGGCGAGTGCACATCATAGCATACATGAGAGATCCAACGAGCTCACGATAAAGCCGCAGCTCAGAGGAGGGAGCAGGGACGGCAGAGGCAGTGAGCTGATGGTTAGCGGGAAGAGGGGTGGAGACCGGCTTGGCGTGCGACATCTCGAACCGCTGGAAGATGGACTGGATGTAGAAAGACTGGGAGAGTGAGATGGTGCGGGCAGCACGATCACGACGGATCTCCATGCAGAGGTAGTGACGAAGCTCGCCAAGATTTTTGCACATGAGACGCGCCTACAGGGCTTTCTTGACAGGCCACCGAAACTTGCTTAACGCGCCTATCTTTGACCACGAGCGCATAATAATTTGTAAGTTTGCAAGCTCGCACGCTCCGCGCCCTGCAAGATCGGCGGAGTCCTCAGCAAGCAGCACCAAATTTTCCATGTAGGCAAGGATGTAAAGCCTGTAGGGGGATGTGCGAATGAAAAGACTAGGGTCGAAGGTGGAGGTAGAGTAGCCAAGAGAGTGAAGGGTGGAGGCGAGCTTGGCGTGCAACTCGCGCGGGGCCTGTTTAAGGCCATACACAGGTCGCTTTAATTCCCAAACAGTGCCTGGAGGGAAAGGGCGAGGAAAGCCAGCGGGGCGCTCAAGGAATATGCGCTCATGCAACTCGCCTTGGAGGAAAGCATTGGAAACGTCCATGGAATGGATCTCCCAATTCCAGCGAGCACCTAAGTCAAGAAGGAGGCGAAGAGTGGGGAGACGGCCTGTGGGGGAGTAAGTGGCAAAATAGTCAATGCCTTCCACGCTGAGTGAAGCCCTTGGCACAGAAGCGGGCCTTGAAGACAGGAAGTTTGCCAGGCAGCTGCTTGACACGGAAAAACCATTTGCCTTTGACAGTAGTGGCACCAGGGGGGGGGACAGAGTCAATGTAGGAATTAGTTTTGGTAAATGACTCACACTCAGCAATGATGGCAGCCATCCACTTGTTAGAGATTAAGGATTGAGTCTATGAAGATTAGGTGCCGAAATACAGTACCTCAAAATCGTTGGCTTCAAATTCTCGACAGAAACCGCGTGTTCACAAGAAACGCCGTCGACGAAAACCTAACTGTTAGAATTCCGTCAAACTCGATTATGTTGTAGCTTTAGACCGTGGCTACAATTCCCAATATAAATCACCTCAAAAGATGGAGTATATCTCGAGTTATGCTTTCGGCGCACTAGGGGGTATGCTGCCAAATAGAAACTTAACTCACTCACAATAGTTCTCACAAGTTCACAAAAGTTACACACAGAGAGAATTAGAGGAGCACTAAACCAGGTGGGAGGTGATGAGGAGGACGAGAGGGAAGGTCCCAAGGGAGTCCTCAACCAAGGAAACCCCATTCCACACAATTCCCCTCTCCATAGGCAACCCAACTTTTACTTTTGTCACTTTCCCAACTCATGCCATCCACCTCAACCCACTTGGCCACACTTGCCAACCTGGTTTGGCTTCTCCTAACCACATGGCAGCAATCTACAGTGATGGGTTCGAATTTCCCAACCCTCAAAAGTCTGTACCCCTTATGGAGCAAACCCCACAACTTCCCATAGTCGCCACAACCAAAGTACAGAAAGCATACGAACTCCAACGTTCGTAACTTTCTTGATATTGCTCCGATCGCGACGATTCTTGGTTTGTCGAGAAGCTCTTGAGCAGAGCAGTCACTTCAGATATCTGCTCAAGCCAAATGACATTCACACACACTCAGAAAATCCAAACCACGCAAAACAAAAATTCTTGCATACGCTCATACCACGCATGCAACACACGAACACATGATGGGAGGCAGACATACGTGAATGCATATGGTTGCATCACACAACAAACTCCCCCTCTGGCTGCCAACCATCATCCACATGCCATAACTCAAGCATGCACCCTCAATGCACACTCATCCCAGCAAGCTTCAAGCCCTTCCAATGCTCAGGTTCTGCCAGGCGCTTGGTGAGAATGTCAGCCGCCTGCTGCTGGGTCTTCACAAGCTCCAGTCGCACCTCCTTATCCAGGAGTCTCCTTATCCAATGCCACTTGGGCCTGATGTGCTTTGTCAGGCCATGAAGGCAAGCATTCTTGGCCAGCTTCACCGCAGACTCATTGTCACAAAATATCACGGCGGCTCCCTCTGACAAACACCAATCTCCTCCAATAAACGCCTCAGCCACACCACCCCCTTTGCCCCATGATGCAGGGCCATGTACTCTGTCTCGCATGAGGACAACCCAACCTCGTTCTGCTTCTTGCTGTGCCAACTCACTGCACCACCTCCAAAGAGGCACACATAGCCTCCAATGCTGGTGCCATCCGACTTCACAGAGTTGAAGCTGGCGTCGGTGTAGCACGTCAATCGCATCTCCCCTTGCCCAAATCAGCTCCACCCCTCTGCAGCCTCTGTCGCACAGCACTGTACTCCAAGCCCACTGATGCCGTTGCGCTCACATAGCGGACCAACCTCTTGGCCGCTTCCAGCTGCTCATGACTGGGACGTGAAACCACACTTGCAAGCCTGTATGTAGCAAACGCAATGTCAGGCCGCGTGTGGTTAGCCGCATAGTTGAGCGCCCCAACCATGGAATGAAACAGCTTCCTGTCACACTCTCCCACCACCTCCTCATCAGCACAGGGCTCCACAGTGAACCCAAAAGGCAATGGAGTGGCTGGCTTCCCTCCATCTTGCAGCCCATACTTCTCGGCCATCCCCTCACATTACTTCCTCTGGTGCAGCCTCAACACTCCCTTGTCGAGGTCCCTTTCCACATGCATCCCCAGGTAATACTTCACATCCCCCATCTTGGAACAGTTGAACTGCATCTCCAGCATCTCCTCCACACGCTCAATCATCGTAGACGACTCGGAGAAAAGCAGGATGTCGTCCACATATACCATGAGCAGTAGAAACTGCTCCTTCTCCTGCAGCAGGAACAGGCTGTGGTCGCACTCACTCTTCTTGAACCCCCCAGCCAGCAATGTCTCCTCCAGCTTGTGGTACCATGCGCGAGGAGCCTGCTTCAAGCCATAGATGGCTTTCTTCAGCCTGCACACCCTGCCGCTCCCATCATCCAACCCCTCAGGCTGCAGCATGTACAGCTCCTCCAGAATGATCCCATTGAGGAAGGCAGTGATGATGTCCATCTGCTTGATCTTCCATCCACGGTTTGCAGCCATTGCCAACATCGTCCTCAGTGTAGTCCCTTTCCCCACAGGAGCAAAGATGTCGTCAAAATCCTTCCCCTTCGTCTGCTGGAACCCCTTAGCCACAAGCCTTGACTTGTAGCGGGTCAGCTCCCCATCAGGCCCGTACTTGTGCCTGAAAATCAGCTTCGAAGAGATAGCCTTCTTTCCAGGAGGCAGCTCACACAGCTCCCACATGTCGTTCTCCAGCAGAGAGTCATACTCCTCCTTCACACTCTGCTTCCACTTCTCAGCATCGGGCCCACTCAAGGCCTCGGTAAGCGTCTTGGGCTCGGGGACGGCTGCCCAGTGGCAGTGCGCTATCTCCTCCTCATCACACTGCTCAGCCACACTTCCAGCCCGCACCACTTTTGGCTTCCCAAAGCTCGGATAGGTAACCGGTTGGAGGGCGCACATCCTCCTAGGACGGTCGGCCGTACGTGCGGCACCTTGTGGAGCAACCTTGCTGTGTTGCTGCGGCCTGTGCTTGCTGCTGCCTGCTTCATCCACTACCTCAGGTTCTTCAGTCAGAATTATATATTGTAGCATGCTAAGCACATGTGACTGTACACCAATGTGGTGTACAGTTGGGTTGGGACTACACCCAACATGGGTGTAGTCTTGCACTTTGGGGTGCCAATCCACCCAATGTGGTGGAGCCCCCAAATTGCAACCCTCTTGACTTTTGGGTACCTCACTTCACAATTGAGGCCACCACAAGCCAAGTGGGCCTAGGGTTGCCTCACTCTTACAAGTGTGGGCAACCCAACCCACCCCACTATGGTTGCCTCACTTCCAAGTGAGGTCAACCAACTATAGGTTGGGTTCCTCCTTCCCTTCAACCTTCCCTTCCCAAACTATGTATGCTAGGTTTGCTCCATAATCAAATCACTTGTTCAATTCACATCTTTCACATGTATAGAGCTAGTTGTTCCTACAGCCTTAACCCTCCTCCCTCAAGTTAATTTCTATGGGCCC